>JAQNCA010000024.1:23050474-23065072 GCA_029783725.1 Acanthurus tractus | reverse complement strand
AAAAGACAAACCTACTTTATTGACAGAGGGATTTACCTCATCCCCTTACCCTATCGTGTACTTGACAGACCCTGTTGTTTGTTGCCTACCCGACCTCTTTGTTCCCATATGATCTTCTGTTTGTGTGATCCACCACTTGTGACCTCTAAAGCAGTGCTCAAGATAGAGTCACGTCTTCTGAACCTGCACACAATGCGACATAGCATAGTTACAAATAAATCAGAAACTGTAGGTGTGGAAAAGTAAGTGAGAGGCACCCTAAACCCTGTGAAAAACCTTTTTCATAGTCAGCTTATACAACTTCACACACCAGTTTCCCCGTTTTAATATTAAAAAAGTTAACTTCGCCACATCTGCTATTATAAAATATACTGCAGTTATTCTTTTAAAGTGGTTTTCTAAACCCACAGAAAAGCGTTAATTATGCATTTTTAAACCAACTTCTACCTGTTTTGCTGTTGTCTTGTCATGGTTCTTGCTCTGATTGTTGAGCTTCACGAGATAATTTCCTTTAAATGATCTAAATTAAGACTGGGTTGGGGGGGTGGGGGGGTGATTAACAAAGGGCAGAGCGGAAAGGTTGCACCCGTTTTTTTCCATGCTCTCTTTGTTGGTCCCCCACTTTCTCTCTTAACACGCTTGTGGCTGGAGCACAGTGAGGTCACATTTCAGCGGCACTCTGCATCCACCTGAAGTCGCACAGCCTCACAGCATGTGTCACGGTGCATGTGCACATGTGTAGATTTGTAGCAAAAGTAACCAATTAAACTCATTTAATCACCACCCGCTAATAGCTGATGCCAGCCTCTGTAAACACTCCGCGCATTGCTAAATTGCAAGAGGAGGGCCGAGATGGAGAAGAAGCAGGGGGTAAACACACAGTTGTCAGAGGAGTCGGTCTGAACGGAAAAGTACTGAGAGGCAGGAAGATGGAGGGGGGTGGAGTAAGGTGGGGTTATTCGTAGAAAGAGCGTTGTAGCTGAGCCTGTGCCAAGACACACTTCTGCACCTGTATGAAAGAGAATACCACATGGAATATTTAGACAGAGAGAGTACTTATATCCAAAGATACTGTGCCTGCTTTCTCTCAGCTGAACACAGCCAAAGGTTACATACAGTCCCTGGCAAGGAGTTTTTAAATGTCACTGACTGGCGTCAAACCTGGACCATATCTCCCGTCAGCATTAGATTTAATCACGCATTGTCATTCTATGTGTAAGACTTGCTTACACAAAGTGAGACCCTCCTAAGCATTGGACAGCGTAGTAAGTTTAATATGAGATTGCCTCTAGCACATTTAAAAAGTCCTAAAGTATTTCTTTCTACCAAAACTTTTGCTGATTTGGAGGACTTGTCAAAATTTCTGAATGAATTAGAATCAGTGAAGGAACAATTGTCAGTTGTGACCATTTAGAAGCTATAGAAGTAGTCTTGTATTAGTCTGTTGTATTACCCATAGGTGTCTGAACAGCAATAGAATGCCGTATGGACGTCAGATGTTTTTTAGCTGATCTCAAAGATAGCATCGTCTTGGTTTCCTGGATAAAGAGGCATTTGGCTTTTGGATTATTACCTAAAATAGGTTTTGTGGCAAACACAAGGCACAAGGTTAGGAGATTTGCATGTTTTGTTCAGCTAGATAACCGTCTCAAATGACCTGCAGATTTCAGCGTTTTCGCATGCATGAGTACAGAGTTTGGCTTATTTTGTAGCCAACCGCAAATGGCCATTTGTGGAAGCGCTGTTTCTGGCACCAAAGTGTTGGCTTAATCTTTCAACCAGTTGCTGCTTCTGACTACTGAATGATTAAGCATGAATCATTATCAGCAAGAACAAATTGCAGATGTTCAATGGATTTTTGACTTGTGAGGCACACAAAAGGCCTAGTAACCTTTCAGTATGCCACTGAGTCAGTAACAGGTTTACTTGCTGATGCCTGCTGTCTGGCTGCCAGCCAAGGTTTCATGCAACTACACGTATATCATATATGAGTTTGATTCCCTATATAATATGAGAAGAATTTCAACAGGACCCAGAATGAGAGCCAGAATCATTCAGCACAGTCAGATTGTTCGCACTTGTTTGTTTGCTGTTTGATTGACAATCATCGTTTTCAGTTTTGAGAAAGCCTCACAAGTAGTATTCAAAGAACTCCCTAAATTAGATAACAATACCGTTTTTTTTATATAGATTTCATCATCATTGAGAAGATTTAGAGTTCTGCAGCCTATTTCACAGTGCTACAGCCTCATGGCCATTAAAATAATGAATAAAGGTAGTGCTTTTGTTCTAACATTCTTGCATTTTGCTAGAATACTGTTACATTTTAAAGGCTTTTTACTGTTTTTTGACCCTGTGAAGAGCTTGCAATAGAAAAGTGATAGAAACTTAAAAGGTGAACTTCAGATGACTCCTCAGGAGTGTGTTTTTGGTTTGTGATTAGCATGTTGGATGTTTTTTTTATAAAGCTCTCGTTTTGCATCAAAAAGAGAGAGTAAAAGTAAAACCCTACATCTGTATTCTGATAAGAGGAACCATTTTTTCTATACCATAACTTTATAGTAAAAAGACTTTTTGTCTCAGAAAACTATTAGTAGTTATGAGACTGATTGTACTGCTGTCAAACCAAGGTGCCATTAGATGCTTGTTAAATATAAATAAGAAGATATGATATAATTAGAAAGTGTTTGGACTGTAGTCACCCTTGAGCCTTGCAGAGAGTTATGGAAAGTTACCAGGTGCTGAGTCAGCAAATTGCTGAGGTGGCATTTACAGAAAAATGACCTGCTGCTGATAACTGTAATTCACTCATATTTTGTAGAATTAAAAGACACACTAGACTTATTTTGGGTATGCTTGATAATGCAAGAAAATAATAGGTTTCTTGTAAATCTTGTTGCTGGATCAATCGTAACATCTTAGGTGGCAGTGGATTAAGTAAACCACATCTGTGGTTTTGAGGGTATTTTTATTCTTTGTGTACCTGCTTGCAGATTCTTACTAACACCCTAATTTTTTGCTTTACTCAGACAGTTTATGGTACAACCAGATAAATTATAGTTTGGACTTAAAAGGCGATTTAAGTTTGATTTACATAGCTGCAGTTGCCTCAAAATCAGACCCTTGACTTGTAACAATCTAGAGTTTATCTTTAAACAAGAGAGAAGCTTTAAAGAGTTTAGGAGGTGTAGCTCTTATTTGAACAGTAGAATTCAGGTAATCTCGCATATTGCTTGCTTAATTTTCCCACCATGTCATGCAGTGGCAATTCGTCGACTTAGCAATGGTGTATCAGACTTTTAGTTTGACAGAGTTGCTCATATCTCGAGTCAAAAGGACGGTTCAGAATTCAAACAGCTTAAATACTGCTGTAAAAAAAAGAGTTTGTGACAATAAAGCTACCATTGATGTCTGCAAATTCATGTATATCATTCAAAAAGTAGTTCTGAAATGTTGTAAAGAAATATGTATAGTTTCTCATATTAAAGACTTTTCTACCACTACATTTTTTTCACCTAGTGTTCTTTCTGGTGCCATCAGTTTTAATATGTTACAGACAGAACGCAGATCTTGGCTGCATTTAAACTTTTCTTTGAAAGACTTGCGCCAGAATAATCAGCACTATAATCTCACATAAAGATGCAGCTTGGACTCTGTGATGTCTGGTATGTAAACAATATAACAATACACACACACACACATATACAAAACATATGGGCCACGTGAGGGAGCGTTTCAGGCTTTTATTGACTTTGGCACAGAGCAGCCCCTCCCAGCCTCTCACCCATTCCTTCCATGGTCTCACATAAACACGCACATACATACACGCACACACTCACACTTACTGGTATTTGTCAGTCCATTCCTTTTCACGAGCGTTTCCTTTTTTCCTCTTCCTATTCTCCCAAGTGGATGTATATCTTTCTTCCCAGGGTTTTATGATTCGAGCCAAAGCTTATAGCTAAACATATGTTTTCACTTCATTCAGCAGAGGCCATGTCTTCTTTTTCACCATGACAATAATGACTTTGTTTGTGATGAATCAGTTTCTGTCCACAGTGAAAGAAACCGTTTTCGAAGAAACTGCCTCACTGTGATATTTTTTGATGGAAAACTGGTCAAGTCCTTTACTTTTCTTGGACTGCATTTACAATGTTGATTTAGTGTAGTCAACATTGGCCATGTTAACAAGCAGAAAAGTAGGTGCAAGGAGGTGCAAAGTAGCACTTAAAGATTCATGCTTTCTTACAGACGGCAAGGTTTTTCTCATCTTTTAATCCTTATTTTTAGAAAATCATCTGTCCAATGCACAGTTACAGTAACCATGCACGTAGACACACATTTGTATGCACTAATGTGGCTCTGAGTTGTGCTCACTTCCCAATGTTTGGGGTCGAAACTTGGGCCGCCCAACCACTGAAGACGGGGGACAACATCTGTCCGCCATCTTTGTCAGTGCTGCCAAGTATTATGGTGAGACCCGTTTCTCCTCTCTGACTTCTGTTCCCTCCATTCCTCACACCTTTGCCTTCTTTTGTCCTCCTCCTCCACTCCAGCTCTTCTTCCCAACTCATCTGCTAAGCAGGCAGAGCCAGGTCATACAAGATCCTCATCCTTTATTCCACTGCAGCCTTTACTTTAGTCACTTTCCTTACTTTAAAAAGACATACAGAGGTCCTTTTTTTCTTTTCACCCACTCTTCTCTGTTCAATGATTTGAATACATGCTACTGTTTTCTGCTCATTATTATTGATCATTTGCGCTTAAGAGCTTTCTGCGCATGATGAATGTACAGTTTTGTTTGTCAGAATCATCCTTGATGGCACTTAAATTTGTGCAAAAATGCCTTCCCCCACTCTCCTTGTCTGCAGCCCTACAAATATTTTTCACACAGAAGTAAATGAGAATACTGTCATGTGATTTTGTGCATTAAAGTTTCAAACAACAACTGCAAATATGTAACTTGCACATTTCTTTTTCTAGTCATCTGAAAATAAAATCTTTATCCTTTTCTTTATCTTTTCTCCCAAAGGAAACGCACACAGAAGTAGTTCAGGATGGCTCTCAATGTGCCGGGTCTGGTGGTGATGGCAGTGTTCTACCTGCTGATCTTGGGCACGGGCATCTGGGCTTCCATGCGCTCCAAGAGGGAGGAGAAGAAGTGGACAGGAGATGGCATAGAGATAACACTACTGGCCGGACGCAACATCAGCCTGCTTGTCGGCATCTTCACTCTTACTGGTAAAGCATTTTCTGTCTGAACACCAGCTGATTTCTTTGGAATCTTTATGATGTGTTTATAATTGATGTTTAAGGAAAAAAGGCTAGCGATAACTTCTGTGTCTTAAAAAAGTGGTTGTTTGGTATGCATGAAGAAATCAGTGGAATGCACAAGCTACTGAAGTTCCTGCGTCATGTCTCTCCTTTTAACATCTTTCTTTCTTTCTTTCTTTCTTTTGCAGCTACATGGGTGGGTGGAGGTTTTATCCTCGGTATTGCTGAGGCAACATACAACCCAACATTAGGGGCAGTGTGGGCTCTGATGCCTGTGCCCTACGTGCTGACCTTCTTCTTAGGTTTGTATCACTACTGACCCCCAAGCTACAAACCATGAACTGTAAACCACAACCCCCAATCTGTCTTCATTTTTTTATTTACTTGTTTTTCTGTCTCTAAAATTCTCTAAAGAAAACTTATGTCAGCTGAAAGCAATACAACCTGGGCATTGGAAAATAGACATGTTAAGTTAAACGTGATTGTTGACAGGTATCTTAACATGATCTGATATGAACACCAGTAAGCGCCAGTAAAATTTGTCATTGGAAGGAAGGCCCAGGCCACGCAGTCAGTAATATTCACACATTTGAAAACTTTTCTTATATATAGACTTCAGGAGCACCTTGATGGCTGACTTGTCACAACGCACAACACATGGTTGCAACAGTAGCTGGTTTGTTTCCAGCTAGTGACCTTTGTTGCATTTAAACACTCCCTCCACAGTTCCTGTCTGCATCTAAAAAATGTTTAATGTGATATCTGTAAGTTTGTGAAGTCAGGACTCAAGGTTGGAGATGTCACCATTTGGGTGCCTCGCAAAGTGTCTCACGTTTTACATTCAGTTTTTAATGAAAGTCATTAGGAATAACAACATTAGTACTGTTCTAGCAACAGTACTAATAATGCATTAGTAAAAATGCATCAATACTTAAGTAGAAAATTTGGAGCACATTTGTAGCATGAATACTTTAATCAAACTTGCTCACATTAACCATTTCAGGAAGAGTCTAAGATGAAGTTTCCCAAAGTTTTTGGATATAGTTTCTTAAATACAATATAAAAATGAATTTCACCGACTCATGCCTCAAGCCGAAGCACTGTTGACCACTAACACAGCTCCTATACCCCATCTAACTCTGTGTACCAATAAAAGTGTCGCTCATGTTAAAAATAGGACATGAGAAATCAGTTCAGGATTGCAACTTGAAGCAACAGGTGCAAAGGGATGAGTTCACCCATAGACTTAAATTTCCCACCCCTGAATTCACCAAACTTATAAACTTAGTGCTCAATGGGTAAACATTTGCAACAGGTGAAATCATCAGTGTCACAATAGCCTGCATTGTGTGAGAGTAATGGAAAGTGGAAACACCAAAGTCCCTGATCAGGAAATATAACATTCCCTGTTCTGCTCGTGTCCATTGTTGGCCAAGTGAGTACAAGTTCAGCTAAAGGTGTTTATTGTGTTATCTGGAGGGAACACTTGTTTTATCTTAATGTTCACACGCAGTTGTTCTTTCCCACTCACCCCCTTCCTCTTCTTCCTTTTCTCTCTCATATGGGTTTTTAAAAGATAGAAAAATGGGCCATGTTTCAAAATTAATCTCTTTCATCATTTCTGGATAGAGATTCGGATTTAACGCTAATCCCTTCCCTCCTGTTCCAGGTGGCTTTTTCTTTGCAAAGCCTATGAGAGAGAACAAGTATGTGACGATGATGGATCCCTTCCAACAGAAGTACGGGAATGTTCTGAGCAGCGCACTGATCTTTCCCGCACTTGTTGCTGATGTCCTGTGGGTGGCACGCACACTTGTCAGCCTGGGTAAGTTACTTCACACTATAAAACTGTCTGGCACTATTATATGTAGAAACACATACTTCTGCAATTATGCCCACACCCACGGACCGTGGTACACAATGTGCACAAACACAAGAGTAGAAAAACAGCTGGGCATTGATGACTGGATGCTTTGTTGGCACAAACTCAATCATGTGCGGTAGATTATGGCAAGAAAGGAACAAATGCCATAATAAAATCATCAGCGCAAATCACAGCTTTTTAAATTAAGGCTCTCTGGCAGAGACAAAACTATTTTCATAAACTATTAATGACTGAGCTGCAATATTGGATTGCATTTTATTGTCAGGTTTTTGACCCCACACTTCATTTAGCTGCTTCGGTTTAGTAGGGAAAACACTTATATAACATCCATTACTCATGAGGTAAAAAACTATATATACACTACACTTGATTTGTGAAAATTACACTTTGATTGTAATATTTCAAACAGGAATCAGGTTTGCAACCGAGGCAAGGCTGAACTGTCAAGTTTTTTTCAACATATATAGAAGCAGTGTCTATTTGTTTTATTCCCTTTCCAAAAACAGAAACACAAGTGAAAAAGTGCACTAAATGGATTGAGCAGTGAGCTGTAACTTCAGCTGCAATCGTAAACTGTGAGATTAACTGCCACCAACAACAGTGACCTATCATTACATCTGAAACCAAGGATCATATCGTGACTAACTGCATTAGTTTGTGGGGGAAAGGGTTACAGGATTAATACTTTCATCAGAGTTCTGGGTAAGATAAGGTGTTCTGTCCAGCTCTTTGTTTTGTTTGACCAAGTTTGCACTTACCCCAGCAATGTCACATCTGCTAGAAAAACCGGTCAGCCTCCAACACATGAGCCCTTTCGTTATTTTAGACTTTTATACATCGAAAACAAATTGTCTGAACAAGTCTGTGAGCTGGGCATTAACAGTGTTATGTTACAGCAATCAGGCATGTTTATAATGCAATGGCTGTCTCATTTTAAACTGTAGTATGTGAACAATGATGCCTCATTATATCAGGGTCTAAACTATTGAATTTTACCTGTTAGGAATGCCTGAGAAAATCAGCGTCGAAAATCTACCTAGCTATCATGATGTAGTTAATCTTATCATAGTCATAAAGTAGTTTGGACCCTTTGACAAGATTTCTAGTTTTAAATAAGCAGAGTGGAAACAATAAAAAGGCCTGGAAACAGTGCTGGAGCGAGCATTAGCATAATTAGCAAACCAGCGACAGCTGATCAAATCTCATTTGTAATTTTACCTGACAAAAGTCATTTCGACTGATAAAGAGGGTCACTGACTAAAAGTAACTTACTGCTGTAGTGGATTATTTTCGTGATTAGTTGTGTGCTTGTGTGTGTGTGTGTGTGTGTGCGCGCTTGTATCATCTGTCTGTCTGTCTGTCTGCTAGTCGGTCTGTCTGCAGCTTCTGTGCACATTTTACGACTGCATGCTCAGGGACCACTCTGCGTTGTGGTGATTTACAATGTTTGAATAACCGGGAAAACTTATTTATGACTGCCCTGTTTTGTAACGCCCAGCTGACTCCTTCTCTTATTTTAAGCAGCCAATAAGGTTTGCAAATGAGCTACAGCTTCCATTTGGAAATGTGTTTCAAAAAGCTAGCGACCTAGCTAAAGCTATTTAGTCTTTTGCAAGACAAATTTGGCCTTTGTGGCTCAAAAATGTTGTGCATAAAGGAGTTTAGCCTAATCCTACACTAAAGCAACTGCTAACGCAGTACATAGAATATATCTTATGGTCTCTACAACAAAAACAAAATGTTCTTAATAAGAAACAATTTTTAAATCAAGAAATTTTAGATTATTTGTCCCATTTATTGTTTGCTTATTAAGTTCAAAGAAAGGCAAACATAGGACACTTGGTTACAATACCATTACTCTATTCTATGCTTTTTAAAGAAAACCGACACTCTACAAAACACTAGAAAACATACACGAGACCCAACAAGATTTATCTATAACTTCTCAAATTTCCAGTAATTACATTTAACAGTAATGGCTGCATTGCAGTAGGTGCCTCCTTAAGCTTAGGCACAATTAATATGAAGGGTCAGAAGAGCTTCGTGGCTGAGAGCAATATTCAATTGGCAGGAGCAGAACATTTTTTGATTATGTGTCTGAACAAATGTGCAAATCATATTGTGAAGGTAA
This sequence comes from Acanthurus tractus, assembly GCA_029783725.1. Classification (NCBI taxonomy): domain Eukaryota; kingdom Metazoa; phylum Chordata; class Actinopteri; order Acanthuriformes; family Acanthuridae; genus Acanthurus; species Acanthurus tractus. Next base: position 23,055,782 of record JAQNCA010000024.1, on the reverse strand, counting down.
CACCCTTCTGAGTAAACTCTTGGCATTTATGCTGATTAGGGTTGAAACTTGCTTAGGTGAGGAGATGATCTATGCTCCTTCTGATAACATAGGTGTTGATTTTGTAATGCTACTGTTTATATAAAGGCTGCTACACTGAAACACTTGTTTTTATATATTTTTTTCCAATCTGAAAGTGTTTATGTATTTGTGTTTGTTCGGTTTGATGGTGGATTTGAGTGTGCATGTGCCCTGCAGTGTGTGTGTGTGCGAGAGCAAATGTGCGTGTGTACATAATGTTTTCTTGTGTGTTTTAACGCTGTTTTCTTTTCCAGTGTTATATGAGAAAGAGAGTTAAACATCGAGCAGCCTGTTGATTGTGAAAGGTGAACATTTATTTAAACGAGATTTTCCATTGTATGTGTCAAGGCTCTGACCGACTGACCAATGACTTAATTTCTGTGTGTAAAAAGATTTTTAAATATAAAAAACACTTGTGGGGAAACAGTGAAATCCATTGACAGCATTTGAGGTCAGGTAGCACTGTATGCTGTGCTGAGGCTCCACTAAAGGTCTGGTAGGGAGACGGGAATGTTTCTGGGCCAACCAAACCAATTAAACAAGTATAGAACAAGGGGATCCCTTACTACCCAGTAAAAGCGCCTGTCGTTGTTTCCTAAGCGGTTATGAATATCTCCCTGATGTGCGCTTGGCAACACATGCACGCACACATGCACACACACATACACATATAAACACGATACTCCAGAGAGTGCACTGAGAACTTGAGCTACAGGAGTGTCGTTGCTGGGAGACTGTTGTCTGTTGTGTGTGTGTGTGTATGTGTAGCATAAACTGAACTCCATGGAGTGTTTGGTGGTTCAGTGCCAGAAAGGGAATTAACATTTAAAAAACCCACTTCCCATGTTCTGTCAGTTAGCTGTATAGCATAACACAAAGCCATGGCCAGATTCCTGATGGGAAGGAAAGACGAACAGAGAGGTTGCAAAGGGTGTGTTTGTATGTGTGAGTGTATGCACGCAAATGCACAAGTTTTCAAAGTAGGACAAGGATCTATAAACATCACGGAGGGCTCTTTCCTTCTGTCCATCCTGGCGCTGCCTAGTGAGTCCCAGAGGCCCCCCAGATCTCATTCCATCTTTCCCCTTCCTAAATTTAACACACAGGGGAACAGCACAGCTCAGCACAGAACACAGAGCTATGTCTATGTAGGAATTATTTACAATACTGTAATTACGGTGCTTCATGCCTAGCCACAGGAGAAGTTACAGGACAAACAGCAACACGAAGGTCAAAGGTCCTACGTCCTGTTGGATGTATAACCAGATGTATCCAGATTGGGTAGAGACACAGCTGAGATGGATTTCAGTTCACACATGGCATCAAGATGCATTTCAGAGGACCACCTGATCGCATTGATTACATTCCATAGATTACATGATTACATTTTAGTTCGTACAAACTGTAAATCCACACAAAACATAAAAGAATTGCATATACAGATAAAGCTAAAATTAGAAAAAATTCTAAATAAAAGTGAGTAATATCCCTAAAAAATAATGTGTGTGTGAAAGTGTGAAAGAGATGGTTGTAATGATCTGTGATTTGTTATGTAAAGTTCACTTTGAGTTTCGCTGTGGTCATTTTCGTCACTAACCACCTTTAAATATATTCCTACCTATACTTAGTGCTAATGTGATGAGATGCATCTTTATGCCAAGTGCGAAAAGGTAGTCAATAAGCGTAGTCACTATCTGTTTTATTAAGTGATAGGCTAGTCTTGCTGTAAGGGTAATGGTACAAAAACAAACTGTTAGATAATATGATAAAGTGGCTGTAAAAATAGGTGAGAAGAAATATCTGGGCCAAAGGGATTCAATTTCAAAAATGTCAAACACGTGGGGTGGAGGCTCAAACTGAAACAGCCAAAATGCCTCGTCAACATGATGCAAAGCTAGTGGGGTAGATTGAAAGTTGAGACAGGGTGGTTACGGGGTGGCGGGGTCAGTGTGGGATGTGAGGTTAGCAGGGTGGTGAGTGGCGATCGATGGTGCCGATCTGACACTTCTCTGTTTAAGGACATTGTTGTGGTGTGGCTGCAGGCTGCGGCTGGGGGGACCCTGGCAATGTGGCAGAAGAGACGGTGAAGGTAGTGACGTTTTGCTTGCCTTGTTTGAGTAACAAGATGTCTTTTTTTATTCACTTATTTACATCTACTCATATATGAAGTTTTTTTTAAAAATTATTTTATACACATTTGTTTCTCTACTTGAAGACACTTCTCTTTGCCTTCTTTTTTATTTTCATTTTTATATTTAATTAAGAAATAAAGGGTGATAATTCACCTAAGAGGGTGAAAAGGGAATACTTTGGTGTCACAATCAATAGGCTGCTTCTTTTATGTGTTTCTGTACAGTTTTGTTTGTTATAATTTAATAACTATCACTTTTATGTTGGCTTGTTGCTTTATTCTCAAGCTCTCACATGTTTTTTAAAGGTACAATGTGTAAGATATGGCCAGAATATTTTTATTTTAAAACATTATCAACACAATATATAAAGCACCAACTCAGAGGTTATGTCAAAGACATCTATGTCTGTGGATTGCAGAGACATCAACGGAAGTTAGCTTGCTGAATGTTTAGCTTTTCTCACAATAGCAAATGTCTGTCAAGAGGCAATAATCTGGTAGTATGGCCCTCTGTAGTTTCAGCTCAGCGATGTAAGCAAAAGTTTTCCATTTTAATCTAATGAATAAATGAAATACACCAAGAAAATGTAAAGAGAGGCAATATCATCACATCAATTTTACATATTGAACATGTGAATCTAACCATGTGTATAAGTTTCTCATTTAATTGCCTTTTTCTTGTTAATTCAAATAAGACAGCTTATTCATTTTTACACTGTTCCACTAATGACAAACTCTAGTGTGATCAAGTTGATAGCATTTTAACCCTTTGATTAAACTTGCCCTCTCACAGCTCTACCCATTTTTCCCAGTGTGCAGGGCCAGAGTCAAGTCAAAGTTCAAACTTACTGATACCACTGCCTGCGGTTTAAACACCAGCACTCCACAGTACTCCAGGCTATCAGTCCGGGCTGCCAGCTTGTTGTACTGATAAATATGACATGCTGCCCTCTATCTGTGAATGTAGACACATGGAAATATCTTACACATTGTCCCTTTTTAGAGGTTTAAACCAAAGACACCTATGCTTAATGGTAACTTTATTCTTTACTTAAATAACAAGAAGCCTAATGTGATGTTTTATGTTTGTAAAAGTGTAATTTGCTTATCAAAGACTTTTTGAAAAACACTGCATTAAGGCATATGAACAGTGTAATAAGAGAATTATCTTGCCTCTTATTAAATCTTAAGCATTAGTACATAAGAGTGAATGCATGTATATGTGTGTCTGTGTGTGAGAGAAAAGATTAAAAAGCAAAAAAGAGACTGAAAACCTAATAAAATATTTAATTAAGCTATCACAGTAAGCAATTGCATGTACCTGTAGCAACCAACTTCTGTACACTAGACAATTTGCTATCAGATCTTTTGTCTCTTGTCAGTCCTCCAGTGCTCATCACTCTGCTGTTTTCTTCCAGGTGGAACTATGAGTGTGATCCTGGACCTGTCCTACGTCTACTCTATCATCATCTCCTCAGTGGTGGCCATAATCTACACACTGCTGGGGGGGCTGTACTCTGTGGCCTACACAGATGTCATTCAGCTCATCCTCATCTTTGTCAGTCTGGTGCGTAACATCTATTGACCCGTTCACGCAGCGGCCATTTTAAACAATCATTCTTGGAAACTTTAGAGCTCCAGCTTCATTCTTCCATTGACCCATGAACATCATTCGTGTGTGTCCTATTAGATTACTCAATCAACAACATAGTATAAAGAAGTGGATGAAATGACACAGAGGGATCAAATGAGAGGGAACAGCTTATTAATTATGCTAAATGATTAAATTACCTGTTGAATTAAAGAATTTAATTATATCATTATCTTAATTAACAAAAATATTGTCTATATGAAGTTTCCCTAACATGATTTTCCATCCATTCTTAAAAAAAGTTGATAAATCTTGGGAAAATCTTTCATTCTAGATGTTTGGAAATGCATGAACTACTTGCAGATCTACTTGATGAAATACTCAAGCAGGCGAGCTAATCGCTAAAACTAGGGGTCACAGCAGGTATCGCCTTCATATTTCTGAACAATTTGTTTTTCACAGCCTCTGGCATTGCATTCTCAGGATGGTACATTGACATAGTTAAGGGTTATTTACAAGGAATGACCAAACACGCTTGCCAACTAGCTTGTTAGCTTGTGAGCTGATGTAGCTTGTTGGCATGAGTAGATTAACTGAAAGTGGATAATGAAATGCAGCCAATGAGCTGGAAAGTTCCACCTTAATCTTAAAAACAGAAATGGACAAAATAATCTCCCCTCAGGGTCAATTTAATAGCCTCCTTTGATCCTAATAATCCTTCTCAACAGGAGTCTGTCCAGTTTTCATGGAATTACTGGACATTAATTGACCCCATGGTGAAATTTTTGTCGGCTCAATTTCGATAATTCAGGATAATTGAGGTCCATGCTAGGTAACTGCAGTGTGATATGAGAGTGTTGTACGCAACTCAGAAAACGGAGCTTTAACTCCAAGTCTGGTTTCAGATTCCTAATTTCCAGTGACCGACCAAAAACTTTCCCACTGGGCCCATAATCTGATTAGCTGTGTCCATGTGTTTGTGTATACAGTGGGTGTGTGTTCCTTTCCTGTTGACCAACCCTCACTCTGTGGACATCTCACTGACTGCATACAACCAGACCTTCCAGGCTCCCTGGGTCGGCACAGTGGAGCTTGAGCAGGCCGGCAAGTGGTTTGATGACTTCATGCTGCTGGTGAGGGGAATTGTAGAAGTCCTTGCATAGACACACATAGATGGCACTAAATGTAGTGTAATACATACTATGCAGTATTCGCAGTATCAACTAGGGGTGTGACTATGTAAAATTCACATTTTGATATGTACCTCTGTTTTGTGGCTATTTTTCAATAATGAAAACAAAAAAAAGATTCTTACTCTACCAGCTAATTTACTCAAACACATATTTTACATATGCATATATTTTTTTTCACAAAAAAAATCATAACAAAAACAAATAATGTATAAATCACTGTTGTTTCCTCACTGTGTTTTTTTCAAGGTTCTGGGCCCCCCCGGCGGGGGGGGGTGGTGGGGGGGGGGGGGGGGGGGGGGGGTGGGGGGGGGGGGGGGGGTGTGGGGGGGGGTG
>JAQNCA010000024.1:23024382-23036239 GCA_029783725.1 Acanthurus tractus | reverse complement strand
GAGTTTTGTAATTTTGATGTCATGCTCACACTTGGGATTTAAGATATTGCTTTGATAAGCAATCATGACTTGTGTAAGCCTGTTGATGGCAGTTATGGGAGTGTACAAGCTCTGTTTTGTCCAGTACTTTTCCACTGACTAGTGCCGTGTGTGCCTGTGTGAATAAAATACAGCTGCACCCACTGTACTTTATCAGCCAACCAGAAAAAAAAGACAAAAAACTCCTCCGCTGCTGAACTCCTCTTTGCTGATGAGCAAGTAATGTTTATCTGTTAAGAAGGAGCAGCCTTGCCAACCTGTGACCCAAGTGACATATTTGATGCATGATAACAGCTATTGTGCTGAGGGCAGCTCTGAACATGTGCACAAGATTCATCAGAAACACAAAGATCATACTGATTAAACACATGATTGCTGCTTATGGTAAAGGGACGAATGAATTAAGAGATCTAACTTGGGTGGCTGTGTCAATTTGCTTCAGTAATTAAGCAAATGATCAGTATTTAGTAAACTTTACTCTCATGGTTTATAGGTGAGAGCTTATAATGAGGTTTGTATCTCTAAATCTGTAAGCAAACAGGAGAAGCTTTTTTTACAGACAATGAACCCCTTAACACTTAGATATCTGTGATGCCACTCCTTCTATACAAAGCTTCACACACGGTCACGTACATATTTCTGTACATGCCAACACACCTCTTTGTATAAGAGTTGTATAAGAGTTGTATAAGAGTTGAGAAAAAAAATCATCCTGACTTGTATGTGGAAGTGATTTAAAGTTCAGGTCCAAAAGATATCCTGTTTCAAAATTTACCAGTGTTTTAAGAGAAAATTACTGTTGCCAAACTCAGGTCTTGTTTGAAAATATCTGAATTGATTTGTCCTCTAATAGAAGTTTACCGACGTCTGGGAAATCCAGGTATGATTTGATAATTTTGCTTATTCGACGTCGTGGCCGGTTAGCTCAGTTGGTTAGAGCGTGGTGCTAATAACGCCAAGGTCGCGGGTTCGATCCCCGTACGGGCCAATACGACTTTTTTCTATTATACAGGCTTGCTCCCCCGCTGTCATTTTATATGCGAATACACATACTGACTGACTAACGCAACATCCGGACATCCGAAGAAAGCGCATCATATTTGTTCACTGTCATACGTACAATTAAATATGAAAGCCCTAATACGTTTTTATGGTTCCATGGTGTAATGGTTAGCACTCTGGACTCTGAATCCAGCGATCCGAGTTCAAATCTCGGTGGAACCTAATATTTTGTCAAGCTTTAGGCAAAATTTTCGATTAGTTTGTCCTTCTGTGACATTGACAGCCTACATATACTTACTTCATCTGTACTCAGCCTCTCCTACTCATTGATCTGTACTCAGCCAAATGTCAACTATTCCAGCGTTGGTATGTGTGCATGTTTGTGTACAGTATGACTGTAACAGTGCGTATGTGTGTGTGGAGGTGAACTGTGGGGTTTTGATAGAGGAATAGGGTGGTTGTGAGAGTGAGGGACTGACTACAATTGTGTATGATAAGCAAAAGGTTGGGGTGGGTGGGTTTGAGGGAATGTTTTTATTTCTCTTTGTAAAGGACTTTGAGTTACATTCTTTGTATGAAAAGCGCTCTATAAATAAAGTTTGATTGATTGAGATATCTAAAACACTACACTGGAGATAATAATATTTTTTTGCATTCAAAGTTTTTGCAGTTTAATTTGTGATTTTTTGTCTGAGTTTTGTGATTAAAAACCAGAAAACTTGTAAAAAACAAAACCCGATTTTTTAGATTTTCTTTATATTTCATTTTACAATCAGTACTAAAGATCAAATATAAAAAAAGCTCTGAAATACTTTCGGTGTTAACAATATTTATCACACATCATATTTATATACATTTGTAAGCACAGTCTGTTCCTAAACAGTCTCTTCAACACCTTTAATAACCCAACACACAAGAACTGAGGAGAAGAGCTCATGTTCTCAGAATTAGAATCCAACACTAAGAAGTGTCTCCTTACTGTAACATCTATTAGATCCCATTTCTCAGCTACAGCACTAATAAATCATTTTTGCAAAGATAGGAGTATGCGCACACAGTCTCCAGTGCTGCTGTACATAAGTGGATCTCTGACTGTAGAAAGCTTAACTGGACGCCAGTTTCATTTCTTCAGTCTTTTCTTTGATCTTGCTGCCCCCCTCTGGTGGTTCTTAGATGGTGTATTTCTAAAAGTAAGAGTAAAGAAGGTACATTTTACAAAATAACCTGGTAATCTGTTGGAAAGTGTTCATATCTCTCTACTTACAACACAGTACTGTTTATATTCTACACATGGAGTTATATTTACTTCAGAGCTTTGTCTGGTGTCTCAAGATGAAGTATGAAGAATGACAACTTCCTCCTCTTCACTGTCAGATATCTCTACCACATCTCCTGCAAATCAAAACAAATCCCCAATTTTGGTTTTAAAGTAAAAAAAAAACAACAACAACAACACAATAGCATGCTTTTAAATTATTGGACCACTGAAAAACTGGAATACCTCCTCTGCTTTCCTTCTTCTCATGCTGTCCCTCTTCCAGGTTTCTTTCTTTTTCCTTGTGATATTCACCGCTGTTTTCACTTTCCTCCTCCTCTTCATCATCATCCTCCTCCAGTCCCCAGTTGCTCTGCAGCCCCTGTCCTACCTGACCCACACCTGGGACAGGCACCACTGGGGAAGGCACCCTAGTATGCATGGTTAAGGAGCCACAGTGGATCTATTATGTCAAAGTGAGAGATATGAAAAAGACACGTTCCCTTGGAAGATGATGTCGTCATTTAAGCTCATGAAAGGATACGACTGAGGTGGAGCTTCAGCTTTCTGAACGATGTCGTTAGCTCTGTCTGTCACATCTGTCATCTCCACTGTAGTCTCGTCCATTTTCATTGCGGTGATTCGCTCCACAGGCATCGACTCTGCAAAACCACACCTTCCACCTGCTTTCCTGGAAAATGTAAAAAAAAGAATGTAAAAAAGAAAGTTCATTTGTTACTGACACCACCTGGAGTTAAATTAGTGGCGCATGTGTCCATTTGCAAAGTTTACTGTGGGACACTGAAGTGTTATAATGGGATGTTACTTCTTACCTTGCCTTAATGTCGTTCTCCAAGGCTTTGTTGATGAGTTCTGTGATTTCAGACACTTTGACGCTGGCTATTTTACTGCATCTCATAACCTTCAACAACATGCGCAAAAAAAGTTATTTGTGAGTGTGAGCAAATAAAGAGGACTGTGAAGCTCTGAGGTTAACTTGAAACTAAGCAGTGCTTATCTAGACTCCATTCACCTGCTCTTTTAACAACATGATGCCCCCGCTGGACTGGATGGAGCAGATTTCTCTGTGCTTGTTCATGGCAATCATTAGCAAGCCATCCATCACCCGCTCCTCTCGCTCACAGGGGTCCACCAGCAGGTAGGTTCTGCACAGCCAACAGGGAGAACAGAAGAAGAAAGCTTGGTATTGGGAAGGATAGTGTTCATCTGATGACTAGTAAGCCTTGTTTAGTGCACTGGATACTTTTAACATTCTCTCTACTGTCCATTAAAACGGCAGCATATAAGGTGCATCTTGCTAAGTCTAAATCAATCCATGTTACAATCAATCCATCCAATTACATGTATCTACAGTTTATGTCATTTCAGTCCCGCAGTATCTTTTATTCTCTGTGGGGTTTTTCTGTTTTGTTTTAATGCACTAAAATACCACGGCAAACTCCTTGCAGTGAGAACCTGCTCAAGTGCTTCATCCGCCTTTGTGATCAGTTTGACAATGCAGTTTTGCGATTCTTTTGAGTTCTGTTCCACTAAATTGGTATTTCCATTATTTTATCCATCCATATCAAGCTAAACACATCTTTATATAGTTCAACACAGTTCAAAAACACAGTAAAGTCTATCCTATACTGTCCTCCAAAACAACCACACAGTTGTATGAACTTCTTAATATACTGATGCTTTGATTCTCTTGATTCTCTTTCACAGACATATTACTGAGTCCAGTTGACTTCGATTTATTTGCCTAGAATAACTATGACCTGGATGAATGAGAACATTCACAGATACTGATGCTTTGAGCAGAAAATAACACTTTCTTTTACTCAATAGTTACTTACCCTTGTTGGAAGAAGGAAAAGCTAACACTGATGGGCATGTGGTAGATACTCAGAGGGATGGGGTCTCTCTCATCTGGACTATACTGAGGGAGCACAGGAAAAAAACACAACCGCCATGAGGTATTAAAGAATTTTAAACCATTCTGACATAAATCACATTAGAAGCTGAAGTAGAATATAACTATAACATTTTTTTCTGTTAACAATAAAGACAATGTTTTTATTGAAATAAATCAGTATTAACCAGTGTAGCAGAGCAGGGAAGCTCCTACATTATATCCTCTGCATTTGTCACACAAGAAATGCACAAAACAGAGCAGTTTGGTGTTTGGAGCGTCAGCGATTTCCCAGTAGAATCAGTGAAGCGCAGACACCACCTGCTGCGCCTGTTGCTGACTCACCACTGTGACTTCCTCTCCCTGGATGCTGACATCAGGGCGTCTGAAGTGGCACAGTGCAGTGATGGCAGCAACGCTGGCAGCATCCATCAGGTTCCCGTCATGATTCAACATGTGAACGTCCACTCGGATCTGCCACACCTGAACGCAGACACACACATATGTCACAAAAACACTGGATAAGGTTCCTTTTCCTCTTTTTGTTTCTTGTGTGTTCGTGTGTGTTTTACCTTTTCTCCAGACACAACACACAAGGACTCGGTGTCGATGCATTTGGAGTTTCTCAAGCATCTCTCCAGCTGTCTGTTTAGCTTCACTGACAACTCAGACTGTCTACAGAGAAAAAAAAAAAACACAGATAAGTTACACTCTTTGCACGGACAGTCTGACGAAATGAACCATGTTTCAGACACAATTCTAGTCATAATATGTTCCTTAACTCTAATTTTAATCAAATGATGAGAAATCTTACACTAAACCAAAGCAACACGACATGTCAAAAAGAAGAAACAAACATTATTTTTTCAGATCTTTCTCACCTGCCCTGTTCGAATGCTGGTGAGGCCATGGGCGATAGCTCGATGTTGAAGAACATAATTCCCTCATTTGGACGACTCTCTTTAGGAGCCACCAGCTCGCATGACACCTGGGCCATGACCCTGATGTGGGTGCAGCATACTCCATTATTACATGAATACATATAATTAATGTTTTTACTACATTAAAAAATGTTCCATATAAATGTTCATGCATTTTATGGCTAGAGCTCACATTGTGTCTACCTTGTTTAAGGGGCTTTCTTCCCTCCTTAAGTCAACAGACCCTTTGATGGGTCCATCTTTACAAAACTCGTGTTGTGATGGCAAGCATTGCTCTTCTTATTCAGATTTGTTTTTAAGTTCCACCAAAACATATTTTTCAAAAATTGAGAAGTCTTTCAAAGATAATAAATCAGAAAATAATATTTTTAAATTTACATACAAGAAATCTAGAATTTTTTGACTTGGTAAAATGATAAAGTCACTACAAAAATACATCTTAGTTCTAAACATGCACAGAAATGACAATATGAAGTTGTAAAACTGTACAAAAGACATTATTGATAATATTAGGGTTAATAAAGCAACTCTTACGAGGTGACTCGTGAGTGAAGTTTAACTTTTTTGCACTTACTGGACAGAAAAAAAGGCAATTACGAACAATATCTAGTCACAGATTCACCTGGTTTTCCCCAGATCGACGAAGCAACATCCGTAGTCAGTCCCAAATGTGATCTTCATCTTTCTGTAGTCGTAGGTCTGCCGTCCATCCAGGCGCTGCAGGTGGAGGACAGATGAAACACCAACAGTCTACATTTTGAAGGACTTATATGTATATACTATGCATGAACAACAATCCCGCCAAAGCAGAAATCCATAGCCCAAAATCTCTAAACAGAACTGCAAGTAAAGACATTTAAATCGCATATTCTGGCTCTAAAGTTGGGTTTCAACATTACGGGATGAATTAAAGGGACATGTTTTGTCTTCTGTATTCGTTAGGGCCGTAATCGTCCAAACATTAACACAACTGTTGCCCCGTTTGTGAAACAGTTTCCCGCACCAGTTTTATGTCAGTACATACAGTGGACACAAAGTTCGCAAACCAGCTCACCTTTTTCTCTTCAATGGCTTTTATCAAGAAATCCCGCTCAGAGTTTGACAGCGGCGTGTCCTTCATCCTGGAGGGTTTCTGGGTGGTTGCAGTTTGATTTTAATAACTTAAATCAATACTGTACAGCCTCTGTTCCAACGGGCATGTGGTCACCATCAATATTTTCTGAACTCTAACCCGGAAGTGCAAATGTCTTGCCATAATAAAAGTTGGTTAAATATAAATATGTTTAGCTTAACCATTCTTACCTACTGTCAGTGGGTGGCTATGTTAGCCAACTTGTTTTTATTTGCTGTAAATAAAATCCTCTTTGACACAGCACATACGTGTCAATTCAGTTCTTGTTATTGGGTGTGATCTTTTACTTTGAAATGCCGCTGCAGACTTGGCTTCTGGTGCCTTAAATCACTTCTTTCAAAACTCGGAATTTAGAGACTTTCAGGTTGTTGATATTGCCAGCAGATAACTGTCGGAGTTTGAGGGAATTTTGAAGTATGACAATATATATCACATATACATATGCTTTTGTTTGAGCATTAACAAAATGGATCCTGCTGCTATGTATTTTTATCGGTATTGGTCTCGGTATGTATTTATAATCGGTAAAACTACCATTTATCCGGTGTATCAAGGATAGGTTATTTATTAAAAACATTTTTTCCCCAGCATTCCTACATGATAAGTTGTATATGTATTAAGGTTTTAAAAGTGGGGGAGGTATTCGTGTCAAGTCATCAACAAAAGGGTATTAAATCAAACGGCATTTTATGTGAAGATTAGTCATGGTGTTCATTCGATAAGTCATGTCTATCAAGATGGGTTATTTACCAGATACCGATCGATAAGATTTGGCTTTGGGTAGAGGTTAGTGCTATCGCTTCGCGCTGCGGTAGTCTTCTCGGAGAGGCAGCGAATAATTGCACGCCTCACATTCGTGTCCTATTTTTTGCGACAACTGTCAGGTGCACGTGAAGGCACCATCTCGCTCGCCATCTGCGCGAACTGCGCATGCCCATTGCAGGGACACGCTCGTATTTATGTACCGCGCACCGTTATTCGGGCCAAGCTGTCATATACGTTTTATACCCTCCAGCTGACACCCGTGTTTTTTCCAGTCGTACCAGGCGGGCCTCGGTGGTACTCTTCGAGGACTAAATACACAAACATTTCCTGTTTTTTCTGAGCAGAGAAGCTGCTTTTATCGAAGAATTTTCTGCTGGTGCAAGAAGACGCAAGGTTTGTTTGCGTGCGCTCATTCATTCTCTCCATCCCTCCCTGTGCGACATCTCGCATAATTAGCAAGCTAACCGTTGCTATCCACAAATTTATGTTGTCTATCAAGACATTTCCAGCCAACATTTACCTACGCTTATTTTTTTTCTGTTTATGTTTTGTACGATAGAGTGGCTTTTAATTAATGACTCGTTGCATAAGCCTCTTATTTTACATGTTAAGCATATGTTATGCTAACTTTGGCTGCTTATGATCGACGCGCCATCCAGCTAGCTCGCTGGCTAGCGGAGCAGGTGCTGCAGCCGGAGCCGTTGATCTGATACAGTTTGGACATTGCAGTGTTCTGTGGCAGCCATGTTAGCTCTACAACATGTCCTGTGACCTTTTCTCTGGAGTTTCTAGAACTGCACGGGTATGAGCTCATCTTACATTGTGGTGGAATAAAATAAAAGCTCGTTGGCAATGATGAACACCAACTGGCGGCTGATAAGGGATGTTACATCAGTACACTGGGACCGTCACTGTGTTAACAAAGGAGAACAGAAGCTTAACGGTGAATGTAATAGGCTGTGAGAGTTGACACTCAGACGGAATAATTAGTTTATTTTTCTTAAATAAATCAGGATTAGCCAGTTTATCTACACTGTAACTTACATAAAAGATAATCCCTCCTGCTCCTTTGCCCATACTTGGCTGGTATGAATGAGCTTGTCTTAACGGATGTTGGGTTGAAGAACAGGTCACACTCAGTCTGTTGAGAGAAATTATACCTGTTTATACATCTGCCAATACTTAATTCACGTCCATGAAGGATACCTTGCAAATATTAGTTTTGGAGTGTCATTAGAAAAGATGCTTTCATTATGTCTCAGCAATTCATCGGGTACAGTTACAGTTACATTGCTGACAGTTAATGAGCTCCACATCTCTTTGGCTGAATCCTGTCCATGTTGAGTCAGCATGAAAAGACAAAGCTGTGATGTCTTTTTCATGAGAAAATCACTTGAAGCTGTTTCACATAGGCAAAGATACAAAATGGAAATAATAATGACAGAGTAAAACTAAATTTTATATGTCTTTGTCCTAAATGGATGCATTAACCTTTTCTGCCTCTGTCTCATAGAGTAGTAACCACTGACCTAGTTCACTATGCCTGACATACTTAAAGGTTGCAGTCTTGTAAATCTGGTGGGTTGTGGGGTATCGTGCATTCAACCATTAACTGGTTGGCTTTTAACTGCATACTTTACACTTGCGTTATTTTTGGTGTGCAAACAAGAAAGCAAAAACTATGCCTGCTTCTGTGAAGCAAAAATAAAGGTCAGTAGCCTTCTTCATGGTAAAGCAGTTGAGATTTTTATCCGTCTTAAGCAGCTTGTTCTTTTACAGACAAAAATAAAAAAGTTGATTTTTACAACTGCATCAAGCCTGAGATTTTTTATAACATGAAAACATTTCGTCAGTCTGTCAGTTATCTCTTCTTGCATGGGATGTGGCCAGGATTTCTGATAAACTATTGCATGGCCTTCAAACCAGAGATGCAAATAGTTGAGCGACATCTCGATGCTTTTTAAGACAATATAGCTTGTAATAGTGCTTCCTTTCATCATCTCTCTCTTATGCTTATCAGAACCCTTTTGATCCACCTGCCCTCTATTATTATCAAATTAAGCAGCAGTATGGGAATTAAGTTAATTAGGAATTAATGAAAGTGTGCTGCTGTGATGTCTGCAGTGATGCTTTTTAATTCCTGCTGCTCACAACAAGAGTGAGCAGGTGTGGCCTGATCAATAGGAGGTCATTGAAGCTGTTGTTTAGTGCAACAGATCTCTGAAGTGCATCATTATTCAGCAGTCTCAAATTCATAGAAGGACACACACAAAGACTCTAATCCACGAATTAGGATTATTACACATGGTAAAGACAGCATGTTTTGAAAATTCAGAGAGGTTGGTTTTACATTATAATTTAGGAGGCACAGATGTTTCGGGTATCTGCATAGAAAGAGCCTGTTCTCGTGATTTATCTGTTTGGGATACATTACAGCAAGAAAGGGGCAGGAAGGAGGAAATTGTGCGAAAATCGTGGAAAGAGAATGTGATCTAAAGACACAGGCCGCACATCAAGTAACACTATGTGCTCATGTGACCTCGATCTTTTGTTTTTTTTTCTGCCTCACCCTTTCATCCCTCCTTCCTTTTATGTACTTGTTCTCTATTTATATCATTGATGACACCCCTGCTCTCTCTCTCTCTCTCTCACACACACACACACATACACACACAATTCCTTGCTCTCCATAAATAACAATCTATCTATCTCTGTCCCACTCACACCTGCCTCCTCTTCCCATTCCCCTCACACCATGCTCTTCTCTTCCTATCATCACACCGCCACCCCTATTTGTACTCTCTACAGATGAAGTTGGACAGGGGTTGGATGTGGCTTCTCCTGTCCTCCCTGGCTGTTGCAGCTGTTCTGGCCCAAGACAGTCAGATGGAGGGGGATGTTTCAGATGTCGATGCAGACAGGGGCTTGGACGAGGAGGAATTAAAGGTTCTGATGGCAGAGGAGGAGGAAGAGGAGGAGGAGGGGGAGGAGGAGGAGGAGGAGGAGGTGACAGTGATGGACGAAGACCATTCTGATGAGACAGACACAGCAAGTGGGAAGGCTAGCAAGGCTGGAACAGATGCAAATGTCTCCTTCCAGGTCAGAAATGGTGATAAGTCAACCAAAGGTCATATAATAAACTGAAGAATTAAAGCTAGTATATTTAAGATTTAAAAAAGTATTTTCTTGACGGTTTTAAAACTCATCTGTGAGGGAAAATGGCCTGTTAATTAACTTCTGAATTGTGGTTTTTGTTCCTAAGGTAATATACAAGACTCCTGTACCCACTGGGGATGTCTACTTTGCAGAGACTTTTGATGATGGATCACTGGACAGGTAAAGCCTGAAAAATTAAACACCAAGTGCTGCTTAAAAACAGTGTAAATGTTTGATGCATGCCAGGATACATGAGCCTCCAATGGTGCTGAGTTACCAGGATACATTTACTCAGTCATTGGTTGTAGTGGGTTTGTTTGCACCTTTTCTTGTGGGACAGTTAAGAGTTTTGTGCTGTTTATCTCCACAGATGGCAGCTTTCAAAGACAGTGAAGGGGGATGCGGACGATGACATTGCCAAATATGACGGTTTGTTGCTTTTTACTTGACTTTTTATATTTTTGTTAACTCTTGACTATTAGTTTTGATAGCATTTCATCCGGCAGGGCAGTTGCTGAGATGTGAGGTCACAGCATATTCGTGATGTGATGAATTAAAGGGAAAAAAGATTATAGCTAAAAGTTAACCCTAACCCCTATAATATAACTTCTGTTGTTGAATGTCTGCCCCTCTCCTCTGGTTGAAGGGAAGTGGGTTGTGGAACAGCTAAAGGAGAACAAAGTTCCAGGAGACAAAGGTCTGGTGCTCAAGTCCCGGGCGAAACACCACGCAATTTCTGCAATGCTGGACAAATCTTTCGTCTTCCAAGATGAACCTTTGGTTGTACAGTGAGTTCAAACATGCACATGCACACACATGAACCCTCATTTTTGTTCTTACAACTTTTTTCTTCTCTGTGGACCACAGTGGGTTTTTCATGTATGAGTGAGTGACCGAGATCTTCTTTCATTTGCATTTTTACAGTCAACAAAACTGTAAAAATAAACAAAAAAACTGACAAAGACTTGTTGAACTGTTTTTGTTGTGTTCTGGTTGCAGGTACGAGGTGAATTTCCAGGATGGTATCGACTGTGGGGGGGCTTACATCAAACTGCTTTCAGACACAAGCGGTCTCGATCTGGTTGGTATACATGTTGTCAACTTTATGTGTTTGACTGGTGCACTGGACAGTAAACACTGTGTCCTTGTTAATATTGTAGAAACATCATCCATAACCGTCTGAGCTTTCCTCCTCTGTCTCTTGAACAAGTGGTTGATCTATGTGAATGATGTCTGGAGCACCATGCACTTTTTCAATTAAACTGTTGTTTCTTTTTCACTGCAGGAGCAATTCCAAGACCGAACAGCTTACACTATCATGTTTGGACCAGACAAGTGTGGTGAAGACTACAAGCTGCACTTCATCTTCCGCCATCAGAATCCTCTGAACAAAGACTTGGAGGAGAAGCACGCTAAGAGGCCTGATGTCGACCTGAAGAAGTTTTACACTGACAAGAAAACTCATCTCTACACTTTGAGTAAGAAGACAGTCTGGAAGGATAAGATATTTCAGTTTTTTTTATGGGTCAATAGTTTATAGAATGCTTTAGGTACCACATTAAGATTAAAGAGATTAAAGATTAAAGATTAAAGAGACTTTATTGTCATTGTGCAAAAGTACAACGAGATTTGTGTGGAAGAACACGACAAAT
>JAQNCA010000024.1:22967322-22979330 GCA_029783725.1 Acanthurus tractus | reverse complement strand
CTCCCCCATCCATTCTCACCCCGGGCCCCCGCCCCCTCTAATCTTCCATTCCTACTTCCCTTTCGATCATTCACGCCCACCTGAGCTTTTCCTTCCTCCCGTCTTCATCCCTCCCTCCATCTCTTTGCCCCTTGTCTCCTGTGATCCCTGGTTCAGTCTCAGCTAGCAGGCTTAGTGCTCTAAAGCTCTCTCAGCGCAGGTCGGTGGCAGGGAGAAATCCCACGCTAAGAGGGAATTACCTACCACACGGACTCCAACAGCACACGCCGACACATATATACAGGCTGTAGCTGTGTACCCACAGATCTGTACAGACGCACACAGATATCTGTTTAATCACAGGTAACAGGCCTGGTTGAACTTAACCTGTTGGTTTGTCATTAGATTAGCATACACACGTGTATCTGCACTCATACCTTGTGTCAGTGTTTTTCTGTTTTGTATTGCGCGAAATGTCGAGGCGTGTATTATCTGCCTCTTCCCTCCTTTGTTAAATGACATTTGTTGTTCTTTCTTGGGCTGGCCAGACCCCCCGCACCTTCCTATTGAGCCAGTGTCATGAATTTTTTATGAATGTTTGCGTGTGCGAGTGCTTGTGTGGGGCCCTCAGCTGCATCAATAGCCATTAGTGCAGCAGCCGGGGTAATTGTGCCACAGTGGCTGCAGTGCAGGAGGGAAAAAAACCCACATTATCTGATAATACTGCAGAGGGCAATACGGAGGAAAAGATGGAGCGAGGGCACAGTGGGGCACAGCAGGACAGCATGAGGGAGGATATTAACTGTGTGGTCAGACAGTTAGCGGCAAGGTTGCTGTTCTAGTGTCTGATAGTTGGTTTACACCAGGTGATACCAGACTGCAGCAGTGGGACCAATGAATATGACAGTGATTGTCTGGAGACCCCTAATATTTTCCAAAGATACACCTGAAACCACCTGACAGAAAACGCCAGCCTAAACAAATCCACTTCTGATCTTTAAAAGGCTGTTTTGTCGATGTTTGTTAAACATGGTGGTTCATCCGAGGCCTTGCAAATGACAAAAAAGGTCAATCAAAGGTCCATGTACTTGCTTTTTCTGAGGCTTTCAACTGCTTTTTACGTCTCGAGATTAGGCGTTCAACACTGTCTATGATAGGATGAAGTTAAAAAAACCTGTTTCTTAATTGTTGGCTGTCAACTGGATTGTTTTGGATCATTACTGACACAAGACACTGCCCCCAAATTTATTTTTCGTGTTCACAGCCTTCTTGACCAGCGAACGTGTTGTAACTAGGAAGTTTTCAACCATGCATTTCATCTCGGTCATCAAAGCTATGATACGTTATGGCGCTGTAGATTGTTGGATTGCCCATTTTCCTTCAGGTTTTGGAATTGACTATCACACATAAACACATACACACACACAAAGGCAAAGAGTAGAACAAAATGGCATTCATTTTTCGTACAGATGCTCAGCTCCCTTATGGCTTCCTTTCTTTGTGGTCACATCTCCATGTTCCATACAGTTGTACTTGTTTTGTTTCATGATGAGTTGAGCTGAATACTCCGTCAGCAGCCTGTCTGTAGATCACTTCCTGAATGGTTCCTAAAATAGCAACAACAACGATCACAACCAAGGAAACACTGCAGCTGCTGTTTTCAAAACCATGCTCACTTTCTGCCCTCTCTCCTTAGGCTTAGGTATTAATAAGGATTTTACAAACAGCAGTACTAGTATTTAACACCATAAGCTTTTACAGTTTTCTGACCAATTGCATTTTAGTATTTTGATTGAATTGCAGTAACTGTACTATTACTCCACTATCTGTTACTTATGTTAGAGAAAACAAATAATAAAAAGGTGTGAGTGTCTGAAAATGTTTATTTCCCCAGAAAAAACTTTGATCATAAATACTTCTGAGTAAGTGTCCCATTCAATCCCTCAAGTCTTGAAGAACGACTGTCTACGTGTACAAAGTGATGCCTTTACACCAACATAATAATTATGTTTTAATGAACAGCTCTAGTCAGGACCCATTCTTTGTTCATGGCCCAATCATGACCCTTTAAAGTTATACAACAAGCAGCTGTGGTGGAAAATACTTGTTTGCTGTCAGTGGCTTATTATCTTTGGACTTGGAATGGGAAAAACTACATAGTCTCAAATTAATAAATGTACTTTAAAATAGTCTCTAGTTTTCCAAAACAGTAAAAGAATACAGGAAAGTCTGTAATATATATACCAGGTATAGGCAGGCATAGAGTCACCCCATAAAGCATTAAGTCAGCCAGCAGTTACAGTAAGAAACAGCGAGCCTGACTCTGTCCAAAGTGAAGAGGACCCCCTACCAGCACAGAAGATAGATGTTAATTAGAGAGCTTTAGAGGTGCTGTCAGGCAACTTTTCCTTTTGGACAGATCCAAGCTAGATATTTCCTCTTGTATCCAGTCTTTGTGCTCAGCTAAGCTAATGGATTAGAGGCTGTTGCCGTACAGTAAATGTAAAGAATCGATACAACAAATGTAACCATTTGAAACAAGGAGAATAAGCCACAATGCCCTGTTTTGTTTTCATCTGATTTAATGAAAGCGGTTATGACCCATAAAAGCTACAACTGTTTTGTATGATTGCGATGTGGAGAATGTAAACAGACAACGTTGCCTTTTGCGTAGCTGCTTTCCTGCTGAAGGTAATGACCATATTTGACTGCAGTGGAAAGGACAAAGATGTTCCTGTGCAGATTTAAGTGACACATTTGGCCTCATTGTAAGTTCATCCCGACCTTTTTTTCTTAGGTGAGACCAACTGAGAATCGATAACCATGTCACTGTTGTTTTTTTTTTGTCCTGGTGTCATCTAGCTTGTCTCTGTTATCTCTTTTGATGTCCTGACTGCTCCTTCTTTCTTCCTGGCACTCGGTTCCTCTCCTGTTGTTGTTTCGTCTTCACCTTTCAGTCTCACTTTTTTATTCCCTCTCCTCAGCTCACTCTCTCTGCCTGCCAATCTTTGCAAACCCCAAGAACTTCTTTGCCTCTGCCTCTATCCTCCCTGTCTCTCTCTGCCTTCCCTTGTCCTCTAGCAGATATGTGGAGTTTAGTGAGGAGACAGGATCGGCAGATGTTTACCCCGCTCTTTGCTGTCACAAACTGTTCTCTTCAGCGAATCACGCAAAGAACTGGAACTCACAAGATGAGCTGAGAAGCAAAAATAGCCCAAGAAAAAAAACATTTCCCTGAAGATTTTAAGCAGATTTGGGTTAGATGTGGTATGATTATTATTTTAATTTTTTTTTTTTTTTTTGCATTAACAACTTAAAGCTCAGCTGAAAGATTTAAGCGGTAATGCCCTAAAAGTCTTCCATCTGTAAAAAGTTGTAACAATTTGAAAATGAGCAACTCCCTCAGAGCGCAGGGAAGAGCAGTGATAATGCTCTTTTCAAGCTCGGTAATTGTCACTTTCCCTTTCTCATGTAAACGACAAGTGTGGGATTCTTGTTTTATTTTTGGCTTGTTGACAGTTATGCAGCCATGGAGTTTTTTAATGGATACTTAATGACTGCCGCACAAAACATAACAAAGCGAGCCCCTCGAGAATCCTACTGTCAGCCAACGGAGGTCCCTGGAGAGACGGAAAAGTCCTAATCTTTGTTATGCATGTTCACTAAATATTTTGGAACATTAGCAGTGCATTCTCCACACCATTGCTTTTCCAGTTCATTACACCTGTGTGCCAAGCAAACAAATTTAAAACAAAAAAAACAAAAAAACAATATGGGCCTTGCAGATGTAAGCTGCTTTCAGTATGCACACAGACACAGATAGAAATATTCTCTTACTTTGTTTGATTTAAGATGTGCTGGAATGAGGCTCTAGAAAAAGACCTTAAGCTTAGATGACAGGACTGTTTAACACCGTCAAAGCAAGGACCAAAATTAGTTGTTAATGTAAAACAATATTGTTATTTAATGATGAAATAAATCCTTCATTTCTTTTGTTTCATAGCAATGACAAGAAGTGACAGATATAAAGCAGTATTCAGAAATATAATCTGTATGCTTTGAATCACAGTGCATAAAGATGAGGATTTGCTCTTTGTGCTGATTGTCCTGAAGTGACTAATGATAATGTCATCTCAGTAAAGTAGCTGTCAGCATTTGCTGACGCCCTCGCCGCCTTGAGATAAGATTCAGGAAAAAATTCAGGCTGAAACTAAAATATTAGCCATAAGAGTTAGCAGACTGAAATACTGGCTGATGTTAGCCTGGCGTATGGCATTATCCTAGGACAAGATCTGATTGAGCACCAAGGGTCTTAACAACACAGCAGAGCATGGGAAAAAACGCTTAGCAGGCTTCACAGTGTCAGCAGCACAACAGTGTACACAGTAAATAGTAATCACAGTGCTCCTAGAAAATGAAGAGCTGATTATGTCACAATGTGAGGTGCAGGGATCAGAAACTAAGAGGCAGACTTCAGAGTCCTGATGCAGCAGGACAAAAGCTTTTCTTAAACACGACTGTTTGTGTGAACAAGGACCTGTAGCTCCTCCTCCCAGATGAGAAGGGCTGAAAGTCAGCATGGTGGGAGGGATCAGATATGGCTTTAGCTGCTCTTTTCAATATACTTTTGGTTGTCCTATTAAATAGTTATCAATATAGTGGGAGCTGCTCAATGACTGTCAACTGCTCAGGCTGGTGTTCACTCTGCAGCCAAGTTTACTTGACACACATGCACCACTATTCTGTTTAAAGGGCCAATAGCAGCCTTTTCTGTGCTGCTGTTAGAATGGGTGCGAACATTATAAATTTTAAAACCCAACTGTCAGGTACTCATATAGCCCGATTATTATCTCATAATAGTTTAAAAGAAATGTCAGAGTCACTCACTGATGAAGTAAGACAATAACTTGTTAACTGGTTGCGATATTGCTGCTTTCCTTTTGTTATGGTTCCTTGTTTTAGTGTACTTATTTACAATGGTCAACAGTCTTTTCATTGCAACTGCTCAGCAGGTGTCCCTTGCCCGAAATGAATGTACAGCCTGCAGCCAGTCAGATTTGAGTATGAAACCAGACTAGGTGTCACTGTAGCTGATCACACTTCAACAGGGTCATGTAATTTTGCAGTGATGCTATGACAGACAACAGGCGAACATTTATTCTATCTATGACAAACTCACATTTACATCTGCTTTGTAATGTGAAGCAAATATGCTGTTTGGAACTGCAATAGAGCTTCCTCAAAAAGATAAGCTAATGCCTCCAGGTTAGTGAAAAGGAGTAGATGATGTTAGGAGAGAAGAAAGTGTGTGAGGTCGCATGTGAGTACACATGTTGAGGTCAACATGTGTAGATGAATTTCTGAAGATGTCCATGTATAGGAGACTATACTGTCTCTCTTTATATACCCACAAACACCAAAATATCTTGTGGTGGAGGTGAAATACCGTGGCACCTTAACTGCTTCAGACCTGAGTGGTGAAGACAGCCACAGTGTCTCCAGCCTTTTTTATTCTGTAGCAAAATCGGCACTGATTGTCAGATTTAAATGTCCTGACCATGATCAAGTTGAGGTCTGTGGTGCAGAAAAGTCACACAGAATGTTAGCTAATCTCTCAGCCTCTAGTGTGTGTGTGAACAGCAGGAAGACCGAGAGGGAGTGACAGCATTTAAGTTTGTTGTTTTCTGTTTGTGCAACTCCATATATCTGTTACCTGCATTTAGACAAAAGTCACAGAAAAGACACAAAACACTCGAAAGGTTCTGCAAAATCTAGTGGGACTCCACAGTTAGTGAGACTTCTTCTCTTTCCTGAAGAGGGACAGGTAAGGGAAACAGACGTGTGGATCCGGCAAAAGAAATGGCATGGAGCCCGAGTTGGCACAGCTGCACGTACACATGAGCTTCTCTTTAGCCCCCTCTCTCTCTTTCTCTTTGTCTGTTTCCCTCTCTCTCCCTCTCTCTCTCCCCCTCCTCCTCCCAAGTGGCTGTTTTTGTGGATTGTTCTCCCACCGTTGTCATAGTGACTGTGATGCAGACAGCCCGAACAGGCTGCCTGTCTGCTTGGATATGTCAAGTGTGTGTGTGTGTGTGTGTGTGTGTGTGTGTGTGTGTGTGTGTGTGTGTGTTAAAACCCCAGAGTGCTCTCAGCTTAGAGAGGAAGTGTTTGGAGAATTATGTAATGTCCTCTTTTTTTTTTTTTAAGGGGGAAAAAGTTAAGAAGAAGAAAAAGAAGAAAAAATATCCTATCTATCAATCTGTATGTCTCTCTGCCTCCATGTTTCTCAGTGTACCAGGGGGTGGAGTGTTTATGAATGCCGTACAGTTAGAGACATGGTTATTTTAGTATGTGTAGGTAGCTCAGAGTCGATATTTTGTCTGTGCTGACTCTATACCGTCTCTTTTTTGAAAGTACGACACAGTTTTTAAACACACACTGTTAGGCTGTGAGGGGTTGACACGAGCCTCTTTCCTGTGTGTAAAGTTTCCACTGAAGCTGTGGGCCCTGTGCCAGGAGCCACCGTGTGTGTGTGTGTGTGTCTGTCTGTCTGTGTGTGTGTGTCTGTCTGTGTGTCTGTGTGTGTATGTGTGTTTGAAGGGGGTGTGTGTGAGTGTGTGTGTGTGTGATGGGATGGGAGGAGAAAGCAAAAGAGTAGACAGAGAGGAAGGGAGGTTAGTTAGGCTCAATGCCAAGTGGGAGGTGTGTGAATCCTTGTGACGCCACCGTTCCCCCGTAGAGAGCCCTCTTATTGGACAACATAAGGAGATCTATAAATAGGCCCCTAATCTGCGAAAGTGAAGGCTAAAAATAGAGGTAGAGGGACACTAACAGACAGAAAGAGGGGGGTCAGGAGAGGTCATGATGAACTGTATGATGATACAGAGTTGCAAAAAGTTGTCAGCAGTGCAAGAAAGTTATGAGAAGGGTAACAGTGTGGAAAAAGAGGGTTTCGTTATCAAGCTTCAGAAATAAGATCAGTTGATTAAAAAACAAAAACAAGAGTTGTTTAGGCCTGGTACAGTTCAGGCCCACTGTCACTTGAAGGGAGCAGACCAGTAGTTTTGCAAGTTCTAACCCATTTGCCACAAAGTAACCATGAATCCCATAGGGTTTTCATACCTAATGAGCGATCTGTGAGCACAGCATGGTGCAGTGCATCCAACAAGCTCTCCTGCCGGCATTAATGCACCGTGTGACTTTTTTGGTTCCTTTATTTTCAGTCAAAGTTACAGTCTTGTCATGTGATAACCATGTTACAAAAGCATACTGTTTGAAAACTTTCCTGCTCTTCAATCCAGCTGATTTGTTCAGTGTATGATCCATAAAATATCCGGTTTGACTGAGATTTTTCAGCAAAGAAAAGCTGAAATGTCCTATTCTTTCCTAAATCTGACTGTGTTTACTTCAATGACAGCCACTTTGTTTCATCGTGTGTATTTATTGGATATAGTCTTAGCTTCTGTTAAGCCCCTTAAAAATGTCATTTTTGTTTTCTGAGTTCACTTCTTAAAAATTTTGTTTAATTTTTCATATATATATATATGTGTGTGTGTGTGTGTGTGTGTGTGTATATATCTACAGTATATACAGTATATACAGTATAGTTTTACACTGAAAAACTCTACTTCATGGAGACTGTGTGGGTGGAGTTTAAACAGATTTGATAAGGCAGGTTTCCATTCAAACATCTCACAATTTTAAGTGCCTTTCCAGAAAATCTCCAGAGTAAATGTTTGTTCCCACCCATTACTTATATTGGATTATTCACTCAGTTGGATGTCATGAAATAACTACAGAAGAGGAGGATGTCGTAAGATGATGTAATTAATAGAGTGCAAATTAGGAGAAAACCAGGTGCAAAAATTAGACGTTTTGGTTTGTTTTCTGTATTTATCGCAGGAATTTGCAGTTTCTTGTAATGATAAATAATTTTACAAGTAAGCTGTCAATTCTAAGGGGATTTATGTTCTTAAGGTGATGTTAAGTTTTAGCTTTTGAACAGACTTCACAGGTCAGGTGAAAGGAAAAATACTTTCCCTCTTACTTTTCCTCACTTCCCTCACATTTAGCTCTGCACGGGGTTGGCACAGATAGTTAACAAGCTTAAGTCTGTTTTGTGTGTTTGAAACCCAAATGTGAGCCTTAACTTAGCAGGGGTTACCTGGCGTTGTATCTCTACCGGTGAAGTGTCATCATCAACCTTTAAATTAATTTTGTTTTCATGTCATGTGTGTCTGTGTGCCAAGGATCAATAATTTCTGAAATGCAGAAAAAAAATTCCAAAATTCAATAACAAAACTAGAATCAACTAAAAACTCTGAATACTGTACAAATGTCCTGACTGTGGAAGCAATTCATAAAAACCAGTAATTTCTTTTTTTTTTTTTGTTTTTTGGGGGAGACTAAGCTCATGAACAGAAAAAAACTATTTTGCTATGTTCTGGTGTAATGTGCGCTTGCATGTAACATTCTCCTCATGAGCATGATAAAGTGATGATGTAATTTATTAGTGTCTTAAAATAGAAACAACTCAGGAGGAGCAGTTGTGAGATTAAGACGTGCAGAGGACAGACCATTAAAAAAAGAAAACCTACTTATCTGCTACCTACTTGTTCCTTGTGCCTGAGCGGATCTGTATTTTTCGGACTGTTCTATATCGTCTGACTTTTCTTTATTTAAGGTGCTCATTTCAACCTTTTGTCCTTCACTCTTTCTCTGGTGATTTCCTGTTGTTTCTTCTCACGGGGAAACAAGCCTTTTATGGGTTTTGGTTGATGCCCAACTAGTTGAAAAGAGTTTTTTCGCATTAATTTATTTAGTTCAGTGTTTTTAATGCTGGCCTTACATTACGAGCTGCAGGGCTCCCAGTGGTCAGTCTGTGCCCGGTAGAAATTGAGTTAAAGCTGCTCCAGTAAAGAACTGTGGAGTAAAAGTGAAAACTGCAATGAGCCAGTGTGAAGTCCCTCCCTGAACTTCAACTCCTAAGATAAACTTCTTCATGTCTTCTAATCTCCTCTCCTCCAAACCCCCTGTTCTCCCCACTCATTCATAGCTTTCTCAAGTCTCTAATTATGTTCACTTACTGAGTGAGTTGGGAGGGTGGGAGTGTGTGTGTGTGTGTGTGTGCGCGCACATGTATGTGTGTGTGTACACTCAGTTGCCTGCAAGTTTAAGCCTGTAATTAGTGCTCTTTGAGATGACAAAAATTCTGAGAAAATGTGCACGAACGTGCCAGTGGAGAGAAGGGCGAGGGTGGGGGTATCTTTAAAAATAATCTTTTCCTTCACTCTCAGAGGTTTGGGAGAAAGGTCAAGAAAATGTTGCAGTATAGAAAAAAAGGTAATAATTAGTAATGAAATGGTAAATGGCTAACTATTGGTCAGGACTGAAAAGGGAATGGCTGGCCAGTTACAGAAAGCGGTGGACTTGCTGTAAATTTGAGTATAATGACTATATTTAAATTATGTGTGTGTGAGTGAAGTTGCGCCTGTGTGTTTTAGAAGGTGACTCATCATTTGTATTTGTGCACAGTCAGTAACCCAACACCCAACCCAGGGAAGGACCGGAGCAACACTGATTATCCCCTTTGCCTCTCACTGGTCCTGTCTTTTTTTTTTTTTTTTTTACCACGTCTGATTGTTCATGTCATGTTTTTCTGTCCATCTTTGTGTCTTTTTTTGTCGTTTGCATTCCATTCTTTCCTTTTTGGCAAGCTTTCAGCCTTGTGTTATCCTTTTTTACCACTTAAAGAAGTGTCTTGCATACTTGCTTGGTATTTCCTTCAGCCTCTCTCCCTGCAGCCTCTGCTTCGGTTGACGGTCATATGTTCTTGACACAAAGAGGATTGTGTCTCAGCTTGGTCACAGGAAGAGTCAAACCATGATGTCCCTTCCTCCTGTGCTTCAGGTGATGTGAGGTCAAATCAGCCTCCATTAAGGCTTGAATACTGCGCTCAGATGTAGTCCGCACAGAGCCTGTTACTGGCTGCTCTCCTTTGCTAATGGCTCATGTGTGAAGTCAATTAAACTTGTGGTTTTGATTTTCACACATTTGAATTTTATGTTATTGAGTGTTCCTGCTTTTTATGAACAGGTGGGTTATATTACTCCTAAAAGTTTTTTTTTGAAAAAATACATCATTTATTACTGCGGATCTAACCGATTTATTCTAGTGCAGAAAACAAAACGAGAAAGTCAAAATGTTGCACCAAAAAAATTGAAAACACAAGGCTGAGAAAACAGTAAAAAGAACGTGTGCTGAATATTTTGCAGATACAGTTGTAGAAGCAGTTTGCAGCAGTCTTAATCAGAGGAGAACAAGTTGATCAGCGTTGTCTAAGATTATCAGAAAGGTGATGAAAGGGGAAGGTAAGGTTGTGCCAAAATGGCCAATGCTGCTTTTTATGTAATCATAAACCTGGAGAGGTGATCTGCAAATCTCTCTGTCGCGGTCAGTCTCTCTCTCCATCCCTCTGCCTCCCTTTCTTTCTAACTCTGTCTCCGTCTCACCCTCTCTGCTCTCCTACTCTGACTGTCATTCCACATTTATGACCGGCCTGTGATGTGTGCCCAAAACAGATGGGGCACGGCAAGATGGCCGCTGTTGCTCTGGCAACAGAATGGAGAGTGGGAGGAGAGAGTGAGAGGTTGTTTTTTTTTTTTTTTTTTTCCCTTTTGGTTGGATGTTCAGGTTATCGGGGAGATGTGGAGAATATGTGAAGAGGCCAGCAGGGACACGGAGAGACTGTCGGTCCTTCACTTTCTCTGCAGCCTCACTCTGGACATCAGCACCAAAAGCTCAATCTGGAGTCGATAATCAATATCTTACTATGCAGTGGAAAGCTCACCTGGTGTGAAGAGTGAAAATAGTCCGTCTGTTCATCAGTGACTGTCACAGACCTTGACACTTGACATCCAGAGACATTCTCAGTCTTTGGGACTCTTAGTTGTGTGTGTGTGTGTGTGTGTGTGTGTGTGTGTACCGGCACATGGGTTGTGGTCTTTTGCTGTCTGTCTTGATGCGGTGGTGGATTAGAGGGGTTACATAATGCGCTCTGCGCTTCAAGCAGCATACTCTAAGAGGATTACCACAAGTCTACTAAAGACACTGGTCTACACACACAGACACGCAGAGCCACAGTGTGTAATGTAACACTAAAATATAGTGTCCACCTGCATGTACACTTTGTGTGCAGGAACACAAACAGAGAAGGCCAACATTCTCCAAGACCTGAGTCGTTTGTTTGGGTGCGCACAGACTACAAATAGTGACAAACACAAAGAATACCTCTGACTCCTGTTATGCAATGGTGGGCTTCTCATCCCATTGGTTCTTCAGCGGGCAGCAAACTTTGGTTTTATGCACCAACCACGCCGGCTGATGTTTTTCAGAAAACACCAGAAACTAAAAAACCACAATTTTAGCATCTACATCTGACATAGTTCACATTAAACGAGGGATGGTAAAATAATGGGCGGTTACCCAAAAAAGAAGACGGTCTTGCAATACACAAAACTAACCAGCCGCACTTAAATCTGACTAACATGTGGCCAGAGCTACATGTAAAAGTTACTTTGTGTGGTTTACATCACAAACACACATGGTGCTATTTACAGGTCGATATTCCTTCCAAAAATCTCCTACGTGTAACTTTGAAAGCCTAAGAATACAAAAGACAATTGCATGTCTCCTTTCTTAACAATTAATTTAACGTTCAATCTTCTTCTCCTCTAATATTGGCATGTTATGTCGCTGTTATCGCCCTCTGGAGTCAGCAGAAAACTGTCATCCTGCGTCACCTCTTGACACGAGAGTGAAAACAGGTAGAACACTCTAAACAAACAATATGGTATGATACAATATCATTTAAACATTCCTCTACAGCTTCTGTGGGGTCAAAAGCTTCACAAGAAACTTAGAGTTGATTCCCCTCTCTCCCCAACACACACACACACACACACACACACTACACACACACACACACACACACACACACACACACACACACACACACACACACACACACAGAC
>JAQNCA010000024.1:22936024-22948658 GCA_029783725.1 Acanthurus tractus | reverse complement strand
TTTTTGTGTGCCGTCCATCCATTGCCCAATGTTCAGGGACCTGGTCAGGAAAACCTAACAGTGTGTATCTTAAAAGGCTGGCATTCAGGAAGAAGATAGTCTAATCTTACAATCATCAAAATAGCATGAAATTATCAGAGTGAAGTGCTGCACAGGCCTGGAATTTGGGTGCAAGATAGAAGTACCAAGGACAATGATTTACACTCAAAACTGACTTATGGCTTTGCTGAATTTGACATTGGTTGACGGTGATTCAGACTAACTGTTTTCATGTTTCTTGTCTTTATGCTGAGCTAAGCTAAGCTAACTAGCTTGGCTCTGGCTTAGCATTTACAGCATTGAAAACCTCCTCTTCTAACTCTTGCCAAGTAAACAAACAAACATGATGTGCCAATAAGGTTTGACTCTACCCAAACCTTCTCTTCTCTCCTCGTCTGCTCGCCAATGCGGTCCAGAACCAAGTCCAGATCTCTCCAGCATGGCCCCTTTTGGACTCACACCACACTGCAGATCCTTCATGTCAGGATCATTAACAGAGGGACTCTTCTTGGGAGTTTCATAGATTTGCTCAAGGACACTTTAGCAGAATGGATGCTTGCTGACGTGTGCTTGAACCAGTGTCCTTGAGATGAAGAACAGACTCTCTTACACTTTAACCTGTATCTCTTCTTGATTTGCCCTCATATCTTCGAGTTCGCTGAAGGAATTGCACAGCAATACCACTGTTCATTAAACCTTTACTCTTCAACTAACTTCCATTGTTATAATATAGAAAATGTTGTGAGATACTTTATTTTCTGTAGCGGACATGAAATTAACGTAGCATGTAGTCATACTGTATTTAAAAAAAAAGAAGTCACACAGATGAAGGATAACAGGTGCTTCTTTAAATAACTTCAGGTTTGCATCAAATTAAGTCAAGCTCAAGGCTTCATTCTCAACTTTGATTTAATTAATTAAAGTTAAAGGAAGCTTAATGTGAAAAGAATATCATCTAGCACACCCCTTGACAAGCTTTCCAAACAAGTTTTCAGTAAATTCCGCTCTGTTTTTGCCACACCTGCTATTATTTCCTGAACACAGCTGTAGAAAGTGGTCAGTCAGTATAAACGATCTTGTGATCTCTTGTGGTGAAGTTTGAGGCCCCACAGCCAAACAGCAACATTGGCTGGCTGCTTAGAGTCCAACAGAAGTGAATACATGTCAGAGCTTTGTGCCATTACTCCCATCAGCACCACTCACACATCCACCGACACACACAGCAGCACACACATTTATTTATTAAAGACCTGTTTAATTTAATTGACTCATTTCACAGTCTAGTGAGCCAGACCAGAAACAAGCACACACACAGACACACACACACACACACACACACACACACACACACACACACACTCTCACACACACACACACACACACACAGAGTTTGAACGGTTGTGACCGATATTTGTTGATGGATGATACCTGAATGTGACCACCTCATTATATCCTTGGTGCCACTGTTAGATGATCACTGAAGGTTCACTAAACATAGTGGATGGATCCTACAGCAGCCTTCATTGTTGGAGGAAAAGCTCCGCTGGCTCGTGTGTGATGCTGGGATCAGGATTTATCTGTAAAACATTCCTCCTGCTCTGGACTTTGTTCTCAGCAAGAGTTTCATGGATCAGGCATCCGTACTGATGGATCATATCAAAAGCTCGAATGTGTTTTTTTCCCCCAAGTTTTTGTCTTACCAACCAGCTGACCACATTTAAGTGGTTAGCTCACTTTGGTTTACTACTTTCTCTTGACAGCGGTCATCACCCTGGAGCCACTTGATATGAGTGTGTGTGTGTGTGTGTGTGTGTGTGTGTGTGTGTGTGTGTCACACAGCCACATCCTGCCTGTAATTGGCAGGACTGTCCCTGCAGTCAGTACAGAGAAAAAGAGTGACTGTTATGTGACAGTGAAGTACAAAGGCTAGTGAGAAGAAGGGCTGCACAGAGTGGAGGAGATTTACATATACTGCAGGAAGATTCCAGTGCTGTGTTACTTTTGATTAGGTTTAAAACACCCTTTGTGATACATGGAATATAGTGTGCTTTTCTATCTGTATACATATAGATTCTATAGACAAAATCTTCCTGCTGATGAGGGGCATGTCTGCTAGACACCTCCACATTAACTTTGTAACAACAACAATAAAAAAAGAAATCCCTGTATTGTTTCGACGTGTTCTTATGATATGGAGACTTTGAATTGGATGTGATGCTCAACCTTTAAAGAGAGGGAGTAAGTGAGTGAGAGGAAAGGAGGAGAAAGGAGGAGGATGCAGCGCACAAAGCACTAGAGCAGCAGGTTGCTATAACAACAGCACCTTAGTGGTTCCATCTCTGTCTTTCTTCTCTCCCTCCCTCTCCCTCTCTGATCACCCTCTCATCGTTTGCTCCCCGCTGTCATTTGGCTCGCTATGCCTTTCCATCAAGCCACCTATCTCCTCCCCTACCTACCTCTCCTCTCCCTCAGCCGCTCTCCTCCTCCTCTTCATCTTCATGTTCTGCTTGCTCCTCCACTCAAAGGAAAAAGACCTTCTGCCTGACAAATAAATCCCTTCTTCCCTCCTCGTGTGTGTGTGTGTGTGTGTGTCTCTCTCTCTCACTCTTGCTTTTGTCTCTCTGTATCTTTGTCATTGTCTCACTCTCTGTGTCTGCTGTTGGAGCCGACAGAGGAGCAGTCAGCAGGTGTTTATGTCAAAGAATACAGAGAGAGACGCAAGAGGAGAAACAACGAGCACTCCCTTCCTTTTTTCTCCCTCCTGTCTTTGCTCTTTTACTTCTTCTCGTCCTTTTTTTTCCTTCCGGTTGCTCTTTTCCCTCATCTCTCACTAAGCACTTCAGCTTGATTAAACTACTTCAAAATTCTTTGTCTCTGACTCTCTCTATCTTCTTCCCTCTTCGTCTGCCTCTCGTTCTCTCTCTACGTGCAAACACTCAGCTCTCTCCATTCAGGTATTTTATTGCTGTGATTGTCAAATGAATACAAATATTTCCAGTTCACTTCTCAGTGCATGTCAGGTATATTACTGTAACTCAGAGGTGTAATTAGGTTGCTGGTTGTGCTTAAGGCAAATAAATGTTTAATTAACTACAGTTAATGTAAAGTATTCTTTAAAGGCTCACAGCTTTGTCATTCATTCTGTCAATGTTTCCTCCGGCTATGGCATGCTGACTCACAGTGCTGAGAAAACAAACAACAGTCCATCTTTCTCTTTCTATCCGCATGAATTTCTCTATTTCTTTGTGTATGTCTCTATATTCAGGATTTTAACAAGAAGGTTAATCTGGTTACATTTTTGTGTGTGTTTGTGTGTGTGTGTTTGTTTGTGTGTGTGAGTGTGAGTGTGTGTAAGTGTGTGTGTACAGTTGGTTGCATCAATGGGGGGGTGGGAGGGGTATAGTTCACACCACCTGGGTAATTATGGGAGTTTTTATAGGTGGGCTTTAAGAGAGAAGTCTGTTATTATCAACATGAGTCACTGGCATTTAGGGAAAGCCTACTACACACACAGACACATACACACACATACACACACATACACGCGCATGCACAAACACCCAAACACACACAAAACCCAGCCCGTATGCAGTAGGTGCCTGAATTATTTAAACCCATTGATTGCAGGACCACACACACACACACACACACACACACACAAAGTTGATGAAGCCATGTCGTGACAGTGGAGATGTGTTTTCCTGTGTTTTTCTCGGTTGTTCCTCTAATGGTTGCACAAGCATGTAGTTCAAGTCTCTCTGAGACATGCACACACACACACNNNNCACACACACACACAGTAGTTTGGGCTGTCAATACTAATAGTGTTTATCATGCCATAAAGATAATTAGGCTGACTGTCAGTCATAGCAGAGAACAGAGGGAATAGCCGACCTGACAGCCCCACCCCACACATTCACACACTTCACACACAAGTAGACCAAGAAAGTAAAAAAAAAAAAATGGATGATTTGTGTGTTCTGTGTTGTGGTGTGTGTAGGTTTTCTTTCTTTCTTCTTTTTTGCATGGTGTGTGTGTGTGTGTGTGTGCATCTGCCAGCTTGAGTGGGTCCACCTCAGGGTCAGAATACAATCTGAATATATTTTGTCTGTTGTTCCGTCTGAATAACAAAGAGCTAAGCATGCATTTGCACACATACATGTGTCAATGGTGCATCTTTTGTGTGTGTTTGACTCCTTCGGATGTGACAGCCGAGAGCATGGATTTAACAAAATATTCAACTGTATTTCCGCTCTTTTTTTTTTTGTTTTTGTTTTTTTAAGAAGCTGTTTCAAATGTAGATCTGCAGGATACACACACTGTACATGAAACCTTCAAACTGCACCAATCAATGTCCTTTTTTTTTTTTGTATCAGTGAAATGATTTTTCAGAATATTATCCTGTGTTTTTTCCCTTTTCATGTAAATGTAGTTTGTAAATTATTTTATAATCTCTTCATAAGTATATTAATGTCATTTTGTGTTGACTATCCTTAATTTCTCCACTGATGAACTGCTTAATTTCACTTACTCCATGAAGTCATCTGCACTTGAAAATATTAAAGTTAGTTTTCTCTGACAATTAATATAACTTTAATAAAATGGTATATGACACCCTTTAAAGAATAATCTCTGATTTAATCTGAATGGTTCTGTATAAGGAACAAAACATTGAAATAATACTGTTGCCATAACATCCATACTTTGTAGAAAAGCCTGTGAACACTATGATCATCTCTTTGAATCAATCTAAACTTTAGCTTGGATTTGGGAACAAAACGCACAATTTTTACACCTTGGGAACGGATTAGAAGTGAGGGTCCTGCTCCCCATCCATCACTTTAATAGCATCTGTAATTTCTCTGCCAATTTCATTAGGGTTAGAAATTAACAGGTGTTTGGAAATAAATGAAGACAGAGTATTCATTAAAGTGCACAGAAACATTAAAACTACAACATCCAGTGTGTTTGCATGCTTGTTGAAAAATGCATGTTTTGATCAGGCAGGGTCTCTTTATGACTCAACACACAATTAAGCATCTGAAACCATTGCAACATTTTACTGATGCACCACACCTTTACTTTGCAGCTGTTGTTTGTTCAAAACTAAGCTGAAATTATGTCCAACCCATTCAAACACCAGAGAATCTCACTGACAGGTTTTTTTTTTGGCTTCTTTTCACCCAAAAAAGACCAAATTTTTTCCTCCTCATTTTTATTTTTTTTATTTTTAGCTAAACTTCAGTTAAAGTGACATTACCTCTTCGAACCATAAGTCTTGTATCATCAGTCAAACAGAATTGGGACTGTGAAGTTAGCCTCCTGCTGACAATTATATACCGGTGTTCTAAAGGTCCTGTTTTTGTTGTCAGCGCCACATTGTGTGATTGCTGTTTTCAGATGTCTCCATTCATGAGGGTGTTTTTGAAAAGCACATTTTTGGAGAGAAAAAAAACCCTGCTTAGTGTAGATAAAAGACCGGCATGGAGAGATTTTACTTTTCTCTTGTTGGCATGGTCTTTTCCTGCTCTTCGCCCTCCGCTCTCTGCCCGTAGTCTCCCTTTTCTCTTGTGTATGTCTCAGTTTGTGCTTGCTGTCCCTCTATACCTCCTCTCTTCTCCGATCCAGGTCTATGATAGTGATTACCTTAACTGCCAGCCAGCATTGCTTAGCACCCTGTCGTTATCTTGTCTGTGCTGTGACAGAGACATTGAGACTGTTGAGTTAAGCAGACTGTGCAGAGGCTGCATACAGTAAGGCTAAGGAAGGGGTTTGGTTTGGGATGGGGCAGCTCATCCACCCATTGGCTGGTGCTAATGATGGAGAGAATACTACAGATAAATGTGATGTTCTTATCATTTTTCTTTTTCTCGTCAGAAAACACTGGGTCTAGTCTTGTCTTTGCTTTCCCCCATTTGTCTGTAAGCTGAAGACAACGTGCTTCTGCACACATGCATGTGTGCTCTGTTAGAATTCTTCATTAAATGATTATCATTTCAGCCAAATTGAATCTGTTCTTAAAATTTTGTCAGCGGAATTTGAATTTTCACCACACCTCTTGCATTCTCGTGACAATTGTTGATTTGTATAAAGAGTAAGCAGCCTTTTGCCTCTGTTCCATATGTTGTTTCTATTTTTAGTGTCCTGAAAACCACAGAAAAGTTTTCATATGGCTTATATGTTTAATCCCTGGTTTTCTTTAAGTCCTAATAATTGTCTTTCTCCTGCTTTTTTTAGCTCCAGGAGACTGTAAAACGAAAACTGGACAGTGCACGATCGCCTCTCAATGGAGAACAGAATGGCATCTGCGATGGAGGCAGCTACTCACCGACTACCAAACGGTTACGGAAGGAGGGCTCCGGTGGTTTGGACTCATTAACAGGACTCCCCAACAACAACAGTAACAACAATGTACCACCAATCTCTCCACTGCATCACCAAATGGACATTAAGCCCATACTTGGTGGGCCAAACACTTCCACTGGAAACAACACTACAAACAGCAATGGCAACCACGTAGGCCAGGCATCAGACGAACTGGGAAAGAATGGTGGCAGCCATCTCCCAGACATTAAACTCAACGGCTCGCTGCCAGACCTGGAGGACAGTTTCAGCCTTCTCAAAGACCTAAAACAGGAGCCGCTGGACGATGGGGCTGGGATGGAGTCCTCTGATCCCCAGTCTCTGTCCAATCAGAACAAGCTGTTCTCTGACATCAACCTCAATGACCAGGAGTGGCAGGAGCTGATCGATGAGCTGGCCAACACTGTGCCAGAGGACGATATGCACGACCTCTTCAATGAGGACTTTGAGGACAAGAAAGAGGCAGAGTTTGGCAGGCCAGCAAACAATCAGACACCAGGCCCACAGGAAGCAGCTGGGAATACAACAGCACCTGGTGGGGGGGCAGCCCCAGCAGCAGCAGCCCTGCCTCCTCCTCCTCAGCCTCCACAGGGAGGCCCACAGGTTCCCATGGGCTCACCACAGGTCAGTGCCCAAAGGGTCATCATGATGTCATATGACAGGGGTTTTTACAGGAATCAGCTGATTTGAACTGGTTTTAGATTGTAACGATTTCCTAATTCCAGTTTATAGTGGTAGATTAAAACAGATATGTCCTTCAGTTTACTGTTGCTTAACAAGAAATGTGCTTAACAAGACATAAAAGAAACATGTCTGTAGACTGAGTTGAGGTTGGAATATAGTTTTATTAGCTAGCTGTGAGGTTTTCTAATCTGAGACAGACAGTTTACAGCCAGACTAAATGAAAACTGTAAAGTTATGAACAGACCTTTGTAGACATTGCAAGGACTTAGCATTGTGAACCGGGATCCCAGCTTTTAAAGAGTCTGACCTTGCAAACATACTGAAACCAAGGGGAGACATCTAGCCTTGCACTTGAAAGTTAAAAAAAAAAACACTGTCCAACATGTCCATAGCTGTCTGATCAGCAATTCTTGTCTTATTTGTTGAATATACACAAAAAAGGAATTACAACAAGTTGGGAATTAAAGAAAAGTCTCATGCTTTGGCCATTTTTAGAAAAAGCTAGTATATACATTCATCCAGTGCAGGTTAAGCTGCTGGTTGCCAGATAATGACAGGTGAGCCCAGGCTTTGGTATAGGCCTCAGAAAAGATGGTGCAAAACCTTCCTATTACAAGACGCTGGGAAGTAACTGCTTCTGAAACAACAGACTCGTATGTCTTCTTTGCTGTTCTGCATAGATTAAATAAGGAAGAGAAAGAGTGTTAATTGGAGAGCTTCAGAGGTGTTGATGGGTATATTTTTTAACTTTGGCAAGAGCCTGGCCAGCTGTTTCTCTTGTTTCCAGTCTTTATTCTATGCTAAGCTGATCCCCTTCTGGCATTATGTTGAACTTTTTATTTGAGATTAAGATCTTTTGTGTTTGGTCTCCTCTCCTCAGGTCCGACCATCATCGTCGGGCCCTCAGTTTGCCACCACTGCCAATGGAACGCCTCCACAGCAACCTTTGCAGCAGTCTCCAGCCGTTGCCATGGCATCTGGTTCCCCATTGCACAACTGTGTGGCTCGCTCCCCTCAGACCCCAACCCAGGCTCAGACGCAAGCAGTCTCTAGGCCTGGGAATGGATACATGATGAACCCAGGCCCAGGGGTGAGTCAGGCGGGCACAGGGCCTGGAGCAGCTGGGGTTGCCCCTGGAGGTCAGCCTGTAGGGCCTGTGACACCTGAACTCTCTCCAGCAGAACAGCTAAAAGCAATGGCTCAGCAACGTGCTAAACTGCTGCAGCAGAAGCAGCAGCAGCAGCAAGCAGCTAACTGGTCTCCTGCGGGTGCCCCAACCAGTCCCTATAACTCTGGTCCCTTTAATCAAGACAAACCTAACAGCCCCATGATGTACCCACCGCAAGCCTTTAACACACCACAGGGCCCTCTAGTGGCAGGGATGGCCCCTAACAATGGGCCCAAAGCCCCCATGAACAACTACCTCCCTCACAACCACATGGGAATGATGGGCCAGCAACAGCCAAACAGCATCAACCAGAACACCCTGTCCAAGCAGCAGCAGCAACAGCAGCAGCAAACAGCAGCCATGTTGTCCTACAACAACACCAAACCGCTGAGCCACTTCAGCGGCAGCGGGGTTGATCATATAGGTCAGAGGATGACTCCACCCATGGGGGGGAATAGTCAAGTCAAGAACCCCATGATGCCTCCCTACATGGGTGGTGGCGGAGGAGGTGGCCAGGGTGCGGGGCCAGGGCAGACCCAGGGGCCGATCCCGGGGCAGACAGCCCACCTGAGCGAGGAGCAGAAGAGGATGTTGCTAATGAAGCAGAAGGTGTTGAACCAGAATATGCCCTACAGCGCCATGCAGCCTCATGGACAGGTAAGGGAACTGCCTGATGCTATTGTTCACTTTTTAAAGTCAATGTTGCAAAGTTGTTTGTGTTACATTGATGCAGGTGGTTTGTCCAGGAGAAAGGTTTCGCTCAGCTGCAGTTTGTCTGTAGCTTGAGCTTCAGCTCTCAGTTATATTTCAGATGAAAAGAGTGCAGTTACTGTGGAGATGAGTGCAGCGTTAGGCTGGATGCTATAGATCACTCAACCCATGACCTTGGGAGGAGAACAAAACACCCTACAGTTTTGCCTGTCAGTCTTTGAGGAGTTCTCCGAAATGCTGGCTGTCCACTGGAGATTTTCTTGAAAATAAACAGATAACTGGGTCTTCATTTGGCACACAGAAGGCCTAATTGCAATGATTAAGAAATTAAATGCAAGCTTATTTAAACAGTTGACCAGACATATCATTAAAAAAAGGATTGCTGTGCTTTAAAACCTTCCAGAGGTGCAGCCAGGGAAGGTAAAATGGCGGTAGTTGCCCCAGCAACAAGCCAGGGCTGGGAATAGTCATAGGAAAATGGCCTGTCGAGAGTGTATTGATGCCTCTGCAACACTAGCAGCACTGATAGCCTCCCCCCACTCATCCTTCCCCAGACACATGAGCGCATGCACTCACACACCACGGCAAACACCAAAGCTAAACGGCTCCTTAGCTCATATCCCCAATCTGTCACAGCTGACTGATGGCTGAGATTGGACCACTAAGCCAAGCTAGCTGCTGTCATTACTGAAAGCCCACCTCAGGCACTTTGTTTGTCCCAGGTCCAGCTACCAGCACAGCCCACTCTGAACGCTCCAGTGCTTCAGACAGGTGTCAGGTGTCCTTAATAATCCACCGAACGACATTAAGAAAGTGTCGAGGGGAACTACACCTTAACAAATAAACACCTACACAAGTGAAACCTCACACTTATCATGGTGTCGCTGGTATTGTATTGTAATCAATAGAAAGTGTGTGTGTTGGTGAGTTCTTGCTTGATGACGTACTTGTCAATGCTGTCTACTTCTGCCATTATCTCTCTCTCTCTGTCTTTCTCTTTCTCTGCCTTCCTTGTGTTCATGATATGGCTACAGTCAACCACCTCCTCCTCCTTCTCCCCTCTGGTGATCTCTGCGTCTTCTGTCCTGCTCCTCCTCCTCCTTCCTCTCCCTCTCCTCCCTCTCTTTCTCCCTCTGCCAGAGACACTCAGCACCAATAAAGGAGCAGATTTATTAATATGGGGCCTTTGTGGCTGCTGCCTGGAGGGCTGTGTGTTTGTGTGCGTAGGAGAGTGAGTGAGAGTCTGTGTACATGTATGTTTGTGTGTGTTTCATAGATTTGGGGGGTGGGGAGAAGGGGAGAAGAGATTTATTTGAGTGAGCAGAGGAGAATTGGAGACTGGGAAGAAAGAGGAAGGGTTATGTGGAGAAGAAAAAGCAACTTAAAGGAGAATGGCAAATGCAGAAAGAATGGGATTTATTGTAGAGCGAGGAAGGAGCATATTAAAAAGAAAGTCAAGGGCCTGGAAAGAGAAAAATAAGTGAGCAATGCAGAATGGAATGTCTGAGATGCAAAATATTTACTGTCAACAACAATCAACATGATCAAATCAATTATAAAAGCATATTACAGAAATTAGACTGCTGTTTTTAAAGTGTTCTGTCAGAGTGAAGATATACCAGAGTGGAGGTGGTTGCAGATCAGCTTTACATCAATATTTGAAGAATGTAGACAAGTAGTCATACTTGAATAGGCACTCTTTACTTTAGCTCACTGGTCATGGAAAGTACTATTTACCCTGTGAAAACACTTGTATTATGTCCTCTATGACACTCAAAGAGCTTGTCAAGTCTAGTGATGCAATTTTTTTAAATTAACAGTCTGTGAAACAACCAGGGATTGTTAAGTCTAAAAGACTATCAGACAGGGAGAGTGTCATAGAAAGGTTCTCTATAATTACATAATGGAAAATAAAGGGTCCAGTGTTTTTGGAGCTTGACCCATATGTACAAACAGAGTAGAACTGACAAAAAATGTTAAAAAGGTATCGTTCAAAAGAGTTCAAGAGTTTAAAAAGAAAGAAACTAATAGGTAGAAATTTTAAGCAAAGAAAACAAAGTGAAACTTTTTTTTAACCGAGTGAGCTTTTAAAGGGATTTAAAAGACAAGACAGAATTTTGCAGTCCTAATCTCAATGTGCAGGGCATTTAAAAGGCTATGATATTTGGAATGGAAAACTACTTAAACAGTGAAGTAGCTAAAGTAAATAAAGTAAAAATAAAGTAAATAAGCACCGTTACAGAGGAAAGTCACTTTAGATTGAATGCAGTTGGTGATGTCTGTCAGCCCAGAAAGGGGTCTTAGCAATCAGCTCTTTAATATTAGAGTTTTTGGACCATCTGTGTCCAAATTGTAGGCGCATTGGACTAAAAGCTGCAAAATTCGTCAGTATGTGAAGGTGAGAAATCTTGAAAATAATGACAACATATGCCATTTGCAAAAAAAAGAAAAAAAAAAGGAGGTGCCACAGTCAAAATAAACCAACAGGAAAACACTAATGCTTTTCATTCCCTACAGTAGATTCTTAGTGCTGTGTTTGATTGAGGTATTAATTGGACCTTCCTTACTTTCAAATAAAATGTAAATGGTAAGCTATGTTAATTATAATCACTTATTAAATGTATGTTTTTACTGTGTTCCTGCTTCAGAACTAGCATATTGTTTTGGTAACTCGTGGTAGTATTAGCAACAATTAGCCGCCAATTTTTGTCTATTTTTTCTGTTCTTTCTGTTATTTTCTGTCTCTTTTGTCTCTTTTGTTTTTTAGTTAATAGGCATCAGCTTGGAGTGCTGCTGTGTGGAAGTAGCTTTGACCCCGAAAATCCATCAGAACCTAACTGAAAAATTAACACTTTAATAAAGCTTTGCCTGATAGTCTGTATACAACAAGGAGAGAATAGTCAAATAATTGTATCAAACAGCCAAATTCTGAGTCATTTACAGCTCTGTGTATGTATCTGTATTTCTTGTTTTTCAGTTATATATGTCTAAATGTCAATATCCCCTTAGACAGCCTTGCTAATGGTGTTTGTGTTAGGGTGAAGTGATACTAGCCTTGTGTTTACATTCTATTTCCTTTGTCTGCATTAGCCTATGTGTACATTAGCCTTTGGTTTTGTGTGTGGGTATGAGTGTGTGCATGTGTTTGTGTTTGTGTGTGTGTGTGTGTGTGTGTGTGTGTGCGTGTGTGTGCGTGTGTGTGTGTGTGTGTGTGAGTGTGTGTGCGTGCGCTTCGTCTCACAGGTGGTGCTTAACCACTCTTTCTGTGCTCTGTTCTCTCTCTCCCTCTCTCTGTTTCTGTCTGTGTGTGTGTGTAGGCTAATCCAGTTAGCAGCTGCTCAAGGAAACTTCAGCCTTGCTCCTCAAAAGCTCGTTAGTCAAGCTTTAATTGTTGCTCCCTTGCTTTGCATATCGCCATGACGCTAATTTATGCCTGTTGTCGCGGTTACTGTTGCCACAGTGGTTGATGTCTCAGTGGAAGCAGAAATTCGGGGAGCAAAGGCTCATGCATGAGTCTGTGGAAGATGTTTGTGTGATTTGTCTGCATGTGACGGAAGATGCTGTCATCTCACTGTGTGTGTTTGTGTGTGTTTGTGTGTGTGTGTGTGTGTGTGTGTGTATGAGAGAGAGAGAGAGGGAGAGAGAGAATGATTCTGAAACGGATGTGTC
>JAQNCA010000024.1:22889067-22900228 GCA_029783725.1 Acanthurus tractus | reverse complement strand
GTGTGTTTGTGTGTGTGTGTGTGTGTGTGTGTGTGTGTGTGTGTGTGTGTGTGTGTGTGTGTGTGTGTGTG
Source organism: Acanthurus tractus (assembly GCA_029783725.1). Classification (NCBI taxonomy): domain Eukaryota; kingdom Metazoa; phylum Chordata; class Actinopteri; order Acanthuriformes; family Acanthuridae; genus Acanthurus; species Acanthurus tractus. The sequence continues at coordinate 22,900,157 of JAQNCA010000024.1, read as the reverse complement.
TGCATGCATTTGAGAGTGTGAATTCGTGAATGTTAGTGGATTTGTGTTTGGGAGGGCTGGGGTGTACAGTGACTGGAGAGTTTACAACCATACGAGTATATACAGATACACCTTTTACACACACACACACCTTTTACACACACACACACACACACACACACACACACACACACACTCACAGTGAGTACAGTAGACACGTATTTTTGTTCCATTCGATACAGAAGTGAAGTAGACAATCTCCGTCACTTCTTCTCCACCAGTCTCTCACTTGCACACATGCACACACACATTTCCGCTCACTTCACGTGTAATGTAATCACTGGGGCTCTCCATGCTTCCTAACCCAATAAAGCTGACAGCCTTCACCACACATGGATGCACACACACACACACACACACACAAACAAACACACACACACACACAAATCCTGTAGAACAACCTGTGATGCATTCACCTCTCCTTTCATTTCAGCCCCCGTTCCTGATTTTCAGCCCCGTCTTTCCTGCTACAAACTGATCTTTCTGAATCTGAGAGTAGACGTTGCAGTTTTCAAACCCCTGCTTCTGTGTTCCTCCTGTAGCTGGCAGCTAACTATTCGGTCTCATTTGCTGATAAACCTTTTTTTTTGTTGAACAACAGAGAGTTTAAGGGCTGACTCAAGCCAGCCCAGGTGCTGGAATGAAGCGTCTTGGGAGCAGACAAAGAAACAGATGCACAGACAGAGTGTTGGATCAACGAGGATAAAAGAGAAAACAGACAGACTGCGGATGCTCTTATGTTGTTATTCAACAACATGCATGAGTTAGGACAGAGAGGAAAGGAAGAATTGAAGATTGAAAGATAAAAAGAGACAGGAGAGGTTGAAGGAAAGCTAAAGGAAGCTGCAGGCTGACTGTGTGTTTGTGTGTATACTGTATGTGTGACTCGTTCAGATCTGCGTAGCGTTGTGGAGGGGGGGGACCGGGTGCAGTGGCCATAACTGCTCCTCCGAGCGCCATCTGGTCCTCACCGCAGCAACTGTTGCCAGGGTACCTGCTCTCCTCTCTTTCCCTTTATCCCACCTTTTAGTCCTCCTTGCCTCCCATCGCTTCCTCCTGTTTTTTCTCCCGCAACAAGATCTGTTCTTCTCTCTCTCATTCTGCTCTCATGCTTTGGTTTTTTTCCCCACTTGTCTTTTCTCTTTCATTCAATTAATTTAATTTCCTATTTCATTCTAAGAGGACACCTGCTTTCTTTTTAATAAACTTTATTGGCATGACACTCAATTTATTGTATTTTTGCAATGCTTCAGTAAGGTATTAATAACGCGGAAATACCACGAGTACTACTTATTGTTGCAGTTCTCTGCTTAAAACATGGGTGAGAATAAGATTACAGTTCTACAGCAGTTTGTCTTGAAAGATTTTTTAATCAAGCACATGTTTATGGGCTCATGGGCCTCTGTTAGCGATGAGCAGCCAGCCTCAGTACATCTTTCTACAGTCTGTGGTGGGAACAATAGTCAAACTGTCCTCTCTTATCAGTCAGCTTGATCCCCAGCATCTTTACTCCTTTTCCCCTCCACTCCTTCGTTCCTTTCTGGCAATTGTGTAGACATGACTCAGGCCCCCCTGTCTACTGACAGAAAGAGAGAGAAGCAGAGAAAGTGTGGAGAAAGGAGTTTGATGGTGGGGTGTTTAGAGAGGAGGGAAGAAAAGAGGTAGAGTGAGTGGAGGAGAGGGAGAGATTGTAGATCAGAACCGTCATGATTGAGCCATCTGCTGAGGAGAGACCAGTGAGACTCAAACACACATACACGCACATACATGCATGCTTAAAGATCACCACTGCCACCCGTTGGTCATTTCCCGACACTACTGCGCCTCTCCTTCCCCTCTCTGCTTCTTTCTTACATCGTCTGACTGCCCCGCTGCCATCCGGCAGGAACATGCCAGCCGGAGATGAGACACGTAGCTCTGAACATCGATCAGTCTGGTCTGGCTGTCTGGTAGGCCAGTCTTAAGCAGCTGATTCTGTTTGCTCCACAGGGTTTTTTGTGTTCTAATATATGAGGTTTATCTCCACCTAACTCCTTTCTAAGAAGAGCGGAGCCTCAGTACGGATTATGAGGCTTTGGCTCTTTCAAAACATATTGAGTATAGTGATGTGTTACAGACTCTTGCCAATGCTACGATGCGCGACTGTAATCCTGCTTCTGCTATTTCATTCTTGCCCTGCAGTTAAATGTGATTTGTTGTACACTGTCGGTTTCTCTGTGTGGCTGTGTGTAGCAAAATTTTCAATGTGTGCAAACACTCTTTACTGGCCTGAATTACTCTTTTCCACACTCGCCTAAATGATGTCCATTTTCGTTCAACTGTCTAACCTTTAACAGATTTATATGCGCTCCCCTTCCATTGGCCAGAGCAGGCCATTTCATCCTATTAGAGATTAGCATACGGCTGAGTGAAGGAGGAAGTGCTCTTTATATGCTAATAAACAGATAATGTATGCAGCAAGGACCAACCAATGCCCCGTTGGGAGGACTCAGGGTGGCCTGATGAGCTGAATCTTAAAACAGTTTTGTCTTTATCTTGTTTTTCACTCTCATTCACAGTCACCTGGATTGTTTCATTGCCAGCTACAATACCACATAAAGGCTCACTAAAGTTCCATGTCTACAACAGACTTTGTAGATACTAATAACTCTGGGAGTGCAGCGAATATGCATTTCTTCTTTTCCTAATGTGCTTGTATGAAATTCACTTGTGGTAAAGAGCTGTGACAATGACACTGAAGCAGAGGTTTCCATTGGTTTAAAAAGCCTTATTAAAGGCATAAAAGGTAGTTAAGTTGTTTGGTCTAGCTTAACTGCTTAAGCAAAAAAAAAAGTTAAAAGTTGTTGTCCAACATTTTGGGAATCTGTATTTTAATATGAAGCTACTGCTAACAGTCAGCAAGCCTAGCTTAGCAGAGAGATTTGATTCGCTAAAATGTTTTATCTAATTTATTACATATACACAAAAACTGAAAGGTCATCTTCTCATAGAGGAGCTACGTACCAGATTATTTCTTATGTATGAGCAGTTACAAGGCATTCAGTGGGGACTTCAGGCAGTTGTACATATAACAGAGTGTAACATGTTATTCAGTCAGCTTTAAAGGAGCTGGTAGGTGGATTTTATTACCTTGGGACAGAGTCAGGTAGCTGTTCCCCTGCGTTCCCAATTTTTTTGCTAAGCTAGCCCTAAACTATCGAGCTGCTAATTCCAGCCTCATATATAACAGACATATATGAGAGTGGTATCAGTCTTCTTACCTGATGTGTGCCAAAAAAGAAACAAATTTATTTCCATGAAAGTTCAACTGTTCTTTAACTTGCTGAATAATGTCATTGCCTGATCATCTGACCAACTGTCCCCTTCTCTCTGTCTGTACAGGAACAAGGTGTGGTGGGAATGTCACGACCACCGGGCGCCATCCCACCTCCTCACCCTGCTGGAGGTGTGGCCTCAGGGGTGGGACCCAACCAGGGGTCTGGCCCTCCGCCGGGCTATGTGGGCAACCAGCAGCAGGCAGCCATGATGAAACAAATGATGGTGATGGAGCAAGAGAAGAGGGTGCAGATTCACATGATGGAGCAACAGAAACAACAGCTCTTCAGAGAGCAGAGACAACAACAGCAGCAGCAGCTACTGGCTGAACAGGTGAGTGTCTTTATAAGTCAGTGGGCTCATAACATAAGGTAACCATAGGAGTGTGGTGAAAAAGGCTAGGACTGTATGATTCACCTTATAAGCATTAAATTATAATGGGTGCGTGTGTTCATTGTTGTTACATACATTCCTGTGTGTTTGTCTGTGTGCAGCAATAACAAGAGCAGCTCATCCTCTCCTCTTCCTTTCTGTTGTCTGGTTACATGTATAATTACCCTCAACCAGCCCCCTCTTCACTTCTTCCTTTTCATCTCTGCGATGTGTGTGTGTGTGCATGTGTGTGTGTGTGTTTTTGCGACATGCCGCCTGCTGTGATAATGTGGTGTTTTCTTTTTATTTCTCTCTCTGTTAGGAAATCAAGTGTTAAAGAGTTCTGAACTCTGAAGTCACCACCCACTATGTTGGTTTTAATTGGATCTGCAAAAACATACACAGACACAAATATAGGTGTTTGAAAGGAAACACATCCTGTGGGGTTTTAGTGTATGTTGTTAACTGGAAATCATACCTCCATTTAAATACGCAGCACCTCTGCTTTCCAGGCACCCTTTTTTCAGCTGCTTTTGCTGCTGCAGGGACTCAGACATCAGCTTTTTTTGTTTTACTTTTGCTGTTTGATTATTAATTGGTTATTGTGTTATTTCCGTAGCAGAGTGTCATGCAGACACTATACACTGATGTACACTCACCCTTCTCACTTCTGATATTCTAAACATCTATATGTCTGTATCTGTCTTAAACATGCCAAACATCTGTCTCCACCGCACTTAACATCTGTCTTCAATATACTAAACACATCTTATGTCAGCTGTACCAAACATCTGTCCTACTACTATACCAGCATCTGTCCCAGCTGTGCCAGACATCTGTCTTACCCCTGTTGCACCAAACATCACTATCACCTCTACTGTACCAAAAATGAGTCCTAGTTGAACCAAACACCTGTCTTACCATCACTGTACTCTCTTCTGTCCTGCTGTAGCAAACATCTGTTCTACCTATATTGCACCAAACATCTGTCCTACTATACTACACCAAAAAATCTGCCCTCTTCTGCTATAACATCTGTCTCAACTTAACCAAACTTCCCTACCTCTACTGTACCAAACTAGTGGAACTTTAGCACTTTCACAATGTAATGTTAAGATTCAAGATTTTGGGAAAAAATGCATTGTAAATTTCACACACACAAGAAGCATATGGCAACTTAAATTTGTTTGCCTCAGCTAGAGTGTAATGACAGATAGCCCGGCTTTATCATTACATGCTAGCTTTTGGAGATTAAACCGTCTGTATTGTGTAACAGTATTAAATCATGTTCATGAAATCTGTAAGGATTACCTGTACGGGAAAATCCAACATTTCAAACCTTCATTCTTAACAAGTGCGTGTTTGTGTGTGTGTGTGTTTGTAGCTCCAACAGCAGCAGCATCTCCCCAGACAGATGGGCCAGGGCCAAAGGAATCCTTACCCACAAGTCAATCAGTACCAAGGTGAGGCACACGCATGCATGCAATAATTTTATTTGTGCAACAATACACTACACATACCATGTGCAATACAAAAAGAAGGGCATCCGACCGACAATGCATTTTAATTGTGACCACATGAGTAAATATGTTTTTGGTAAATGGGTTTCAGGTTATTTGCTGATAACCCAGATGGTCACAGAAAAAAAAGGCTCACAATCACACAAACATACTTGGTCTGCAGCAAGTATGGTATATATGGTCGACTGCCAAGACATTTAGACATTTAACAGATTTTATAGTTCACTCTCTGCCATATTCAGAGACAGATACACACAAACACATAAAAACATGTATGCAAACAGCAGCGCTGACTGAACATCACCCTAAACCAAACCTCGTCCTCTCTGTCTGTCTCTGTCAGATACATCAGTTGGCGCTCAGATGCTCTTCAGCCTCTTTCTCTCTCCTCTCTCTTTTCTCTCACTCTCTACGTAAAAAAAAAAAAAAAAAGAAAAAAATAGAATATTCCTGCTCTGCCTGTTACCACGGCAACTTGTCTGTCCTGAATCCCCCAGAGTTCCGGTGAAGTCAGAGAGATGGATGAGAGGAGGGAAATGGGAGAGGGGGAGAAAAAGTGGAGGCTGGTAACAAGAAGAATAGGTAGATGGTCTGGTAGGTAGAAAGAGAGGTTGGGGAGAAAAAGAAAGAAAGAGAGATGAGTGGGTGAGAGGATGATGGAGAGATGAGGAAATATACAGAGAAGGAGGAGGAGAGTCAAGTCGAAAGCCATTTATAGCCATCAGAGAGTATGTCTGCAAGTCTAGGAGATAATGTGGAGAGGAAGACGGCTTCAACATGAAACTCTGGCCTAGAAATATACCTGTTAGTTCAGCCATCCTGCAGCGTCTCAGTAATTTGAAAGCAATGAATGTGCCAATATCACCTGCAATCAGAGCTTAATCTCACTGTATTCGTTTATATTTACATGAAGTGATGTGTGGAATAGATGTGGCTATTCTGTCATGTTATATTACCTCCAACTCTACTCACTCCCTACCTGCTTAAAAGTCTGGAGTGTGTGATCCTCTTCATTCTGACTCCTCAGTTACAGTTCCAGTCTGATCTGTGAGGTGAGGGATTAGTGGAATGATGTCAGAAGTGGGTTTATTAGAGGATTTAGAGCCATTTCCACGCTAGCAGACCTCCTCGGCTCTGCCACTACCGAGTCTCTAAGACGAAAAAGCAGAGAAGTGGCTGGTGCTTTAGTGTGTTTAGTTTTTGTTATAGCGTGGTCACATTTGAAGTAAATGAGAGGGGAAGCTTTCATTTATAGAGTAAACAAGTTGCCATAGAACATAAATTGTTGCCATAGTACTGACTTACTAGATCCATCTTATACGCCATGTGGTGATTTAAGTGAGTCTAGTAAATAGGCTCCAGAAATCCTTTACAAACGTCCAGTTTCTTTGTAATTTCTCAACTCCATCGTCTCTGGTCTGAATTCTTCTGATTCTTCTTTACTAGGTCCTCCTCAGGATCTGGCATCCAGGAGCCAGGCTCTCCGGGCCAACCGTCTCCTACAACAGCAGCAGCAGAACCAGCAGCAGATGGTCCAGATGAACTCTGTTCAGGGCCAAGGGGGTTCAGTGGGACCCCAGACTGATATGGGCTTACCCTACGGCAACCAGGGGTCCAACCAGGGTTCCCTGTACGGGCTCAACCCCTCCATGAGCCAAATGATCCACCAGCAGCAGCACCAGAGCCAAAGTGTCCAAGCCTCCATGGGTCTTCCACCGCAGCACAACCCTGCCGGAGGACCACCCCGGCAGGCAGGTGCAGGGCCTGGGGTCGGAGGTATGCCTGGAGTTGGTGGAGCTGGAGGGTATGGAGGACAGGGGATGTTAATGAACTCCATGACCCAGCAATCCATTAAAGGCCCTCCAAATGCCAAAGCCCAAGCACAGAGACTGCAAAGCATGCTGGGAGCAGGAGGAGGCGGCGGGGGAATGGTGGCTGGCGGCTGGCCGCAGCAGCAGGGACAGAGTCTGCAGGCCATGGGAGGAGGAGTTGGAAGGACTACAGGAGGAGGGGGAGGAGACATGGTGGGGTTCAGCTCTGCACAGGGTTATGGGATGCAGCCGGGTCAGCCCCCACGTATGGCCAAGCAACATTTTCAGGGTCCAGGGCAGGGGATGAGCCAGGGAATGGACCCCAGAGTGGGCAACCCAGCAGCCGGTATGGGTGGCCCAATGATGGGCGCTCACATGGGCGGGCAGCCCAGGACCAACCAGCCCCGACCCATGGTCATGAACCAGGGGATGAACCAGGGGGTGATGGGACAAGGGATGACTGGGATGGGAGGGTTTGGGCCAGGCCCTGGGGGGCCTGCACTAGGGGCAGGGGGTGGAGGAGGTGGACCTTACGGACCAGGGGGAGTTGGGGTTGGAGGTCAGCCACCGGGCTACCAGAGAACAGCCAATCAGGACATGTCATCCTACGGTTATGGGGGCGGGCCCTCAGGGGGAGGAGCATTTGGATTGGGTGATGGCTCAGGGGCGGAGCTGGACTCAAGCGATGGTTGGATGGAGGAGTTTTTCCCGAGCCAATAGCCAGCAGAGAAACTGGAGTGTTTACTGGATGAACTAAACATTTAAGCAGGACAAAAGTTAAAGCCTGAGAAAGTAAAACTAAACAGATGACATGATGTGGACTGGCATGTTTTTGTTTTGTAAAACATGAGCAAGGTTATAAATGAGTTCTTGTATTATGTTCTGTGGGTCTGTGTGAGTGTGTGTTTGTGTGTGTGTGTGTGTGAGATGGAGAGAGTGACCATTATGTCTCGTGCATATTAATGAAAAACCAATATAGAGATTAAAAGGTGTGTTTCATTAGTTTCCCTTTTTTCTCCATGAAATGAATTTTTCTCAGTGTTTGAAAGCAAGCCCCGTTTACACGGCAGCGCTTTGAGCCTGAGCTTCAGCAGGGGCTGACAGAACACCGCAGACTGATGAAGGGGAAGGAAGACTTGTTCTCAAGACAGCAATTTTATTTGTGTTTGTGTGTTTGTGCCACCCAGCTCAGTGCTTCAGATCTCTCAGCTATGTGAGGAGCTGAAGGGAGTAGAAAGCACTCTCAGCGCTCCCATTTCCTCCCTTAGATTTGTGCCCCCCCATATACACACAAATTCACACATACTCACACACTCACAAATTTGTCTCCCTCGCGCTCTTTCACTTTGTTCTCTTCACTTGATCTCTCTCTTTCTCTCTCATCCTCCTTCCCTCTCTCCTCCCGTCTTTCCCACCCTCTCTCCTGAGACTCGTTCCTCACTCACAACACTCTTTTCTCTGTTTAAATTGTGAACATCACAACAGAGCAAATGATGTTTTTCTATTATGCCACACAAGCGCACTCTGCCCTCTAGTGCTTTTGCTAGGTAACCGACCTGGGTGGCGTTTTTTGGAGAGGTTTCATTTCCTGTGCGTGGCTGTGGATGACAAGTATGCATGTAGAGGAAGACAAAGAGAGCGAATAGCAGAGGGAGAGGGAGAAAATAGGCAGCTAATGCGAGCACTAGGACTCAAAAGCTCATGCACACATACTCATGTACACATACACAAACTAACAAACAGACAAACAAGCATCAGCCCGGGAGGATGAAGGGATGTGTGAGAGGCAGCTAACAGAGCTAATATTACATCGAACCTTCTGCCTGCTTGACACAAACCCCATCACATGCATCAGGCAGACACAAAGCAAAACGATCGCTGGGCACTGAATGTATTCAAGCACCACAAGTGACTTCTTTTTAAGATTAAAAAAAAAAAAAAAAAAAAACTCATAGAAAGCCCACTACCTTGTTTTATTTGTTGCTGTATTCTATCTCTAGCAATGATGCTGGTTCTGTCTTTGTCAATTAAAAGGAAAAAAAAGTTCAAATTAGCCTTCTTTTAGTTTTTGTTGTCTTTTGAAAATCTGTTTGTCCTCCCATCACAGCATAGCCCTCCATTCCATTGTGATACAGCTAGCTGTCAATCTCCGTAGCCCTGCTTTTCATTGTGGCTTCTCTTGTACCGCAGCTATAAAAGGCCCTTGCTCCAAACTAGAACGTAACTGTGCTATACTGTAACACTACTGTGAAGAAATATGAGTTGTCCCCTTCCAGCGCTTTCCTAGGAAAATGAACCACTGTTAAGCCTTGAGTTTGTTTCATAGATGCATGAGAAACTTCTGACAACTGATTGGACTTGAAGGGTGAATAAAGTTAGCGCCATTTAGCATCAAAACAATCAGTGCTTCCACTGAAGTCAGTGTCTCCCCTTCTCTGAGCTTACAGGGAAACCGTAGGCTTTATTCCAGGCCTTGTAGCTTTCATTCATCATCATCAACAAGCTGTCCGCTTTCTTGCCCTAATGGTTGAGTAATAAATATGTGTTAAATAGGTTTTAATACAGTAGTCGTTGGTAACACCTTATTTCTCTGTTTTGTAATCTTGGTTAAAAGATGAATGAAAGCGTGTTTGTACGTGCATTACTTTGAATTTACAGTAGCTCATCATAGTGTAAGTTTGGAGGATGATGCTGTAATCAACAAACCAAAAAGCCTTCTTCTCTGTAATCTAACTCCTTGCCATCAAAACATCTGTTCTCATGGTTGTTGACGTTGTATAATCTACCCTTTAAATACAAACTTAAAACCACCGCGCCCATCATCCTGTAAGATTTGCTGCATTTGGTAGCACCCATGAATGAGGTTCTGTACTTTGGTTTTTTCATGTTTGGGGAGCAGAAGTCCTCCATCTCACTGTGTGGAGTCTGAAGGTCAACGGCAGACAGATGTTTAGGGTCGTAGCGTCCCCCAGTTTTATCAGGGGGAAATAGTCAAATATATGGAAACCCTATGTCAGTGCCCAGATAAACTCATGGAGTGTTTGAGCCTTCCTTGTGCAGGAAATGCTGTGGAGTTGCTGTTTCAGTGGCCCCCACTGCTCATGCTTCCAAAACTTATCTTGCTCCAGCAGTCCAGGCAGGCTCTAATCGAGAAACGGAGGCAGGAAAACACCTGAAGTTTGCCACTTAAAACTAGAGGCAGGAAGGTAGAGAAACACTTCTGGGTCAGTGTTAAGGTCACATCCTCTGTGACCTTTTAGTCTTCTTCAAAGTAAAGGTTCATGATCCTTCAGGAAGAGAAAGGAAGCTTCCTCCAAATATCATTATGTACCGGGACCAAGTCTGTAGACAACATTTTAACGAAAAATTGTTGTTGTTGATGTTCTTTGTTTTATTTTGTTTTCTTTTTTTTTACTGGTGCTGACATATATGTGATTATGAGAAAAACTATATAAAAGAAAATGGCTATTTGTAAATATGTTTTTACAGGTTTAAATACATCAGATAATACAGTCTCTACTCTGTAAAGAATTTACTGTTTGTTGGAAATAGAGAAGTATTTTTATTTTGAAGTTTTTTGGTTTCACGTTTAACCCATCTGAGCTGCCATTGCACTTCAGACAATGTCTTACTACTAATTTGTATTGTAAACCTCCTCTCTTTTGGATTTTTTTCATTTGTTATTTTCTAGTTTGAGATTTGACTCTGTTCTTAAGCAGTGCTTATTTCTTTTCATCCTGTACAGAATTCTGAAATGTTAACAAAAGAGAATTACAAAAGACTTTTTTTTTTGGTTTGTTTTTCAAAAAGATACAATAAAGAGAGAATGTTCTCGCTGATCATATTAAATGAAAGTCTGTTGTGCGTTGAATTAGTTTATTAGTGCCGTCATTAGACCACAAAACTGTCAAAATATAGTGTAGTGTAAAAACATAACAAATGACAAGAAATATACAAATGAAAACATACAACACACAAATGCTGGATAACTAACACTGCATGAAAGTTTATAGATAAGTTTATCAAAGAGTAC
>JAQNCA010000024.1:22851838-22872566 GCA_029783725.1 Acanthurus tractus | reverse complement strand
AATTGCTTATAAATTGCATCCACTATTATCTACCCAAACCCCCCCCCTTTTAAAAAAAAAAAAAAAAAAAAAAACAGGGGGGGCTTTTTTTTTTTAAATCTCATCTTCCAAAATGTCTTGTTTTCCTTTTTTTTTTTTTTTCTTTTTAGCATAACTGCAAGTTTAACTGTTGCAATATTTTGTCAATAACAATGACATTGTTATAGATGACGGTAAGGAGGAACCACCAACCACATTGCTCTGGGTGCAGTACTTCCTGGCTCAGCACTACGACATAATTGGCCAGCAGACACTGTCTCTAGAATACATCAACGCAGCCATCGAGAGCACGCCCACACTCATCGAACTCTTCCTTATTAAAGCCAAGATTTACAAGGTAACATACGCCACTCATTTGCGCGCGTGTTGTCAGTTAGAGCTGAGGAGTGTCCTGTTGCTGTGCTGTTGTCATGACTGTTGTATTGACCTGTAACCTCCTGCAGCATGCTGGGAACATCAGAGAGGCTGCTCAATGGATGGATGAGGCCCAGGCTCTGGACACTGCTGACAGATTCATCAACTCAAAGTGTGCCAAGTACATGCTGAAGGCTGGCATGATCAAAGAGGCTGAGGAAATGTGCTCCAAGTTCACACGGGTAAGAGAAACAGCGTGGGAGTGCACACAAGTACACAGTGGCTGCTGACAAGCCGAAGAAAATGTCTGAAAATGTCATAACAAAATCAGGGTTTTATTTCCTGTTGAGTGAATTTGCAAAGATATTAAAACATAGAGATCACATGATGCTAGTGTACATCTATTTACATTCCTAAAGAATTAAGACTGGAGCTCTTTCCTTAAAAAAGTAATTTGCTTAATTTATGAAGTAAATGTTATTGACAAGTGGCCCTAAGAAAAAGGTCTTTGTGTTCATTTATAGTATGTGTAGTGTGTATTTAAATGTGGAAGAAAACTGGTGTCTGTTTATAGTGTGGGTGTTTATTTTTCAATATGATAGCAAAAAATGTAGGCCATGAGTAAGAGTAAGTTGAGACACGAAACCAGATGAATCACAATAAAATACTTAATAAAGACATATCACACTTGTAAGAAAAATGTAAACTTAGTTAATGGTGTGCATATATATTTACATGTATTCATAATGTAAATAATTCCTTATTCAAATCAGTTCTATAACTTTATTGTCATGGCAGAGTGTTCAATGAAATTAAGTTTCTCTAATGGATCACATACAAAAATAACACAAACATGAAGGACGGTGTTAGTAATATATATAATAAGCATTTAAAAAATAATACAAAAATAACAACTTTACAGTAAAGAGTCTATAGTATAAAAGACAGACAAGTCACCAAGAACAATAAAACAAAGAACTCACTGCACAATTAGTTTGATAGTCGATGATAACAGTTTGGTTCTCCCACATGACTGAAAACTGTTCTTGAATATGGATTTGTAAGTTTTTTAAGACCTGTAGCGCCTCCCAGAGGCTGGCAGAGTGAAAAGATGGCCAGGTTGGCACAAGTCTCTGATGATGTTTTGAGTGTTGGCCTTGCCATCATTGCTTAAATGACAATGGTGCCTAAGAATCTTTAAATGCTTTGTTTGTTTGTTTTTTTGCTTTATCCAGTGTTGCTAGCTCACAGACACCCTTGACCTTAGTGGCAACACATTTCTAGAAATTATTTAAATAAGATGCATGATGATGCAAAATGAATAGTTGACCAGTTTGATTGCAGCAGTTGACAAAACTGATTTGCATCTTCATGTCATGTCATTCTGTATTTTGGCTTTTCCTGATCTCTGTCCAGGAGGGAGCATCAGCAGTGGAGAACCTCAATGAGATGCAGTGTATGTGGTTCCAAACAGAGTGTGCACTCGCCTACAAGAGCATGAACAAGTTTGGGGAGGCCCTGAAGAAGTGCCACGAGATTGAAAGGGTGAGCCCTCATTACTGGAGATTAACTTTGTGTATCATTGCATTTCACGTTTGGTTGACCCACATTAAGTCTGTCAATGGTTAAAATCCCTGATTATCGTTTGTCCTTCATCAGCATTTCGTGGAGATCACAGACGACCAGTTTGATTTCCACACCTACTGCATGAGGAAGATGACGCTACGTTCCTATGTGGACCTACTGAAGCTGGAGGACGTGCTCCGAATGCATCCTTTTTATTACAAGGCTGCTATCACGGCCATCCAGATCTACTTGAGCCTCCACGACAATCCCCTGACTGATGACAGCAAGGAGCTGCAAGCTGACACTGGTGAGGGCCAGATAGTGAGGATGTTGGTCGGTGTAGTGGGAGAAACCTGTGGAGTCCCATTTGTGCTGCTGAGTTTCCAACACCTTTTTAAATGTTTGTCCATCATTGACACCCCACAGCTAATCTCTCGGACAAAGAGCTGAAGAAGCTGAGGAACAAGCAGCGGAGAGCCCAGAAGAAGGCCCAGCTGGAGGAGGAGAAGAAGAACGCGGAGAAAGAAAAGCAGCTTAAGAATCAGAAGAAAAAGAAGGAGGATGATGATGAAGAGATCGGAGGGCCCAAGGAAGAGCTGATTCCTGAAAAACTGGTCAAGGTCAGAGAAACATAACGAATCAGAACCATACAAGCTTGACAGTCTGTCATAAGGTGGTGGAAATCTGCCTTTGATGTGGCTCGTGCAGTTGCACATAAATTAACAAGAAATCAAGTGAGAAGATTCATTTCAGGAGGTATTTATTTATTTTCTGTTTTGTGTTCTCTTTGTCACTTTCTGTCTACAGGTAGAAAATCCACTGGAAGAAGCCATCAAGTTCCTGATGCCTCTCAAACACCTGGTCAAGGACAAAATAGATACACACCTACTTGCATTTGAAATCTACTTCAGGAAAGGTTGGCAGGCACACTCGTTTAAATCAGACTTCAATGACTTGACTTTTGCTTTTCCCTGTTGTTACTCTTTATCTCCTTGACACACATTTACAATCACCCTCTCTCTTCAGAAAAATACCTGTTGATGCTTCAGTCAGTGAAGAGGGCATTGGCCATCGACCCAGACCACCCATGGTTGCACCAGTGTTTAGTGCGCTTCTTTAAAGGAGGTACAAATGACTGTTTCTGATTAATGCACATTTCATAACTTTCATTTTACCTGTGCTTCTATATTTATAAAGCCTTTCTCTCCCTCTTCTCCCTTTTAGTCTCAGAGAGCAAAGAGCTGCCTGAGGTGGTCAGGACGGTGCTCAAGCAGGAGATCACCCGGTTGTTTGGAGACAGCAATGCAAAGAGCTTCAACCAGGCCTACCTCACCAAGCACTCAAACTCCGTACCCCACCGGCTGGCTGGTAGGTCTCCCCCACAAACAAACACACACACACACACACATGTATACACAATATTGATAAAGGATAGGTTTACCTGTAGTCAGTAAGGCTCGAGACAGAATCCAGTTTCATTTTTTTTCATGCAGCCCATGGCTCATGCCTGCAGTGTTGATGAGACTTTGCCATTAGTGAATTATGAAGAGTCTGATTATTTAGGTTTCCATAAGCTTCCTCATCCTCATTAACAGACTTTCAAGCAACACTTAAGTCACTCTACCAGCAACTCTGTGTTAAGCAGTCACTGTTGTTGTTTGATTTACAGAAAAAAGTTATCTCCTTAAAACATTTGTAATGCAATTTAGTTGTCCAAGTCTCAATTTAGTTGTCCAACTCCCTCAATTTGTAAAAGCTCTATCACAAACACTCAACACATATGAACATTTTACTCTACGACAATGACTGGAACTCCTCTCTCCTTCCTGCAGCTGCTAAGATGATGGTATATCTGGACTCATCGACGGAATCAAAGGCAGCAGAGCTGGCCACTGCACTAGATGAGTCGCTAGACAACAGAACCATACAGGTATGCATTCATAAAATTGCACAATGTGTCAACTGTTAATATTGGAATACAGTGTTTTCCACAGGATTTTGTAATACTGTGATGGGTGGATCTTGGACCTCTTCAAGGAACCCCCCTTTGTTTTACCGAGTTTAAAGTCAAATAAAAAAATTTGGTGCTCTTAGCTGTGGTATAATGCAACCTCCCATTAGGGAGTTGCCTTCATATCTCCACTGATGAGCCCTTGAGATGGAGAGAGCCTGTTTACACCACTTACCTACCTTAAATTGTATTAGAATTTAAAAGAGAAATAAATTAAATCCCCTGTAATGCAAGGGCCTAACTTCCCATTTCCCCTCTCTTTTCTACCTAGATCAGCACAGAGGTCCTGGAGTGTCTGCGGAGTGGCATCCTGGGAGACTGCAAGGAGCGAGCAGAGTCGTATCGTGCCGAATGTCACAAGCTTTACCCCTACACATTAGCTTTTGCTCCCCCTGGATACGAGGAAAACACCAAGATCGCCAACGGAGATGTTTCCACGGAAACAGAGGAGCTAGCCAATGAGATATGAGTGCGACAGAACAACAGTGGATGAGAAAAGGAATTGGGCTGAGCACGGAGCCTTGTGGTACGCCTTGCAGGCATTTTGTAGAGCCAGACACGGGAAGCGAAAGTTTGGGTGTTTCGTTCTTTGGCTCAGCTTAATCCAGTCTGACCTGGCATGGCTTGGCTCTCTCCCACATGTGAAAATCAGGACTGTGTGTGTGTTTGGATGAGTGTGTGCTTGCGTGTATGCGTGTGTGTGTGTGTGTGTGCATGTGTGCGTGTGTGTGTGTTAAGAGCATGTGTGTGGTTGTGTATATTTGTGGGAAAGAGTGGGGGGAAAGGAAGATAACAGAATGGCCATTTTACTTTTTTAATAGAGCTGTCAACAATGCAAAATATGAAAATAAACAATAGTTATGGGCAAACTGTCAGGAGAAACTGTCACGAACTGACGCGGACTGTCGGTTACCTCGGAATTGATCAATTACAGTGACAGCAACCACTCGAGTTTGACTCAGTGCTGCTCCGACACACATGCCTCTCACATACTGTGCTCCCCTTATTTTAAAAAGCTAATTTAAATGAAAATAGGACTCTTGGGGACGGGAGGCTGAGCTGAGAGGATCTGATCTGTGACAGATCTGTAGGAAGCTGAGCAGGAAGAGTTACTGACTACCTGAAGTAGACACCGAGGACATCCAGCCACCACAGGTGTATCTTTATCTGCTGTAACGCTCCAGTAAACCGCTGATGTACATGTGGCAGTGCAGTGGAGTGTGTGTGCGCGAGGAAGGCCAATCTCTGCGGGGGCACAGCACGAAGAAAGTCGCCTCACTTGTGAACAGTTTTTGGTCAGACTGTGCTTCCCTCACTGTTCCTGGTTAAACTTGGGAATATGTAATCCTCTGTCTGTTATTATGGAGCATCTTGTAGCACAGATTAAAAACTTAAAATTTTGTGTGTTGTGCTCCATTTCAAAAATACTGCTACTCTTAATGTTTTTACATAGTTCTGAGAGAGTTGGCTAGATCCAAGCAATACCATAGACACCTTCCTGTCCATAACGGATCATCAAACCTCTTAAAAAAAAAGATAATGATTTCTAGATCCTGTTGAAGTGGTTATGCTGAGCCTCCTGGCAGAGTCGCTTGTGTTGTTGCTGTTGTCACTGTTCAAAACGGTTTTATCTGCATGCACACAGGGACTCTAACAGTCAAAGTGGAAACGAGCCTCCAGTATATCCTGCTTCAGAGGGCTTTTCTCTGCTAATGAAAATGGCTCCTTTAAAGGTCAGAGTTCAGCATCCAGGCCCGTCGCCCAAGGTGACACAAATGAAAATGTTACAAGACGAATAAACATATGAGCACCTGGAATTTGTTGTTTTACTTTTCTTTTCCCCCCTCTTTATTTTCCAATAACCTCTTTTCTCCCCCTTTTTTCCTCTAATTTGTGTTCTAATGTGAAAGAGGAAATCTGAGATGGTGATGTATGATATCTCTGGATTTTTGTATTAAAACCAAACTTAAAAAACTCTTGACCTCTTTTTATTTATATGTGTTGCCACACTTGAACTTGTGGAGCTGCTGCTGTGTTCATCTGTACTGTTCAGGATCAGACAGGGAGGGCTGGCATGGTTTGAGTCAGTTGTAGGTGAGGATGAAGTCACACTCTTTGTCAAAGGATTTATCCAATTGGAACTTCCTGTATCATATTTATAATACAGTATGCCTATAAAATACATAAAATATGTTAAAATTTTAGTTTCAAAGCCAACTCCAAGCCAGAGTTTAAGTAATCTTTGGGAAATCATTGTTATTTTCCCAAGTTTTCTGATGGAAAAAAAGTTAGTTATTTAATAATTTAAGCTTTTGTCTATTTTAGAATTGTGCTTAAATTTTTTACAAATATTCTTAAAGTTAAAGATGAGATTAGTATTAGACAACTCTGCAGACTTCCACTGTTGTATCCCCTTTTAATAAACAGCACTCAATCTTTTATCATGTTCTGTACTGCAAGTTCATTTTGTTATCTGCTCAGATTTTCCTGGGATTCCTGGATTTTTCCGAGTGGATTTTATTATTTTTTTTACCAACTCTCCTTGTTGATGGAAAAGCTCTAACTGGGTCAGTGTTGCAACAGGTTTTCCTGTCAGACTGTTGAGACATTTCAGGGAATATAGCAGACTGAGGATGCTACAGATTTTACTTTTTTAGTGTTAAAGGAGAAAACTGATCTTTCATGTGTTCCTTGCTATGCTGCCCTGCCATTCTTATAAAAATGTTTTGGTTGATGAAGTTATTTTAAGGGGTTTTAGTAGCTGCAGCAACTGCCCATATCAAGAAATTGTTTACAATTTTTCCAACTTTGCTGTCAGTTTAGTGGTACTTGTTTACATCAATACAAGGCGCACGTTTGTCATTTCAAAATGTTCACTGTTTCCCCTCATGTGGCTTCGAACAATTAAAACTCTGAAATCTTAACGAAAGAGCAGTGTTGGTAGACGTCAGTCGGACAGAAGGATACAGAGGTACTGAGCTGCATCCAAACCACCGAAAAATGACCGTAAATTCAATTTACCGCTAGGGGGCAGCAATTATGTACCTTTGACAGCAACGTGAGTAGATGAGGGAGCTCCTGTGGATTGAAATGGAACAGAAATACAACAATGGATGCAACTTTGTATGTAGGTTTGAAGTCTCTGTTCCGTAACAACTTCAATGTTTCTGTGTCTAACAGCTGACTAACAGGCCACTGAAAACTCTCAGCTCCTGCCTTCTCAAAAAGCTCCCGCATTAATTTAATCTTTTTATTGAAAAATGACTGGGATCCTTGTAACATTTATGCATTTATACGTTTCCCAGATACATTTCCAGGGGAATTCACTTTGTTTCTCTGCCTTAAAACTAAGGTTAAACGCCAATGATCGCTTGTCATTTGAGCCTCCTCCACACTCCAATCATCACCAAGCTGCTAAATGTCAGGTCAAAGACTCCTCCTTTCAGTGACGCGGCGCAACGCCGTGCAGAGTGAAGGCGTGAAGAGGAGAGGAGTCACTGAAACCTCCACAGAGAGAGGATTTTTTTTAAGGGAAAACTGTCTCCTGTATTTTTGTGCACATTTGTTGAAACTGAAACCAGAAAGATTTTTGAAAACAACATCCGAGCGCGTTTTTGCGCACTGTTATCTGTTGAATTTACTGTGAACACAGGGGTCCATGGAGTCCTCCCTTGAGTTCTCCAACTCTTTTAGCAGCGTATCCTCACTGCTGACCCGTTACCGGACCTTCAAAGTGCTGGTGATTGGAGACTCCGGGGTGGGAAAGACCTGCCTCACACACCGACTCTGCGGCGGAGAGTTTCCCGGGAGAGTAGAGGCCACCATCGGAGTGGACTTCCGCGACAGACTGCTGGATATAGATGGAGAGAAAATTAAGGTAACTACTTACTAGGTCCAGTATTTGCATCACTTCAAGTAAAAGACCGAAACAGTGGACGCATAAGCAGGTTTCTTGTGCGCAGGGCTGTGCCAAACGGCCATGTTTACGCACGGTGATGACCTTTGAACCAGTCCATTTGTTTTCCGTGTTTCCAAAGGCAATAAATATGCTGTTAATAAAGTTTTCTGCGACAAAGTTTGGTGTCTCAGGTTGCATGCCTGTCACTTGTAATTATAGCATGTAAGAACTGTACAGAAACCTCCAAAATCACCAGGCACTCCACGTGAGAAGAGGTCATGGTTAGTCGCTCACACGTTCCCTGAGATGCTCTTTGTTTTTAGTGATGGATGTATTAGTTCTACACCGCATCTGATCTCCTCTGTCAGCTCCAAACATCCCTGGAGGCTCTTTCACTGATTATCTGCTTTGCAGAAGTGAGGCTCTAAAGTTGTTTGTCCCAGACTGATTGAAATCAACAGGCTTGTTTGTGTTTGCACAACTAATGTTGCCTGTAATTCGCTGTGAAGTTTACACGCTTGATTTTCGGAGGCATGTCATTTGTTCAACATCAACAGCCTCAGTAGTTCATCGAAGTCCGCTCTAATTTTGAATCCGGCATGTGATGCGATGTGACTTGCACTTGAAGTCTGATTTCAACCCCATTGTGGAAGCACCATGAGGGACTGTTTGTTTTTTTTAATTCTATTTTAAAACCGTGTGTTGGTGTTATATTTCCTGAGTGTTTTGAAATGGCCACATGACAGAGGAAGTGTCTGTCAGTGGTGACAGAGGATTTGTGTATGACAGGAGGGAAGAGGAGGCTTCAAGCTTTGTGTGATTTTTATTAAATTGATACAGATTGGACAGTGCTTTGTGTCTTTAGTTCAGTTTGAGAAACTTTTCACGTTCTTAAAAAGAAGTTGGGTTTTGATTGAGTGTTTTTGTGCAAAGTAACTTGTGAATGACAAGACTTCTCATGGCGATCAAGTCGAGGCACATGACCCTCAGGACAGATTCAAATCAAGTCACAAGTCCTTAAAAGCAAATTCAAGTTTTTAAGACTTTTTGATGACCGAAGAACTAAAACATGTAGTGTTTTTTTTAATGCAAAGCAGAGCTGTCCTCTCATAGCACAACACTTATAATTAAATATTTGGGTGTGTGCTCTATCACTCATCAGTTTTTCATTTATTTTAAGCTGATGTTACTTTGTATGTTTTTGTCACAAACATATTATTATATTATGGAATGAAGCGACTGATCATTTAAATAAACTGGCTGTCAGAACTTGATTTATCTCATTCAAACTATGACAAAGCCAAGCAGAGAAATTTGACTTTCTGACTGAAAGATCAACAGCTTTGTTCTTTGTCTTTGTTTTGTCTCAGCAATGACTCATTGCATGTTTCTGTGCATGTTTTTTTGCCTGGTTTGGGATATTTCAACACATGATTTCTTTTCCTGTGCGTGCCTTCCAACTCAATCATTTCCTCTTTCTCACTTTTCAGTCTCTGCCACCTCTCCCTCAGTGCAAGACGTTTAAAGAACCCACATGTTTGTCTCTTAACTTCTCCTCTTCTTTCCTCCCCTCACCGTCAGCTCCAGCTGTGGGACACAGCGGGACAGGAGCGTTTCCGAAAGTCCATGGTGCAACACTACTATCGTAACGTCCACGCCGTGCTCTTCATATATGATGTGACCAGCCCCGCCAGCTTCAGGGGCCTGATATCCTGGATTGAAGAGTGCAGGCGGAACTCCCTCGGACAGGAAATCCCCAGGTAACTTCAGCGCTGCTCTGGAAGGGTTTTTCCACCAAAGTAGCCGTGGTGCTTGAACCAATTCTGTTCAGGGTTCTTTAAGCCTGGATCCCATCTAGTAAATCAACCCATATGTCCCTCAGTTTTGACTGAAACCAATTAAAACAAGGATATGTCATCAACAGATGGCATTGCACAATATACTGTGACCTGCAGAATTTTATACTTCCGCTCTGGTTCCCAAGAAAAACCTGCTAATTTTCGGTTCCAGATGCGAAACCAATTATCCCAACTACTTGGGAACCCAAAACAGGACGGGTCCCTTGTTGCTGAAGAAGCCTTCTCAGTATACTGCTACTCACTGCATGGACAGGAGAGCTTTAATTTAATCATGACAAACACTTTTAGTTCCGTCAACATCCTGCTATCACATTACCTCTTTGTGCAATCTTATTGCCATCTTCCTTTTTTGTCCCTCTGCGTTGCCTTTTCTCCTCTCAGGTTCTTGGTGGGGAACAAGAGTGACCTCCGTGACCCCCGCAGGACTGACAGCCAGGTTAGCCAGGAGCAGGCCATGAGCTTCGCTAAAGCCCACAGCATGATGTTTTTTGAGACGTCTGCCAAGAACCCGCCAGACAAATGTGTGAGCAGTCAAAGAGGTGACGGCAAGGCGGCATACCAGCAGAACAAGGTGGAGGACATCGCTGTTGCCGTTGGTGCCAAACTAAAGAGACAGAAGAAGCCTTCAGGAGCAAATCCCCCAGCATACAGCGGGTCCTTTAAAGTCACGAACAAAAAAAGACCAGAAAAAGAGCTGCGGACCTGCTGCTGAGAGAGAGAGAGAGAGAGAGAGAGAGGAAGGGAGGAACTATGGGCCTTTTTAGCTCTTTAAGAGTGCATGATTGGTGTATGATTGTGTATGAAGGAATGTGTGTATATGTGTAAGAGGGATCATTTCAAACATGCAAAAGTTTTACATTTTGAGGTGCGGTTGCTGTTACTCCCCATTTTTATATTCTTTAATATGTGAGACGTCCTACTCGGAAATGTTGTGTTTATTTGTGATTTAATTGTTTACAATATCTGGAAAATAAAAGACTGTGAATGTTAACATTGTTTGGTGGAGGCTCTGATCCAAGTCACGTTTTAGTGCAGTAACTGTTTATTTTCAGCATGTGTGGTCCCACTAGGAACGAACTGTGGCTGCGTTCACAGTGGGTTTAAAGTACAAAGCGCAATGTGTGCTTTCTGCCACTAGAGGTCTCTAAACAATGTAAAGAAAATGAAGCTTCATGGTGTTGGTAAGTAGGGTGGGTTAGCAACAGGCCACGAAATGAAACACTGTTGTGTAATTATTTTTATAGATTTTCTGAGTTTGAACATTATTGAATACTGTAAGAGCACTACTCAACAAAATGTAACACAGACATTGTCTTTTTCAGACATTTTAATTTGAAATCTTACGTTATATATTTAATTACCTTGAAAGCTTACATAGACATTTGTTTTCTAGTCAGAATAACAACTTGAATGTTGATAGAAATGTCAGAAACTGGAAGTTCAGAAATTGGAAACTCCACTTTTATATCAATGTGACAAGAGTCTATCCAGTTTTCATGATGTGTACTTCATGGACCACAGTGTAACCTGCAGCATGTGAACGCTGCCATGATGTCATGGTGGGAAGGGAGCCACAATGTAAGAAACTAACAATGAGGAGGCTTTGGCGCCAAGTTGTGGTGCATGCAAATGAAACAACCCTTTGGCAGCACATGATGATGATGATTTCAGCTGTCTCAGCTGTCTTAGCTCACCTAAAAGTTCACCCGAATGAAAGAGACTCAAAGCATCCCATCTGGAGTGTCTCATCGATGGCACATGGTGACTTTATCTTCAGCTGCCTCAATTTGATATTTTCTCAGTGGAAACTGATCATGCCAACAGGAGCAGCGCAGATTTGTTTTCTGCCAGCTCACATTGAAATGCATATGTCAAACCCTTGATATTACCCCATGAGCTCCGACCCACATTATAATAGCCAAGTGCAGGATTAGCTATTTGCCCTAAATAATATGACTGGATGATTCTCTGTGTATGCCCCGGAGTTAGGGATGAGCCATCAGAGGTAGCAAGCATGACTCAGGAAGAGAAATAAGGAAGGGGGTTTGATATTAAAATACGACTTTCTTAATTTGCAGATGCAGGAAAAATCTCGGATCTAAATATGTTGCAGCTTTGAAAGTATACTGCAACTTTTTCACTCCCTGAAAAGCATCTGGCAACCCTGACTCACATTACGTTTCTCTGTACATGAGTGCTTTTATAACAGTGGGGCTGTGAGTCAGTACAATCCAATCCTGGCTGTCAAAGAGCTTCCCACCGCTGGGTCATGTTCAGACGGACCAAACGTCACAGCAGCCCTGTGCATGAGCAGCGTGGGCAGTGTGAGAAGAGCATCACATGTGTCGTGATTGTGTGTCCGATCGATGATTCAGAGGTCATCACATGCTTCTGCTCATTGTTTTCAGAAAACTCAAGATTCTTCAAGGCCATCAAGGCCAGAGGTAACGGGCAGCTAAGTTAGTGTGTGTGTGTGTGTGTGTGTGTGTGTGTGTGTGTGTGTGTGCACATGCATGTGTCACATGGATGCAACATTCAACAGACAAATGGTAGTTGTTTTTCTCAAGACTCAGTAAAGGATAACTAAACACTTCCTCTCTACTTTGTGTAACTGGCCATTGACAAGATTTTAAAAATGAAGTGCCCTGTACTGAGTACAAGAGAAGATTAGATACAAGAACAGAACATGCAGAGAATATAATTTCATATTTTGCTGTTTACAGGAAACAACTAAATCATTTCTGAAGCTTTTGTTTGAACATCTGATAATATTGCCACCCTGGACAGAT
The DNA here is from genome assembly GCA_029783725.1 of Acanthurus tractus. Lineage (NCBI taxonomy): Eukaryota > Metazoa > Chordata > Actinopteri > Acanthuriformes > Acanthuridae > Acanthurus > Acanthurus tractus. Next base: position 22,860,050 of record JAQNCA010000024.1, on the reverse strand, counting down.
GTGATTTCCACTACATTTCATCAGAACACTTCAAAGACTGCTAAGTTAAGGGGACATTATTTGACTTGTCATGAAAGGGCACTACTCTACTTGTGAAAAATGTGAATTCCTCTGGAGGAGCTTTAAGACAGACTATTATAACCAGAGATGTCCTGGTGGTGGCATCATGGTTATTTCAGTTCTGAGTGTTACAATCTTTGAACAGATAGCCTCCACGGAGCAAAAAAAGGGGGGGATTTTTCCTTAAAAAGTTGAAATAGGCACAACTAAATCAGCACCAGCAGAGATGAACAGACTTAACTCTGTCGTAGAGGTTATTGCTTGATATATTTTCATTTTCTGTTTCTTTTTCTTTGTCTTGGTCAGAACAGCACCCAACTCCACAAACAATGAAAAGAAGAGAACATGTCTGCCCATAAAATCATCTTAAACAACCAATACAGCTTATGACTAAAAAAAGGAGATGTCACTCCAACCGTGGTCTCTGCTTGTGTGTCACATCTTTGTGACTGGAGAGCAGAAAGGACTTTCAAAAAGGACTCACCTGAGCACCTTTAGGTCATGAAATCATTCAGATTAGTGTGCTAAGATGAATACCTGGGTCAAAGGCAGGAAGATGAGGGGGACAAGAGACAAGGAGACACAAAATAGAGGAATAAGAAAGACTTCACATGACTCTTCAGAAACCTACGGGTGACGTCAGTATCCACGTGTTATACAGTCTCTGTTTGGTGTGTTTCTTGTTTGTGTCCTGATGTCTTTTGACCACTGGAGGGCGACAATGCGTCTTTTTATTTATTTATTTATTTTTTTTTACATTGATGGATCCGATTTATTGTAGTCAACAAAACAAGTGCAGGGTTCCTAAAATCGATTCATGAGAATAAAATCTGTGGAAACTTTTTCTTTCTCTCTCACCCGTTCGTCTAGTTTTGGCATCGGCTCTGTGCATGATGCAGGCACACAGTGGCTCTGGGACAGTGCGTGTTATGCAACAACAGTTCACTGTCTCTTTCCATGCAACCACATGGGACAGTAATCCACTTGGACCAGCGTGAGAGAAGTCTGATCCTCCGCACAGACACAGCAGAGGGAACAGGGTTTCTCCTCATTTTGAGTGACTTCATTAAATAATTATAACAACATTTCACATACAAATTTTAAAAAAAATACTCTATTATCACTTATTTACAGAAAAAGAACCAAAACTGAGTATTTCAGCAAAACACCGCATATACGGATATTTACATCCTTAGGTAGATCATCCGCCTGCAGGGGGCGCTCTCGCGAACCATCCTTTTTTTTAGAAAGTGGGTGTCCTCTTTGCAATCAGCGATCGACAGCCCTGAGTGCTCCTCCTCAATCATTAAAACCCGCTGCAAACGCACAGTCACGCACTCATTCACCTGCTGCTGATAACCGAGGGAAGATGTTCTGCAGAAGGGCATGGCAGAGAGTCGGGCCGCTGGCACGGAAGGCTTTCCAGCCAGCATCCAGAAACGGTGAGTCAGGTTTTTAGTTTATGACTTCTTTTAGTTTTTTGAAACGTCTTTTTCCCCAAATGAGTTGAGGTGGTTTATTTGAACTATGACAAAGGTCCTCCTCTCGTGCGTTTACCTGCGCACCTGGTTTCAAATTAAAGGACTAATTAAACCGTTTCCAGACCGACTGCTTTACAGACCGTAAACCTGTTTAAAATGTGCTACACGCAAATCCAATTACATAAAACATTACTTTCTGCAGCGTTTCTGCAAACTTTTAAGATGTTTTCATTTTGTTAATTGTATGAAAGTGTGTAAAAGTCTCCCACGAAGGCTGGTTTCTCTGGTTTTTCATTGTGCAGTCGCTCAGTCAGAAGGAGGTGTGTCCAGCTTTGGGAACACGCAGTTCTTGCACATCGGTTATGAAAGAGCGCATCACACACGAGCACAAGTGCTATTGATTTTTAGGTTTTTATAAGCAAGTTGCATCAAGTGTACTTGATTTTGAATATGAATTTTCGGTATCTAACGTGTGATTTTGTGTTTGCAAATAAAAACCGATTTCTTCGCAAATCATCGATGGTTACACTTTGTCCCAGGACGTGTGGACCACATGGCATCAGCTGTGCCTTGCAGAAGGTTAAGCCCTCATGAGTAGGCCCATGCTATTTACATGGAACATACAAATTACTCTTTACACCCCTCACCAAAATAAAATACAACACATTTTCTGATGCGTTTCCATTGGAAACCTTAATTTGAATAGTTTGCATGAGAGGCGAAAGAGGATTATTTAATTAATTGGTAGTATTTCAAGGCAATTCTATCTTTTCATGCGTCTTTGCTTGGATCATTCTGTACTTTAGGATCCGAGCATGAGGAATTCTGCCCGGATCCTAAGAAAATTGCTTTTAATTTCCTGTTTGAAATACTTTTGAAGCTCTGACTTGCACAGATGAAATTAAATCTAAGCCTAACCTGCAAGACCAGACTTATTCTTTAGGTGGACGAAGAAAAGTGCATGTATGACACAAGCACACAACTAGCTTTTCTTACAGGCCTGCATGTTTCTGTCCCAGTGAGCACATGGAAGCTGACAGACAGTGGCAGGGGAGCACACGTTCACCACACAAAACATGTCTACACACATGTTACTGCCTCCTGAGCAGCCATCTTGTCTGCTGTTGCCTGACATGCGTGTCCATTTTTACTTGCTTGAACCTCACAGCAGGGATTAACTGATTAATTGTAAAAATAACCTGTACTTGGCTTTGTCCCTGCGTAGTGCTGCTGTGTCATGGGTATTAGAGGAGGAAGGAGTGACAACTTACTGCTTCACTGGCTCAGCATCCACAACACAACTATGTCCAGCTCTGCTTTTATTTTATTCAGTTTTTGTTAATTTAAATTTGCAGTTTAGTGGTGCTACATTATTTATACAGCCAGTGGCCTTAGCTTAGCATCCATAAAGACTGAAAGCAGGCGTTAAAGGCTCAGGGGGTAGCAAAATTCTACAAATATCATTTCTTAACGATATGCACATTTTCTATTTTCTTTTGTTTCATTTGTACAAAATTTTTTTTAAAAAATAGAACAAAAACAAAAAAACAGGCGAGTAAACAAAAAACACTCTTGGTTTGGGGTTATGGGCCAGACTCATTCTTGACTTGGTGCAGTTGTCAGGCAGCCTTAAGTCTCTAGGAAATCTGCTTCAGGTGACTTGATGCATGCAACAAATAACTTCTTGAAAAACACAATGTGGTCTCACTACATTTTGTTGAGTTTTTACCAGAAAAAACAAAATACCAACTTTCTGACAAAGCTAAAATCACTAATTTCCTGTCTGGGTAGCTTCTTGTTTTGGCAACAATGTTCAATTGCTTATATAGATCCATTATGGTCCCTGCTGATTGCTGAGGAATATCAGGCGCTTTAGCTGCTAAATTCTTTAATTTTTACCAGCTGTTAATTCTCAGGCTTGATACTTAGCTGGGCAGGTAGTATACAGTGTTTTTTGTTTGTCTGTTTTTTAAAGACATTTTTCACCAGAAGTGCTACCTACTGTGGCCAAAAAAAAATGGTGCAGGAGTAAATCAAAACAGCAAATTGTAGGCTGCTGTTGCACCATATTGTTTAAAGACTAAATTCAGGAATTATCAGGGTACTTGGAATTTCCTCGACTATCTCTTAAGACTGAATAACACAAAGAGCTGTTAAAATATCTAGTTTGTCAGGGTTTTTCCCTAACTCTTGAGTATAAAAGGATTTAGAGATGCTCTACTCTGTATTGAAGGGAAATTATTCCTAGTGCCCGATCTATGAAGATGCTAACTGTTTACCCAACATTAGCTTTTGTGCTTTGTTTTTCTCTTTGTTTTTCTTTAATGAGATGATAACAATCAGGCTAGCTTCCAGTGAGAGTAGTCAGCTTATGTATACAGTGAATGTACCACCAGTTATACATGCTATCAATGCAAAGGGTGAACAATCCCTCATGTCTTCATATAGATGCATGTTGTCAAAGTCACTCGGGAGGTGTGTGCGCCGTACATTGTGTTCCTTCACTGCTTCAGATGTCAGGATGAGCTTGCAGAGTTAACCTTTGTGCATGTGCACGTACAGCGTATATAATACTCAAAGTATCATATGTACTCTGACTGTGTAGAAGCACACTCTTTCCCATGTGTGTTTACAGTCAGAGTGTTTGTGTGCGAGGTCTAGGTAGGAAGAGATTAGGCGGAGGCAGTGTTTGGGATGCAGGGTTGTTTTATTTATGGGCTTCTTTGCATGCACCACTGGCAATCCTTTAAACACCAGCAAATCCTTTCTCAGCGTGCACAGACCGCAGCGGGCCGTGCTCACCTGTCCACCACAAGCACAGCAGCTGCCTTTAGCATTTAAAAGTCTCTTTTTAATATGTCCTGATTTGAGCTTATGGACTGAATTATGCGAGTTCAAATCCACAAGATAATTTTGAAGTTGTTGGTACAAATCGACAGGAAGTGTTTGTGTGGGCCGGAGATCTCATTTAAGGGACAATTCAGTGTTTAGCTTGGCTGACGCAAAATCTTTCCGTCTCCTCCGCTTCAAATGACCGGGGCTGCATTGTGTAACTGGATTAAGAGATGAAGACATGTTGACGCTATCACAATGCGTTGGTCTTTGTGCCAAGTTGTACTTCTGATTGGACAGTTTTCTGAATAAAACACCCACATGATCAAATATTTTGTATCTTCTCTCTGATTTTCACTTATAGTCATGCCCATTTTTTGATTTCACAAAAAAAGTAATGCCCTGTATTCAGTTTGTGGGTGAATATATTAAAAGTAATTATCCATCCCAAAGCTAAATGGCATCCACTCCACATTTCTAATAAATTTTGGTGAAAGTATTCCTCAGCTTGAATTAAATTTACAATCTAACCCTGTAAGTGTGTCCTCTTCTGTCCTTCAGCAGCTCCAGTGCGACACATGGCCTTTGGTGTTCCTGGTGGCTCTTCTAATGTGGCCTACTTTGTTCTGTGTGGAGGCGGCCTCACTGCTGCCGTCGTCTATGTGAGTATCTGGATTCTCTCCATTCAAGGTTTATAATCAGTTTCACAGTCAGTAACCTGTAAGAGCGTTTTTAAAAAGTTTTAACTAACAAAAGACTCATGAAAAAATGTAAACATTAGAAGATTACACAGTTTTTTGTGTGTGTTTTTTGCACTTAAAGAAAATACTGCAGAGCTGAACTTTCCTTCTGCACCAAAAATTGAGTTGGTTTGAGTTAAACAAACTATTGGTCTTATACCGCCACTTAATTGGCATGCACTAATTCTGTCTGTAAGTCAAAGTTGCACTGAAGTTAGGTTGGAATCAACCTCAAGAGCACAAGATATGAGTCAGTAAGACATCAGTGCGATTATGGACTTTCACCTCTGATCCTTAATCAGAACTTAAAGAGCAGCACTGTCCTCCTGTGATCATCCCTCTGTAGTTCCTCAGTGTGGCATGTGTTAGCTGGTGTAAACAGTGAGGCGGTGGACATGCAATCTCAGGACAGGCTGGACTGTGTGTGTGACAGACATCACCACAGCTCAGATGCTGAAAGGGACACAGAGGGTTGTGTGTTTTCTTACACACAGCTTTTGTCTGGGCAGAACTGTTTCTGCTTCTGTCAGGTTCTTGGCAAATCACAGTGTGTATCAGCAGTCTTGGTTCATGCTAAAAAAAAAATGGTAGCGTATGGTGGCGTTTTGTAATACTGTTGCCATTTTACAGAGTTATCATTTAAAGTGTGCTGGAATGTGAAATTGCATATCTGCCCTCTTTCTCTCAGGCCTACAAGACAGTCAATGGTGATACTGAGCGTTATGAGGACAGACTCGCCAACATGGGCTCCACAGCAAAGGGTCAGTTTGTGCCACACAAAACACACACACACACACACACTGAAAGCACAAGGCTCTCCAAATGTGTGGTTAAGTGTAGAAATAACACCATGGAAAGTTCCAAAAGTAAAAAGACATACAATGTATCATGCATGAAGCTAGATGGATACGATCCGATTACCAAAAGGAAGGGAAGCTTTATTAAACAAATAAATACAGAGTGCATTCATGTGTAAACAAACTGTTCACTAGCAACAGATTTACAAACTGTTCCCAAGCCTGTTAAGTAATAGCCTTTATACAGTCATGTGTTTAACACAGTGGTAAACCTCTCCCCATTCTCGCCTGTGAACGGAGCCTTTGGAAGATGTACCTTCATATCCAACCATGCTACCATCACCTGTTAACAATAAACCTGTTTACCTGTGGAACTTTTCAAACCGGTGATGTTGGAGCATTCTTCCTGTCTTTTTGTTGCAATTGTCCCAACGTGATTAGATCAAATTTCTGGCATCAAATTTAGATCAAGCATTTACCATTGTTTTCCTTAATCAAAGTTGATGATTATGGACGGCAACCAGTACATCAGTTTTGCTAGTTTTTGGTCACAGACCAGTGTACACCAAAGCTAGTAATTAATTCTCTGCAGACCACAAGTATCTGGTCCAAACTGACCTTTCAAATCTGTCAACTGCAAAGAATAGCGCCTGTAGATGTATTTGTGGCCTTCATATTTCTCAGTGTGCAAATATTTTTAGTAATTCAGTAACTGGACCATAGTGGTTCTAAAAAACAGACAGCAGAGGGCTTGCCGTAGTTCTGAGCTGCTTCTGGCTTCACCACCCAAATATCAAACATGGTGGAATGATCACTCTCAATAGCTTTATCCTTCCTGTCTGTTTTGATTTCTGTCTGCAAATTTATTTGTCTATTCAGCCAGTTTGAGCCCGGAGACATCATGGCTCTGCGCCCAGAGCAGAAACTAGCTTGTAATTGGGATGAGCAGCAGCTGCCAATGGTTCACTGTAGATTCTGCCTGGAAGTGTTGTTTTGGTCTCAAGTGGAGCATAAAGCTCTGCTCCCTAGAGCTCTGGACGTTGTACTGTCTAGTGATCAAATTATGTAATTAAGCAAAAATTTCCAGGAAACAACCATCAGAAACATCTTGATGTGACATAGTGACATCAAGATGTTTCTGATGGCTGTGCGATCCTTGAAAACATCAAGGATCGCATTGTCCTGACACACTGACCTCAGATCATATCACTTAGCGTCATTTAGACTGAAAATTTAATGTTTTCAAGTGGCACAATCCGGGGGTGGTCTTTGATTTGTTCAGCCACTGAGTGAAACAGTCGCTTCTGTTCTGATGGGAGGAAATGTGTTATAATGGGCCTGAACAGTTAGTAAACTTCTGTGTAGTGAAGACAGAATTAAGAGTGCAGGCACACCATTGGATACACAACTGTGGTAATGCCTTTTGCTGTCAGGGGTAATTTTTGTCAAATTAAGTTTTAAGCTGTTAATCTATTTTTTTTTTCCATATATCCATTTATATCTATACACCTATCTATTTTTACCTTGATGTAATGTCAAACATCTGTGTTGAACCAAAGGTTGGGAAGAACTACAGTTTTTGGTAAATATTACTGCCAAAGCTTGGAATAAAACCATGTGAAAACACACACACACACACACACACACGCACACACTCACTTTTACAGATGAAAGCAAGCTCCGTGCCTAATAAATTCAGGTGCGATAAAGTCTATTGGACACAATTAAAGGAGCTACAATGTCTGAAAGAAGGCTCTGGCAACACTGGCGAAAAAAGACCCCTTGCCTCAGAGAGCTTGCTCATCTCCTGTAGTCACTGGTCTGGGACTAACAGTCAGCAAGCAACAGCAACAGTGAGGCCAGCAGTTTTATTTCTGTCACAAGGATGACATGGTGGGATTAAGGATTATCCTCCACGTATGTTATGCTGCTTTACCTTTTTTAAACCTTTGAAGTCATAAACTCTTTACCTTCGAGTTAACCTGCTGGCAAGAGTCTTGGAAAGTCAAATCGTGCTGATCGTTGAAGCTCAACTGCAGAGGTCACCAAATCTTTAACCAATGATGTTATGTTTTTTCTTTGTCTTTTTTCATGACTAAATGATCAAAATACATTGCGTTGCGCTGCTCAAATTAGTTTTGGTAAATTTTTTCTGATGACTGTAACTTTAAAAAAGAGAATCAAGAAAGGTTGCTGCTGTTCATTCCTGTTTCTAACCTCTTAATCCACAGCTCCAGAAGCAGCGGCTCCAGAAGTAGCAGCTCCAGAAGCAGTAGCTCCAGAAGTGTCAGCTCCAGAAGTG
>JAQNCA010000024.1:22840499-22851738 GCA_029783725.1 Acanthurus tractus | reverse complement strand
CCACAGCTCCAGAAGCAGCGGCTCCAGAAGTAGCAGCTCCAGAAGCAGTAGCTCCAGAAGTGTCAGCTCCAGAAGTGTCAGCTCCAGAAGTGGCAGCGCCAGAAGCAGCAGCAGCAGCACCAGAGGTGGCTGCACCCGCCATTGAAGCTGAAGCAGCAGCAGCAGCCCCCGCCACTGAAGCCGCCCCAGTGGAGGAGGCGGCACCAGCCACAGAGGTCGTCGTCGAGTCTGTCCCTGCTCCTGCGGAGCCCGTAGCAGAAACCGCAGCCGAACCTGCTGCCCCTGAGGTGGTCGTCGCTGAGGCTGCGGCTGAGCCCGCTGTTGTAGCAGAAGCTGCTCCACCTGCAGCAGCAGAGGTGGTTCCCGAAGCTGCTCCTGTCGCTGTGGAAGTTGCTGCCACAGTGGAGACGCCAGCAGAGGCCCCCGCAGCAGACAGTGCCGGTACGGCAGCAGTAGATGAAGTCCCTCCTGCTCCCGCTCCCCCTGCTGAGGCAGAGACTGGCTCTGCAGCCCCAGAGGCTGAGGCTGCCCCTGCTGCTGCCGAGGTGGCTGCATAAAGCTGTGATGCCTCCGTAGTTCGCCCAGATAGGAGGGCTGGGAGTTAGTTGTGCTTTGTCCCACCTTTCTGGGCCTAGGAAATAAGGACTCATGAACCCCTAATTCTAAAATGGGGTTTTCACTTCCAGCTGGCTAATGAATACAGTTAGGGGTTCATCGGTCCAGTTTTCAGGTGCCTTCCTAGAACATCCGAATTCCTGTAACATCCTTTTACACATTTGCCCCTGTGTGAGACAAAGTTGAAAATGTGCTTCTCCTCTCGTAGTGACCATTATTCTTTTTTTCTTACACACTCAAAAACTCTATTCCCATCATTGCACACTCACCACCCACCTTCATCCACAGCAGCCTGTCGCCACTTTATCTGACATCATTTCAGCCATGTAGAAGACTGTTTTTTTTTTTGTGTGTCAAACTCACCTCTGCTCTGTTTTTACTCTTCAAATGTGAAACTTCAACCTTTCAGGGAAAATTCTTCCACTTCTGTTTCTGAAAAAGTTATCATTTTGATTAATACAGTCAAGTGTTCAAAGAATAAAACCTTACCAGATTGATATAAAGACATGTCTTTTTTTTGTTTGACATTGACATTGCATTTTTAAAGTAGGCTTATATTATATAGAAGGTTGGTGGTGTGATGGATATATGATAGAAACCTGTTTGTTTGTTTTTTGCATTCATTAAGTTATGTAGGTTGTAAAATAACTGTTCCAGAATAAGTATCTGATCTGTTTGGGGATCAGAGTTTATTCAGCGACTTGTTGCTTTGAATGTGGAATATGATATGCAGTAAATATTGTAGTACTTGTACTTGTAGGTAAAGAAACAGACACTTCCTGTAGAAATGCACGCTTTCCTGAAGAACCCCTTTGCTTTGTTCATGCTCCTGTTGCCTTGAAGGTGAAGATTAAAAAACAAAGTATCTAAACTTTTTTTGCCCTCAGTACTCTGTCCTTCAGGATATAACTTGTTTGTTTTTTTAAATGGGCATATAACTGCTTACATAACTATGGTGTGCTCCAACTGATCCATAAGCAATCCCAGAATGCTTTTCTGTTTTTTGGAGCATACTTGTAAAACAGTCTACCTACCATAATGGAGGTTTCTGTTACATACTTTTCTGGATAAATAAATCTAGTTCCTTTAGTCTTTGCACAGCTTTTGTGCAACAGGTAGAAAAGAGTTGCAGGATAGGGTTGTGTGAAGGATGTCAAGATTTGAAAAAATCTGCAAATATTCTACAGGCATGCAGCTTTAACTTTTTTTTCTGTTAGAAGTTTACCTTGGATTTTATGGAATTAGCCATTATTTTAATTATTGTATTGACCAATTATTTGGAGTCTTGTGACAGGTGCAGGTTGCAGTAGTCTCAGACAGGTTAAAACTAATCCTGGATTACAGTTCTTGTTTTTAGGGTGTCCTGGTGACTTGCCAGGATGGGGTGACAGAATGCCTTATGGCACATTCTGGGTGGCAAAGCTGGGATGTTTACTTTCTAACAACTCACAAATGAAAAAAAATTATAACAAGTGGCATCCATCTTTATAAAGATATCCATCTAGGGCTTATCTTTTTTCTAAATAAGATCTTAGTCTTTCCACCAAGATTGTTGAGTGTTCACCACATACTGTTGCCATGTTTCACACTTTTTTAAACCAGCAGAAGGAGCATGAACTGGGCAGGTAGTCTCCTGTAGAGTACTTCCTGATCCTGTGGTGACTGTAGACCTTGCACTGATAGGCACCCCATCAAGGTAAGTGCAGTTCGTACAGAACGGCAAAGCAAACCACTTTATATTCTCACCAAAATTACTCCCATCATGTCTGAAGTGTGGCAAAGGTCTTGTTTTCAAAATAATGTAAATCAGAAAGTAGTTTATATGAAGTGTAATTTGACTTTTAGGCTACATGAGTTTTTTGAAAAAGGGCTACAAGAAGAGAATATTATTGGCTAATCTTACAAATAGTTTTTGACCTATTAATAGGTCATTTAGTCCATAAATGTGGATCACAGTTCCAGAGCCTGTTGAAACCTCAAGTATCTGGCTTTTTATAATTAACAGTCAAAATCCCAATATTTCCAAGTTCAACAGTTTAAGATTTGAAAACAAATAGCATCCATTCATCCTATCTGAAAAACTCGAACAAGTTTGTATTCCGAATTTATGTTTGATTAACTAAACTGAATTTTGAAGTATCAGAATTGTTGCAGTCAGATCAACATCACACAACGGTCACTTATTGTACAGCACCAGCTTCAAACAAGGTGTAAGCTTATATTAAAGTACTTTTACTATGCATGAAGCTTATTTATACTGCAGTTGGAATGTGCGTTCTCAAATCTTTCTCAGCCAATGCTTCCTGTCCTTTTGTCCCCCAGAGTCCACACCAGATCTGCTTGCAGCTGTGAAGACCTTGGCCAGCTCCACAGTTGAGATTGCAGCAGCTTCTGTCGGAGAGATAGGTTTGGTGGAGGCTGTCCAGAAGCTTGAGGAAAATGAAAAAGGTTCTGATTCCATAGCCGAGGTGGTTGAACCAGAGGTCCTAGAAGCAACCACAGAGGTGGTGGCTGAAGAAGCAGCTGAAAAGGTGGCTGTCGAGGTCAGTGAGGAAGTGAAGTCTGCAGAAGCTGCCACTGATGCAGAAGATGCAGATGCTCCAGCTGCTGAAGAGGAGACTTCTGCTCCTGTAGCTGCAACAGAGGAGGAGGCAGCTCTTCCTGATGAACGCGAGGAACCAGCCCTGTCAGTGGAGGAGGTTGGTGAGGTTGAGGCAGAAGATCAGGCTCCAGTTCCTCAGGATGCCCCAGATGAGGCTCTCTCTTCTACAGAGACCTCACCTGAAGAGGAGGCTCCCTCTGAGGAAGCCACACCAGCTGAGGAAGCCCTGGTTACTGCTGAGGCATCAGTTGAAGAGGCAGCAGGGGAAGCTTCAGTAGAAGAGGAAGTTGAGGCTGAAGCAGTTGTGGACACCGTTCAGCTGGCAGCAGCCTCCTCTGGGTCCGACCTGGAGGTTCTTTCAGCTGCTGAGCCAGAATCTACATCAGAAGCTCCAGCTGAACATTGCCACTCCTGCCACTCGGCTCAGTCAGCAGCAGAAGAGGTGGCGCCCCCTGTTGCTTTAGGAGAGCAGCTGGTCAGTGAGGAAGCTGAGGATAAAACACCTGAAGTCAAGGAGGCAGCGTTACTGGTAGAAGGACAAAGTAAGAACAAACTGTGTGAAGTTTAGTGTCAAGTTCCTCCTTTACATTATCACTTCATTTGTTGCTTTGTTTAATGTAAAGTATTCAATAGTACAACCTCAACTCTAAAAATTTTTGGAAGTTTAATATAAAAAACAATCTAACATTGACAAACAAAGCGGGTTTGCCAACGCAAGTTTTAACAAAGTGTTCCTGATCACATCTATACTTCAATATATCTATGATTGGCTCTATTAACAATTACGTTTTTTACAAAGTTGTAATTCTAAGTTTTGCTTGTAAATGTCTGAGCCTTTCAAGGACTCCTGTCTCATACTCCATCATGATACTATCATCCATCACCTGTCACCAATGAATCTGTTAACTTGAGGAATGTCTTCAATAGGTGAATTTCTTGAGCATTCCACCACTTTCACAGTCTTTTTTTGCTCCTGTCCAAATTTTTTGTAACTGTTGCCGATATCAAAATACAAATAAGCATATTTACAAAATTCAATTATGGTGATCAAGTAAAACGTTAACATGTAGCATCCTTGTATTGTTTTCCATACAAAATGATCACATTCTGTTTTATTTATGTTGATTCAATAAGCAATCTAAAAATTCTTTAAAAATTCTGGTTGTATTATAGGATAGTAGACCTTTTGCTTTCCTTTTAGAAACAAGATCCACCCCATTAATTTCTCAGTTGTTGGCTGCCAGTAGTGACTAAAGTTATGACGGTTACAGCAAAGACTTAAATCTACCCCAGAACAAATAGATGGAACAATCACAAACAATGTTAGTTTGGTGGCAAACAGTGCTCTGAAAAAAGACTCCTGTGATCGCAGCTGGGCTCTATGAATTTTGATGATTTGGTAGTACATTATGATTCATCTTTTCTACTTTTGAAACCTTGCAACTGAAAACAGACCAGAGCTCTGCCATTGCTTTAAAAATTCTAAGTTCACCTTGCAAAAAACAATAGGTATCTACATCTGGCTTCTCCTCCGATACCCTTCATTTTACTGTTTCCCCACCCTGTAAACTGACAAGATTAGTTTTGGTGTGTGAGGTTATGAACTGTGGCTTTTTGAGTCAATTTTTTTGAAACTGTAATTGTTAAACCTCACTTCAAAGGTGAAAGTGCTCTGGCATTAAGTTTATTGCTCATTTTGAGCATGATTTTGCTGCACAGTATGAAAAAAAGAACAAAATGCACATTTTATGGGTTAACTTGATTGATAAGGACCTTTCAATGAGAAAGCTCCAACATCTTATGGATTCTTAAAATGATTTTGAATTTTCTGATTTTCTGTTTTATGTGGACATTCAATCAGTGTTTATGGTAAATGTTAGCTAAAACAATAATTTCCTCTCCTAAAAATATAGACACAAACTGAGCTTGCAACATACTTTTTAAAAAGTAATATACTGTATATCTATATTTTATTCATTTTGATAAGAAGTAGAAATGTAGTTAGATGTTATAAAAAAACCCCACAAAGTACAAAGATCTATATTTTTAAAGGCCTTTGTCAATTAGGATCACTTGATTTTTATATATTTGATTTTCGATGTTGAGCATCATATTACCACCACACAATAAAACTAAATGTGGCGAAATCGACTGAAACTTCTAAATTGCCATTTCTGTGTATTTGGCTCTGACTAGATGTATTTCTGCCTATGTCCACAGTGCCAAAGATGTCTATCTGGACTGTTAAAAGCTGCTCAGTGATGTAATAGTACAGTTAAGAAGGTAAACCATTAAAAACAGCACAGCTTTTAAGACAGCTGTCTGTGTAGAAATAGAGACAGTAGAATGGACATCTTCAGCATAGGCATTATTCTGGGAGAGCCGCATTTAGGTGCTCAGACTTACTGGCAGCAGTATGACTCACACAGTGTCCATTCTACTTATCCAAACTCTAGGACAATTATGTGGCAAAAAATAACAGTCATATAATCTCATGCATTATTACCGTACAAACTGATTTTGTGCTTGTCTGTTGCAGCTACAGAAACCATGGTGTTGGCGACAACTCAGTCATGATGCCACATGACAGTGTGCCTTCCACAACACTGACTTATCTGTCAATCAAGCCAGGACCACCAGTGAAAACAACATGGGGAGAACTAATCACAGGTTTAACTAGCTAATGTGTCCTTTTAAAAATATTATCATTTTTTTAATGGTCCCTTTCTGTTTTTAAACAATTTGTATTGTTAGTAAATATGAAATGATTCCCATTATGTCTCTTATCCTCTTTTCATGACCAGTTCAATTAACTTAAGTTCTTAAAAGGTGTTGTTGTAGGCATTGCAAGTGGTTTGATGTTACAGTAATTTATTACTAGAGGAAAGTATTACAGCAATGCAGGAAAAAGTTTTACCTATTATATCAAGCACTATCATGCCTCTAGTTCTACAAATGACATAGATTGATCCTCCTTTAATTTTTTTGTAGATACACCGTATAAATAATCATAACTTAACTATGTATCATATAAATCTATTTTAAAAAAACGTTATTTCAGGTAACGTTTATTATGATGTCTGTTGTCAAGATAATGTGCTCAAATAGACACATTAAATAAAGTCATGTATAAAAAATCAATTTGTGTGCGAAATTATTCTTGTGTTAGCATATCACATATCAACATGGAACTTTAGTGAAAGTCAGAGCACCGACCACATGGTGGAGACAGATAACTATGGAATATAACTGATGTGCTTATTTGTCCAAACTTACGGATATAAGTTTTTAAGGGGGTTTTGGAATAACATGCGACTATCATGGCAACATGCGTGATTCCTTAAAGCAAGAAAAAGAAAAAAAGCAAGAAAAAGAAATTCCCTTTTCCTTTTATTATAATATGTTATTTATCTTGCGGTAATGGCTTTTGGGTCAGGTTAGGATGGTTTTTGAACAAACAAACTCGATAATAAATACATCGAGGTGAAACAGGCGGGTTTGTTTCGTTCAGCTCTGATTGTTTATTGTACGGCGTGACGTCAGGACTGTAATTTGTCTGAACAAGCGGAGAGTAAACTGACAACCCGTCTCCATTAACTGGGCAGCGGGCTGTGTGTGCTGGGCAGCAGCGTCTGTATTCACGGACTGCGCCTCATTAAAACACCAAGTGCACCCAGGTCTTCACACTCAGCTGTCCGGAGCCTCCGGGGGCTCTTCGTCGTGGATACAAACAGCTAAAATTAACGTAAGGTTAGCTAGCGTTCCCGTTAGCAGCAGGACTCGGCTCACCAGCCTGACAGTCGACAGCAGCGGCGGGATCAGAGGAGAGCCGTCCGGAGGGGAGGCGAGGTTACTGGATGTCACACACTCAGAGACACACGCAGAAAACCAGCTTGCCAGTCAGCTCAAGCCCGTCAACTAAACTGGTCCACAGCACGGAGAGGATAAAGGACTCTCACGGTAAACTAACGTGACATTAGCCAGCATTAGCCACATGGTTTGTTGTGTTTCTTTTCTGTCAGCTTGTTTACATTTCAGCGCTAACTCAGCTAGCTAACGTTAGCCAAGTTAATGTCAGTATTGGAGTTTCTGTTTCTGTTCAGTTTGCTTCTTCTGTGCGAATTATTCTAACAAATCAAGCTTATTGAAATAAAGTTTCGTTTTGTGTCGCTGTATCCTATTTTTAGCTTGGCATACTAGCGTAATTAAGCATATGTAAATGATGCAAGAGCTGGCTAATAATTCATTTATATGGTTAGCTGCACAAAAGAGCAAAGGTATCATTGCAACAGTGACTGTGACTGCACATGTCTGGCACAATTTGACATTTGCAAGCACTTAAAAACAAGCGACCAGCTTACTTTGTGATAGGGAAGTGCTTATCGAATTAATTAACTTTGATTTGGGCTCGTCGCTTTTTTCTCATGTATTATCATTAACAAACAGAACTTGTTCCATTGCAGTGAAACTACTTGTCAAAAAGCAAGAGAAAGTTGTAACCTGTAACATATGATGTAGTGTCAGGTCATGATAAGCAGGTCACAGATGCTGATGGAGTGCTGTTCACATGGTAAAACTGGTAAAACATGGTTAAACCATACTTCTCCCAGTAATGTAATGAACTTCCCTCATCGTCCCTTGTGAATTTCTCTCCTTTTTGAGGACAGTTAACTCGTGTACCAGTGGTGTGTTGCAAAGTTGTGTTTTCCCCGCACTCCACAACTTTCCCTTTCACTTTCTTTTCTTTTCCTGCCCCTGTCCCAACTTGTTGTGTGCATCCTGGCATCAAATATAGAATAAACATATATCTTCAAAAATCTGTTAAGTTGATGTGATAAGTAATTCAAGTAACATTATATTAAAATGGGTGTATTGTACCATTTTGCACCCTCCACGGCTCCTGACAGCAACACCACTGTCAATATTGTCACATGTTATGTACTTTCTAACCGTCAAAACTTGGAAGAATCATTCAACCTTGTTAAGTCTGACTGAGTTGCCTGGATAGGCAGGGTATACTGACACCCCGATCACCCTGCTCCAGTTCTGGTGCCATTTTCCCGTTAGGCCAAGAAGATGTTGTTCTTTTTGGCCTTCATGCAGTGTTTGGTGTTTTTTAAGATGCTTGAGCAAGTTTGCTGTATCGTTGTGCATTTCAGATACAAGTCTCATGGATGCTTTGCTATAGGGGGAACACCAAACAACTAATGATGATCAGTTTTAAGGGACCTGCTCTTGCCTTCTCATTCAGACAGCAAATTATCTGTTACCCATTAACTGACTGCAAGAGCATTAAAAATACTCATTGTTGTGCATTTTTCCAATAATAATTTTCTAGTAAATATTAACAGAAAAATTACTGAAATGCTCTGCTGAAGTTTTTAGTGGCTGCTGTTTTTTTTCTAGTTTTGATTGTTTAGGGTGAAACAGTGTTTAGTTCATCGAGTCCAGGAGCGTGGACTATCTGTCTCCAGTGTGAGCTGCTCTAAAGTGTCTGTGCTATGTGCTGGTAAATGATTGACAAGTCTGCCTATTGTCAGCTGGTATATTTCCAAGTCTATGTTCACAGTTGAACTGTTGTTGGGAGGGTTCCTTTGGGTGGCCACAGATATGCCTGACAAGCCTGACAAACTATGCCCTTACCTTGTATTTGGGCTAGATCATAATATGCCATGTGCCAAAAATTCTTTGCTCATTTTTGACAACAGTCAAAACACAGTGATATTTAATTTGCAATGATGAAAAAATAGGCAGAGAAATAGAAAAATCCTCACATTTGAAGTGCTGGATCCTACATATATATTTGTTGTGTTTGCTTGATAAAGGACTTAAAAAAATAATTGTACTTCAAAGTAGTAAATAATTTATATAAATTTTTTCATCCATTAATTAACTTATTGCCACAGCATTGCATGTGGTGAAAATATTTGTTTTGCCATTTTGATTCCCTTACCTGAATTGACGTTCCATGGCAGAAGACATAATCTAACACACATTGGTTATTGTAAAAGTAATCCCAAAATAATTCCCCTTTTTAATTTGTCAATGTCGAAAATGAAAGTAAAGTGAAAGTTTCAGGTTTATTGTGACACCAGGCACTAATAAGCCAGTATTGTACATGAAGTGAAGGAAATGTCTGGCTTGACTTCCACAAGGCCATGAAAATTTCGAGAATTTGCTGAAAATGTATCATGCAACTTCATGACTTTATCATTGTAGCAGCTGAGTTACAGTGGAACCTGCCTATGAATGCTTGTGTCTGTGTAGTATAAGTGGATTCTGAGTAAATCCTGAAGTCATACACACCATGTATTTACTCATTGTGTCATCACTGTGTGTGTGTGTGTGTTAGTGTGTGTGTTGGTAGACGGCAGGGCGTTGTATCTTTACCAACAGCCCCAGTTACTTGGAACAAAAGCTCTGTTGTTGAAAGATCATGTGATTGTGTGTGTATGTGTGTGTGTGTGTGTTACACCCTTGTCATGTGATCCGAGCACAGGGCAGGGTCTGAGAAATGCTGAGTCGCTCTGAGAGGTTCCTTCAACCCAGGGAACAGGCAGACAGCGAGCATGCAGGCAGAGAGAGGAGATGGAGGATCAGCCGAGCTAATGGATGGATGTCGAACAGAGAAGAGGTGTGGGGGGAGAGAGTCAGGGACAAGTCAAGAGAGAGACAGATGCAGAAGACGTCCAGTTGCTTTTTCTAACCATGGCAAGACAACACCAGACTCATTATTTGATGCTCTTCCTCGTCTTGATTTTAAGCAGCAGTCAATTAAAAATGCAAACCTACGTCAACTTTTCTGTGGCAAGGCAAGTTTTGACTTTTCTTTTAGTTTGCATGTGTTCATTGGACCTCGCTGTGGAAAAGTCGGCCTGTTAGAATGACTCTGCTGTGTCTTGTGAAATCTTGATACTCTACTGACTCACAATGAGCTAGAAAAACATTTTAAAAAGAATTCAGCTACTTAACTGCTCTCTCCCAGATATTTAACAGTAAAAAGTGAACAAGGAGACATGTAGCTGTAGCTCGTATAAAGAATCTTTTTTTGATTGCAACAAATGTTTTCGATTCCTGGAATACCAACATGACTAGTAGCTAACTGTAAGGAGTGAAAAGGTCACAGTGACTGCTGTTACCACTCAAAATTATTGACGCCTTTGCTTGTAAAATGATGGATATCTGTTTGTAGTTTCTGAATGAAATTGTTTTGTTGAAATGGTAATAATGCAGCTTCTTGACTCATTTACTTTTGAGCGGAGAAGCAACAAGGTAGACAAGGCAGCCACGTGTAATCAGTCATACAGCAGATCCTGTAATACTTGTTTTTGGTCAGTGCATGCTGCTTGACTCCTAACAGATCTTGTGTGTGTTCATTTTGTGTGTGGGTGTGTGTTTGTGTGCAAGAGATCAGCTAATTTTAGGACGTGTGGCATATGCATTTCACATTCAATAGTTTGTTTATAAAGATGATTGTTTTTTTTAAAATATCTTATCGGGTAAAAAAAAAAAGACATAAGACAAAGAGGAAAGCACAAAAAGAGAAGTAAAGAGAGAGTACTGTTAAAGAGAGAGAGAGCATACATAGCTTGTAGCAGTTCCAGAAAGCTCAAGCTAATTCATTCCAACATATGCCAACATTTTAATGCCAGATCATTCTGTTGACTAAGTGAAAACATACAGGCACCACAGACAGGACTCTGCACTTTGAGCCCCCCTTCCACTCAGTCTCTTTCTGATATTGTAATAAAAAGAATTAGATAGGCTGAAGATCACAGAAACCCAGTGTGTCACAATCTCCATCTCTGCTGTAAACTTGCGCAATAACCTTTTGTCAGTTTAACAGCAAAATTAGAGAACATGGGCTGCCGTTTAGCTCACTCGGTAGCGCGTGCGGCCCATATACGGAAGGTTCAGCCTTCCAAGCGGCGGTCGCGAGATTGTGTCCGGCTCCGACCCTTTCCGCATGTCTACCCCCTCTCTCTCTATCTCCCCGTTTCAACTCTGTCCTGTCCAATAAAG
>JAQNCA010000024.1:22803307-22839772 GCA_029783725.1 Acanthurus tractus | reverse complement strand
AAAAACGGCGAAAAAGACCCCCCCCCCCAAAAAAAAAAAAAAAAAAAAATTAGAGAACATAGTGCAATGCATGTTCAGAACTCTCTTTGGTTAGCTGGTCTCATGGCAAAGGACAAAGTACGTGAAATAACAAGAAATATTCAGTTAAATTAGATGAACAAGAAGAAACAGATCGAAGATGTTTGACTCACTTTAAAATTAAACTGATAGTATTAAGTGGCTGCCCACTCTGTCCTGAGAGAGGGATTCAGAGAAAGCACTTGCTAGTCAGATGCCCCTCTGTGAGACCTGTGGATGTGTCACATGATGGTTGAACTCTCACCGGCATGCATACTGCAAATCCACCTATTCCCCTCAAAAACACAACATACATCTGGTAGATGAGTGTCTGCTGTTTCCTGTTGAATAATTAAACAGGATTTCTCCGACAGAGCTGACATTACATTGGTCTCAGTAGCACAGGGGACGCCACCACAGTATGGCTCACACAGCAGCAGTAGGTGTTTACAAATTAAAAATATCCTTGATCATACATGAATTTACATTGTGTTCTTGCCTGTGTATGTACAGAAGAATTTGAAGAATTTTGTAAAGGATTATCTTTAAGCAGCAAGTGGGTTCCCATGCCTTTGTAAGTGGAAAGATGTATTGTGGTGTATAAGGAGAATGGAGTTTGTTTTGTTTGGGACATTAACTATGTTGAAAATAAACTGTCAAAGTATAGTTCAAACACATCTACTGGGAAAAGTGTCCATAGCTGATTTAAATGATCCCATTTAAAGTGATGATGGAAAACCTGCAGTCATAGAAAGGTTGTAGAAGTGAGGAATTAGATTATTATCCACTTTCAGCTCTCCTCATTCTTTTGGGTTAGGGGAAGGGGTTATTTTAATGCAAAAAATGACAAAAGTAGTTGTGTGAACATCGAAAAATGAGAGCGTGCAGTCTGACTCATCACAGCATTAAGTACTTTTTTTGGAATATAATTTTTCAATTTTGAAATACAAGCTAAAAAATGTGGCATTTTGGGAGCCTATCACTGATTTTCAACTACTAAGAAATAAAGCTGCTGTGTATGTATGAAGTCCTTGAGCTTTACAGTTGCAGACTCGTGCTGAAGAGGTGTTTATTCAGTACCTCCTTGAAGGCTTGAACACTACTTGATGCTTCTGATGTCTCTAAAAACAGGAGGAGTAAGGATGTTCAATGTTATCACAGCAGATTAGAGAAAGCTCTTGTCGAAGCAGTGCGATCCCCATGAAGTGACAAGACATGGCTTGATGGTAAAGTAAAGGTGTTTTAACCTTGGACGTAAACTGAGAGTATCCAGGCTTTCAGGTCTGCTGGACAGTCAATACTGTACAGCTTATAAAGAAAAGTTATTGCAGCAAGTGTTCTGTGATGACTTGGCTTGGTTATGGGATATTCCCTTAGGGCACAATCATCATCCTCACCAATGACCTTTCGTTCATTTTTCTGGATAATATCTAGCTGTGTGAGAGTGGTCTGGGAAGCATTCATCCGGACAAGGAAGTAATACTCCATGATACTCCCTTTGAAAGCTGCATGCTTAACTTTCCAGTGTGTGTGAGTACATAAAATTTCAGCATGTCAGTGTCTAAGTCTGGCTTTTTAAAACCGAGTAAGGTAAGAGCAGGTAAAACATCACTGTAAACAATGTCCTGCTGTTAGTGTCTATCCACCTCTCTCTTTTGCATTGCATCCTATTGTCTCTCTGCAACTGAGGGCCCTGTGGTACTCCAGTCTGCCCTGCCCAGATCTTTCCTTTGACTTTGTGTTTGTGTTTGAGGGACTGGCCTCGCTTCCTGTCATTGCATCTCTTCCTGTAATAGCAGGCAAGCACTTCCTGCACACCAAAGCATGAAGGAAAGAGATGGAGGGGGGTTACAATAGATCTGTGCCTTTATTGAAGTCTTCAACCACAGTTGGAACAGATGGAGGACATTGTAGTTGCATTTCAGTGCAGTGATCTTTTATTTCATAAAGAATTTGTCCTCCTGAAAGTTAAAACAGGAAACTGATACCACTTTAACATTTGAGCAGTAAATACAGCTGACAGCCAGCAAAAATTTAAGCCCTGCTTGGAGAGTGTATTTATTAAGCTACCATGGCATTGTTTAAAGGTAACAAAATCCAGCTTCCTCCCTTCCATCTTTGAAGTTCTCTAAAAAGAGGGAAGAAATTTAACAAGTACATTTTTTTGGGTTTTTTTTTTTAATGGCCCACTATTTTTTAAAGGAACCCCACTGGAAAACATTAGGCAGACTCATGTCATCCTCACAATCAAACTCACTTTTTACAAAAAATGGCCACATGCTATTCTGCTTGTTTACCAAGTGTGTTTTCTCTCCTCAGGTCCCTTTATTCACCAAACTGGGTGAGGCCACCAGATTGAAGTGCTGTGTTCAGTGACTGGCTGTGATTGCTGATCCCTGAGGAGTATGAATCATGACCTCAGTCGTGTTGGTCGACACAGGTGGGGCTGTGATGGAGTATGTCACAGCAGAGGAGGACCCCCAGCAGGTGGGTTGGACATAGATACAAGTAAGAGTGACACTACAAGTGCAGTTCACTGCACGATCTTGTCTTCTTTTTTCATTTCCTCTTTTCTCTTGTTTTCCCTGCAGGAGGGAGAGTGTGAGGAGGACCTAGAGCTTGAAGGCGAGGTAGAAGGCGAATGTGAAGCAGAGGAGGCCTATGGGGAAGTACAGGAAAGAGAGGAGGACTATCCGGCTGTCATAGTGGAGGAGGTACCTGGTGCCAGCCTCGCCGAGCAGCAAGGTTACTCAGCCCAGGTGTTGGTGTATGAGGATGAGGCATACCTGATGCAGGAAGTAGGCGATGAGCAGGAGGTGGAGACAGAGGGGGAGGCAGGTGAGACATCAATTTTCCTGTATTATCAGAAATGGGATTTACTGTTACCTTATTTTCGTTCTTGTGCTACTAAAGCTTAGAGCAACAGATGATTATCTTATAGTTGCGAGGTATAACACACACACCCCATTGCCAAGAATGCCCAGAGCAACCTTTGCTGTTATGCAATCTGTTTTACCCTTTTACACAAGGTGCTGAGAAATTTGACTCCCCTCATATCATGTTTCCATTGTGCATAGCTCCAATTTCCACTGGTTGACTGATGTGTTATATTTGTTTAAAAAAAAAGAAAAAATACTACCTGCTGTTCCAGTGATGACATTAATGGGCTTTATATTTTAGAAACCAGAAATTAGTACTGGACTTGTGAGACACATGTAGTTATTAAGTTTTACTTTAATCAACAAGCTGATGGTTTGAGCTCGCCATGAAGAGCAATGCCATTGTTCACACTGACACAGTTGTAATGATTTACATATTTCCATATTAACAAATGGTAAAGGAAATAATCTGATATTTTAATCTTGTGTATTTTGTTTGGTACATTTTTGCTTTTCCTGTCTCTTTCTCGTTTCAATTCGAAGCTCACCAGTTTATTCAAGCATTTATGATAGCACTTTACTACTAACATTGTATGATTATTATGCGATGGATGTGCTTGAAGTTACAGAAGTTACTTGCTGTTCATGAATATTGGCTACTTGTGCAACAAAAAAACTGCGTTTTGGGGCTAATCAACTGTGTGATATCAGATCAATGCATAGCCTCGTATACTCACCAGTACCTGATCCAGCCATTTAACTTGTATCGGAGACATTTATGATACTGGTGTCAGAACAATCTCAGACACAGTGCATACTACAGACATTAGAGCATGTATTTAAAATGATTTTAGTTCCCATGAATCTAAGTCTGTGTTACACACATCAGTTTCATTAAATCAAGCTTAGAAAGTGTTGTTTTTGTTTGTTATGGTCAAGCTGCAATTTGGCATATTTGTCGTTTGATTCTGTTGCAAGCACCAGTGACACTTTGGTAGACTTTGAGGGTTTCAGGCGTCTGTGTTCACACACTGCCACCTTGTGGATATTTTTTTTAAAAGTGAGCATTCCATGAACAGAAATCATGTTATCTCTCACATTTTTAATTGATCTCAAATAAATGATGGGTGGTGTCCAGCCCACTGCATTTTTCATAATTATGCAGCAGACTAAAAGATGGAGTAAAAATATTTTGAACTCCTGACAGCTAAATTCACTCATGCTGTAACACAATAAAACTTGAAAATCCATTTTCACATTATTTTAATTTTAAGTATTTGTAATGCACTACTTACAGAGATTACAATTATTCATCACATTTATTTTTACACTTTAGGGATGCAGTACTTCCATTGCACTTTCACATTTAAATTAACAGAACATTACTTTATTTTCAATATCATGCTACATTTTAGTTGGAGTACAACTCTTTGCATCAAAATAAGACTGGTCTTTATTCACATCGCAACAACAAAACAGGCAAAATTTGAAAAATGGTTTTACAACTTTTTCACCCAAAATTCATAAAACAATTGGCTTTCACTGTCCATTATGCATTGCACAGTGTAAGTGTTACATATGTCTGAACTGATGCTGGACAAGTTGAGGATTCACTGGTGCCATGTTAGATTTTTTAAAAAAAATTGAAAATGCTGTAGATACAGATACCACACTTTCATGAAAAACATGTTTTCACAGCACAGGTGCAAGCTGCATGTGCTTCATATTTGTGTGAAAAAATCCATAATCGTATAAGTTGGCTTATGACTTATATTCCATTATGTGAGTCCTTAAGGGAAACATAGATGTTGCCTCAGACTTTTATTTATATTTCACACAAAGTTTAGAGCAAACTTAATGATATTGCGCTTTAGTTCTTGTTGACAGATGCTATTTTAATCAACATAATTTACACTTTACTATCACCTTGCATTATTACTTGCATTATAAGTACCCAGTTTAATCTTGGACTACAGTACTGTAATAGATTCATGATTAATTCTTTTGGAGGGCTTTTGTCTTTTACAAAAATTTTAAAAAAAACCCACTGAATACAAAATACTTGCTGTGAGGAAATTTTAATCCATAATTTGTACTAAGCAAGAAAATGTAGGTCATTACAAAACATGTTTTGTTCATTGTTTTAAACCATGGAGGAGGAGGTTCTTCCTTTCTGAAGTGTGCATTTCTTAGTCAGTTCGTTTTTTAGATTGCCAACTTGTTTTGGAATGATACGATTTTTTTGTATTGACTTAATTTAAAAACGAGTGCAGCTTTGTTTTACGTAGTCACTACGCAAGCGAGAGAGAGAGAGGGAGGGGTAGGAGGGAGGGCGAAGGAAGGATTTCCTGTGTCGGCGGCGGAGGGATACCTTTCTGCTGCCGTTTTGTGTGTTGTTGAATTCGAGGAGATTTCCCATTAGCGGCGGAGTGATATGAGCCAGTAGCTTCCTATACAATTTAGTGAGAAGTCAATGTGAATCTGCAGCAAGGGGAAAACATGGCGACTTCACAGCATGAGGGGCACGCAAACCAGCTCGATCTACTCATCAGAGCCGGTAACGTATTTTTATGTACCTACAACCTCGATCCGAGAGCTAATGTGAACGCGCGGGTTGTACTTTTAACCTCGACCGCAGCGTCTCAGTCCGTTGAATAGTGTGGCAAAGTAATGGAGGGCAATCAGGAAGTGATCACCTTGGTAGCAACCTGCATGGCGTTGCTACACGGTTCATCAGATCTGGTCAGGGAGGTAAAAAAAACTTTCTCAGGGCTCTCAAGTCTGCACGGATAGATAGTTATCTGCACGAAGTGTGTTTTGCATATTGTAGCAGGCTTTTCTCACCGCCGTGGGATTTAGAATAACGGTTTGCAGATGGACTCTGCACAACCAGGAAGTGTAAATATGTTGTCTTTCCTACGTCTTTGCCACGCTGTCTGAGTCGGAAGGACATGTGGGTTTATTTTTGCAAGCATAAATCTGCTACACAGTGTCAGATGTTACTTTTGTTTTCATCATAATTGACGTATGTCGTGGTACATTACCGTGACTAACTTAAGTTTGTCCCGTTTGTGGAAATAACGTGTATTAACATTCTACGGACACTGTCCCTGAATAACAGCCTTTTAGACCTGGCAAACCGTGATCATTTTATGGCTGTTATAAAAAATATAGGGATGTTGAGCACGTTCCACACATGTACAGCGCCAGATTTTTTTTATTTTATTGTTTCGTGGTTTCCGTTATCGTGTTGTATTGCCTCTGATTGAAGCGTGGGATGGCCTGGCTCGCTTTCTTCCCCGTAATTGTTACAAGTGCGCCTTCAGCCTTCGACCACACCGGCCAACAATAACATTTTGTGTGATTTCATTCGCATATTGACTGTGACTGCTAGCAACACTTGTGTTTTATGAAAATATCGCGTCGTTTTCACTTTGGTTTAACCGCAGATTTCAAAGTATTTTTGTCCCATATCGATGGCGGAAGCATTGTCTATATGTGAGGGCGGGGTTTGTCGTCGATCGACTCGCCCGTTTGTCCAGTAGCGTGCGTGCTGGTTTAGAACGTCAGCAGAAGTCCAATCAGATTTAAGCGGAGGCGGACTCTTCTTTTAAGACCCAGCCAGTAGGAGGTAAGGCGGGTGTTGAGTGACAAGTGGATTTGTGAGCTTCTTCGAAGAGAACTGGAGGGAAATGATGAGGACTGTAAACACGGAAGTTACCTAAAGCAGCACTATTTTTTGTCGGACTTGCTGCTATTCTTGGCATCGTAATATTGTCGTACAGATTTATATTAGGCATTTTCCTTACTTAAAAAAATATTCTTATACTTTTCTTATATGTCAACTGCACATATGCACATTTTTTAAAAAGTTGTTGATGTCTGCAACATTCTCTTGTTCAGTAATAAAGCATAAACCAACATCCTAACATTCTGAATGGACAAAATTTGCAAAATTGTGTGTGTGGCGCAGCAGGTCAAGCAGAGCTTGGGCTCTCTGACCTCACTCCTTTTGGTGTTCTTCTTACAGCATGGCTGTCAGTTTCAAGGGCCGCTTGTAGGCTATAGGCTCTCTACTGTGATGGCTACCGGCATGTCCTGTTTGTTTATAAGAGGGACTGAATGAGTGGGCAATCTAAAGATAGCTCATTTCTTTCCCCCTTGCAGTGTCTATTGCCTCTGTGAGATAGCCAAACATGGATAGGGCAGGGTGTAAAGGCTTCTCGTATTTCCCACCATTGATTGACACCAACAGCAGGTGCCCTAGGTTCCTTCCCAGGGTATCAGGAGGGGCCGTATACCTTTTCTTTTACAACAGGCAGACTTCCCATTTTTGAATTTTCAACAGCATTGTGTCTTTTGGTGCCATTTTTTTCCATCTTTAAGTAAATATGTTTTATTTGAATAAGATAACATTTTGGTTTCTTCTAGCTGCCTACTAAAGGCATTTTTTGTTCTGGTTTGAAAAGGCAGCTTTGACACTTTATTTGACCCTCCTAAATCTACCTTTCCTTGGGTCACTCCTCAATATCCTTAAACATACATGGTACTCTACAACTTCATGCAAAGCATAAGGTGTCACATGAAAAGCAGTTTCATTATAACTAGTCAAAGAAATATAAAGAAAATGAGGACATTTTAAACAATGAAGGCTGTTGGTTACATCTTTTCTTACTGTGGTCTAGTCAGAGTGAACACTATTATTACTGAAATGACCATATCAATGGTCCAAAAGCTGTTTGACTTAACAAAAGTGAACACCATATTTTGTGTGTATGTGTGTGTACATCACAGAATGCAGAATTATATGAATGTTGTGATAAACTTGACAAACAGTTGGAAAAAATGTTTATTTTGTCTTATTAAGCTGACCCTTATATACAGAAATTGCGGCTTTATAAATTATGGCAGGCATGTGCTCTGTTCTTGAGCAGGACACCACTTTTTATATTATCACTTACTTTATTATCCTTTAAGTAATTAGCTATGGATACTGTGTGTGAATGTGTGTGTTTTTTGGTTTTTTTTTCTCAGTGGAGGCCTCTGTCCATGGCACCAGTATTCACTGCTCTGACAAGACCTTTGAGGCAGCTGAAGCTCTGTTACGCATGGATTCACCTTCCAGCCTCAGGGAAGGTCGTA
Source organism: Acanthurus tractus (assembly GCA_029783725.1). Classification (NCBI taxonomy): domain Eukaryota; kingdom Metazoa; phylum Chordata; class Actinopteri; order Acanthuriformes; family Acanthuridae; genus Acanthurus; species Acanthurus tractus. The sequence goes on along the minus strand of JAQNCA010000024.1, from coordinate 22,831,694 downwards.
GCCCAGGTAAAAGTTGATTACAACAAATATTTACAAAACTTAGACTTTAGGAAATTTTGAAAGTATTTCCTGGACTTGACACTGATTTGTAATATCACGTGATTAACATAACATTATGTTAACATTACATCACAATAAATATAAGTAAATAAGCAGATTCCTGTTGGTTATGTAGATCGGTTCTAAATGATCCAAATAATTAGAGTTAGATTTTTGCTTTCTCTCAAAGAACTTAATCCTGTAGGACTAACCAAATGCTTTTTTTAATGGAATTTCATTAACCAGTCTGGTATTAGAACATTTAACAGAGCTCATAGTCACTACTCTAATTCTTTTCTCTTCAATTCTTTGTCCAGAAGCTTTTGTCCCGCCTTGCACAGTGACACCAGACTTTCTTCACGCTGCTATGCGTCCGGACATGATAGCCGAGTCAGAGGTGGAGATCTCAACTGAGGAGTGCTGTGAAGAGGAAGACGAGGACATGGTCACTCTGCTTGAGGAGCCAGAACCAGAGCAAGGCCACGAGCCTGTCAGGAAGAGGAGAGGTAGATAGAGCTTGTTGGTGTTTTTGTCAGTGCAAAACTTTTTGATAGGATGAATGTCAGTTGTCCAGAATTTTGGAAAAGCAAAAATGTGTGAAAATACTGCATGCAGTTGTAGATCCCGTATCACCCCTAAATTGTGGACTTTGGAGAGGTAAGCTTTGGATAAAGGTAGAGATGTGTTTTAAATTTTTTTTTTAGACCAAGATTTAGGTAAAAACATCTGGCAGCTCTGTGATTATCCATACCTCAAAAGCCAGACCACAAACCTCAAACTTGAACCTTGAGTTACACTGTTTGATTTCAGTTTTATTGTTGGTTTAAGAGCTCCATCCAGTTGTATGCTCTTACTTTTTTGTCTATATCCAACCTCACAAGTCAGTGATCTGAATGAAATCCTTCCTTTGCAGCTGGACGAAAGCCAAAGACACATCAGTCAGCCATTTCCAATGGCTCACCAGACCTCGGCATCAAGAAAAAACCAAGAGAAGGAAAAGGTAATTTACAGTTGTAATGTTACTGGCCATGATATATATAAGTAAAAGGGTTGGCAAACCAGGTTTTGACTGTGATGAAAAAGCAAAGATTTGGCAAGTCAGTCCACACTGTAACACTTGATTTCACTACTGGTTCATTTGTTGGAGGCTTTCTTCTATAACTCCATGTTTATGTGTCTGAGCACAGTGGACAAGAAAAAAAGACTTGTAGATGTTGCAGATTTTTAAAAAAAAGTTGCTCAAAGTAACGGCTCGAAGTATTTTGTCACTCAGAAAAGCTTAGTTCTGTAAGCCCCATGCCCCTTAAGTTCCTTTGGAACTACTACACCTTGAGCTGGAGACTTGGAAAGTAAAAAAATTCCCTGAAACTTATTTAGATCCCAGCAGTTGTGGTCACAACACTTTTGGAGTTCCTCCTGTAGTCTGCAGACTGTGAGGAAAGCTGCTACAATGCAAACATTGCAAATTTATACATAAATCTGGTGACCTTGAATATTTCATAAATAATATATTTTAAAATAATATTTAATAAATAAAGATGGGTTCATGTTTAGGACTACAAAAAATTAACATGTTTTCCAGCAGGAAGCACCACCTACCTATGGGAGTTCCTGTTGGACCTCCTCCAGGACAAGAACACCTGTCCCAGGTACATCAAGTGGACCCAAAGGGAGAAAGGCATCTTCAAACTGGTTGACTCAAAGGCGGTGTCCAAGCTGTGGGGCAAACACAAAAACAAACCAGACATGAACTATGAGACCATGGGAAGGGCACTGAGGTGGGTGAGTGCGTGAGTGAGTGAGTGAGTGAGTGAGTGAGTGAGTGAGTGAGTGTGTGTGTACTTGTGTACTTGTGTACTTGCTATCTTTGTGCAGACCAGCTTTAGCTTTAATCCTGCATTGTGAGGACAGTGAGGTGGGTCTCCCAACCCATAAAAACTATTTGAGAGTTAGGATTTGGTTTCAGGTTTAGGGTAAGAATTAGATTAAGGTTACGGTTGGGCATTCAGTTGTGATGGTTGATGTTTAGGGGTTAAGGAATGCTTCATGTCTATAAGGGTTTTTACTAGGATAGAAAAGTGTGTGTGTTTGAGGCCTCTATTTTTTTGTTCTTCAAATGTGTGTGTTTTAAAGGCACTATTATAACTCCCTGTAATTCCTTTTGTATCAGATATTACTACCAGCGTGGGATCTTAGCCAAGGTCGAGGGTCAGCGGCTGGTCTATCAGTTCAAAGAGATGCCCAAAAACATTGTCATTATTGATGACGATAAGGCAGACATGCCTGCCCCTGAAGAGCTGATTGGGTCGGAGACCACCACATCCTGTGAGCGTGTGCTGCCCTCGCCTGACATGTTGCTGCAGTCGACTGGGCTGTCATCCTCCAAGAAGCCCAACATCCTGCGGAGCGGAAGCAGGGCCAACGTGGTCCACGCTCCTGTAGCCTCAAGCAGTAAGACTGTGGCAGGAGGTGGTGCAACAGTGGCAGCAGGGGTGTCAAGGATAGTCACTGTGTCAGCAGCACCTGATGGGGGTCAGACTCAGCACTCTCACGCAGCCATCATCTCTAATGCCACTGGGCCCAGGTGAGACTCCTGCAGTGAGGGCCTTCAGGGTGACATTGATGAATCTCTCATATTAGCAGGGCTGGTGCGAAGGTTGGTGTTTTTTTTACAAAGTGTTGACTTTTAACACTCTTTCCTACCTCTCATCTGCAGGACGGTGCGGGTGGCTATGCAAGTGCCCGTAGTCATGGCAACATCACTGGGTCAGAAGATCTCTACGGTTGCTGTGCAGCAGCCGCCAGGATCGACGGGGGCAGCTGTCAACACCGCCCTTCTTACCAACACTTCGGCTATCGGTGCTGCCGCTGGCAATGCCAACTCACAACAGAAGGTGTGTACATGCGCAAACTCATTCACAACCTAGCATTCTTGCACATAACAGCAGGATAGCTGCACTATTACTTTTTAGTGTTAAAAAGGTTGTGAAGTTAATGTTAAATGAAACTTGGTGTCAGCCCTCCCTGTACATGCTTGTAGATAAGTTAAGAAAAATACATATTTACATGTAGCACTCTTGCTTTTTACTAATTCTTTATTAACTTTGATTAACTTGTTGGGGGTGTTGCAGGTTGTGTTTCAAACTATCCCCACCATGGTCCCGGCCACAGCAGAGAACGGAGATAAGATTACTGTTCAGCTAGCAAAGATCATCACAATCCCAGCCCACCAGTTAGCTCAGTGTCAGCTCCAGACCTCCACTGGCACAAACAAGCCCAGTGTCGCTGCCTCCCCTGCAGGCATCAGCCTCCTCCATCAGCCCCTCACAGTCCGGGCCCTGGCACCTGTAAATGTTGCCCCGGGAACGCAAGTGATGAGGCTCACCGTACCAACACAGACTCAACAACAGACTCTGGTGGTGTCACAGGCGGGGAGCAGTGCAGGGGTTGTAACAGTATCAGAAGCCAGTCAGACAGTGACGGCACAGCCTCAGCTCATAAGCAGTGTCATTAATGGTTCAGATCTGGTCATAGGAGCCCCAGCAAGTGGAGCAGTGGAGAAACTGAAGGCCGCAGGAATCCAGATCCAAGCTGTGCCGGTGGCAGTCCAGCAGAGCCAGATTAACTCCAAAGTTATCCAGAACATCAAATCTGATGTGGACGCTGAGGTGGTTATCAAACTGGAAACGCCTGACGTAACAATAAAGACAGAAGAGCCCGAGTGTTGAAATGCAAACACCTATCCATATCCATCTTTTCCTACTCTTCAAGAGAGGGTGATTTTGTAAATTCTGGTATCATTTTTACTCTTGGAATAACCAGCAGCAGACTGTAAGACTTTAAAGACTCCTGAAGGCCTGTTTTAGTCCTGAACCTGTCCTCGAATCTTCCCAGTTGCTGCCTAGAACTTCACTCAACTAAGCTGGTCTCCCTCAGACCACAGTGAAACCTCAGAGTGTCATTTTAAGGGGTCAAAATTGTCGTCTGCAACAAAGGAATCTACACAGACTTTGAGGAACTATGTTAGGAAGGCCAAGGGGACCAACCTTGATCACTACAATGAACACATTTTAAATGGTTCGCTATCACTGACTGAAATTCGGGGAAAAGGAGAGACCCTTAAAAATACACAGAAAAGGCTGAAACACTAAAAAGGGGCAAATAATTACAACTAACCAAAATGTGAACTATTAAAAAATTGACACATTGGGGGATGTAATCATGCGTTTGTAGAGAACATTTATTTAGAATTTTGCCTCAACCAATGCTAAAACCAGCAACTTGTTATTTTTTTTTTAAACTTGAATCACTGTGCAGATCAAGTGTGGGTGGTGCTATGTGAGTCCTGAAACAGTGAGAGAAAGGAAAGAGAAAGTGGAGCTTAGAGAAACTCTAACAAGGATCGATATCAGACAGAAATTGTCATGTATGTACATATATAAATAAATATCTTCTATACAGTTTACGGAGCTAAAGTTAACAGAACAGCCTTAGATTTTAATTTTTGACTTTCTTTTTCATGTGTTGTCTGAACAGTAAGCTGAATTTTGTTTTGTTTGTGTTTTGATACCTTGTACCAAGCACAGTATTATTAAAACGAGGACAACTAATATTTGTATTATCATTATTAGTTCCTCTGTCTCTTCCAGGCTTTTCAACACTGATCTAGATTGAATCCTGCGAAGAAACAGCAACATGTAGGTCAGTGGCCAGATTGCTTGCAGTGTGTCCTCCATTGTCTGGAAAAAACATTTCCAGGCTTGAATTTCATACTTGTTTGACGAAAAGTTATTACTCAATTCCTTTACTTTGATGTTTGCTCTTTTTGCAACCCTGCACCGTCCGGCTGCGTGGAAATGCAGAGAAATGTGACTGAGCTGATGCATGAGCTCTTAGCTGTGCCATGTCTTCGATTAAAAAGAATCCGAATAGAAAACGGAACGTATGTAAACCCATAAAGGATGAAATGAAGCAGTTATTTTAAGTAATATAGAAAAGGAGTCGAAAATCACAAGTTTATGCAAAACGGCTGCAAGTAATACCAAAACCACTGTGGTTCTTAGGTCACTTTACTTCTGACTTAAAGCAGAGGGTGGATGTCCCAGCATACTTTTCTTTTTTTAAATCTTACTGTCGTTTTGGCCTGCCCCCTATACTTCACTATTATTTTTTTATATGAAAGAGGGAAGATAGAGAGAAAGATGTTTGTGTTCAGACTGAACTGTTTGTATATTCAACATTTGAAGTATATTCTATTTTGCTGTACTCTTGTTTCAAAGTGTATTAGATTTTACTGAAATATAAAAAGGCATTTGAAACCTGAGTGTTGTTGTCATGGTTTTATTTATTTATTTATTTATTCACAAAGTTTTTACATTGAAGCTTGGAGGGTTACTTATAAAACCAATAACATCTTGTATGTAGTGATAAACCACGTAACTTTACATGTTCTAACATCCAGTCACTTCAGTTTACAGAACTCTGTTTCACTGATAAGGTAGAGGATAACTCAGGGTGATATTCAGTCATGCTTTAACTGAGAACATGAACTTGAACAGATGAAAACAAGCACATTTAAAACTGCAGATGCACTCTTGTCACATATTCTCTTTGGTATGAGATTGTGAAAATGTTCACAAATGGCTGACAAAAGCATTTGACAGATTAGTGTGGGAGACATTTAATACATGTAATACATTGGCAGTACAGTCTTTGGTTTGTCTTCATCCTCTCCATTTCACTCAGAAGTGGCATCCCATGTGCACGCCTTCTTGTTGAGTGAGGCTAACCAGGAGCCAGTGTGGACTCAGTCTTCACAGCATCATGCTTTCCTGTGTGCCAGATCTTCATATCCTTTTCACTCCTCCTTGAAGCTGAAGTCACAAACCAGGGAAAGATGGTCAGATGGGTAGCTAAAGGATGGAAGCCTGTTGGGCCCAATCTGTTCCTCATTGGCCATGTCCAATACTGCGTTGACTCTCAGTGTGTCCTGAGTGTACCAGATGTAGTCCAGAGTGGAGCAGCATTCTCCTGTGGGCCGAATCTTCCACGTCGTGTACTCTGGCTCAGTCAAACCGTCCTCACTGAGTTTCTTATATGCGGAGTCCAAACCCAGTGGCGACGCAGTAAATCGTTTGTACACCTCTTCAGTCGGGATTGCGTTGAAGTCGCCACATATGAGCAGAGGAATGTCAGAGGAAGGAGCACCTGAAGGGTCGCTGGTGTTTTTCTGAATGACATTCTGAAGATGTCGCAAGAGGTCGGAGCCTTGGGCGCTTCGGAGCCATTCCCATCCAGAACGAGCCTTCAGGTGGGTCACAGCAACGCACAGGCATCTCCCTGTGCTCCGGCAGCGTAGCATCGTCACCACAGCGACCTGTGGCAAGAAAGTATGGTGTTAGCAGTGCTTAGGAGTGAGTTTGATGTGTCCAAGTGAGACTCTAGAATAGATTTACCCACCTGATTGGTTGGAATCCTCATGGCACAGAGGCGTATGTTCATACTATCCAGTAATTCGTATCGTGACTGATCGAAAAACAGTGCGCACCCATCAGGGCCGTTGTTGCCCTCCACATCCAGGCACGGTGACCAGGGTTTAGGGCAGAAGATGCTGCTGTATCCCAGGCCTGCCAGAACCGGCTGGAAGGTATCAAAGTAGTGGTCAACTTCCTGCAGGCACAGGATATGAGGTCGGTAGGTGAGGATTTCTTCCAAGATGAGGTATTTCCTTCGGGCCCAGCTGAGGGCCTCGGGGGGACACAGTACAAAACTGTCAAGCCCCTCACCCAGAGCTGAAGGACAGAAAAAAAAAAAGAACCGAGTTCAGCATACAGTTAGTCTCAGGCAGATGATGAGCAATCCATAGATTATGCATTTAATCTGCCATAACCTAAAACAACTTTTAATAGAACTGTTTTCAAGGCTAAAATAGTCCACAGCGCAGTGTGATAAGATTTGACTGAAGTAATCTACCTTGAGCAAGTATGTTCCATTGCATCACCCTGATGGGGCTGCTGGGGGCGCTGTCTCCATCATTGAGATGAGTGAACTTCCTGTGAAAGCGAGATGGCCTGCCCCTGAGGGCCTCCTCACACTGTCGAAGCAGCTCCACTGGATCAGACACCTTTTGCTCCTGCAAGACAGACGTGACATTAAGCATCTGTTTTGCCTCATGAGTTGATTACATAAGCATAAGCATAAGCATAAGCATAAACATAAACATAAACATAAACATAAACATAAACATGTGCGTATTATTTTCTGAAAACTGCCCAAGAACAGAAGAGGAGGAGTCACCTGGCAGAAAGCTGGATCCAGGTTTGTGTCTGCAGGAGGATGGATGCTCAGATGGGACGAGGGCAGGGTGAGGGGAGAGCTGTTGCTGAGGGTCTGAGTCAGTGTGCTGTACAGCCTGGTGGCCCCTCCACCCATCGGATACACTGTTTAGAAAAAGGAGAAGATGACAAAGATGATAAGGTACGTTTGTGAAGAAAAGTTTGAGTGCCAAATCTGTGTGAAGAAGCTGATTTTTCATTATTTTTTTAAATTAAAAATCAGTTTAGATTATTAAACCAGATTATAAGCACCTCTCACAGGCTTGACTGTCTTGCCTGGAACTGTGCACTGGAGCTGCCTAACTTCGACAAATCTGTGTTTTTTTCTGCCTTTTTTTCAAATTACATGATGATTGAAGTGCAACTTCATGTCTCAGTGTTGTTGTGTTGGTGCAGCTCAGTTCACCTTTTGTGCCGCTTCAACATCTGTCCACTCACACGAGAACTGAATCCTTAATCTGACCTAAAAATAACACTGATGCCTCCCGGCAAGTGCTACACACTGACACTGAGCATCAACAGTTTTGATGTTGATGCTCATATGATACTCATATTATACTTATCTTTATTGTGTATTATCTCCACCACAGTAGTTCTGTGGTCACATCATTGAGACCTGATTTCTTTGCCTTTTGCAAACAAGAAGTTGACACTAAACTGATAAACTTGACTTGGTTAATGTGTCAGCAAACTGTTGTGTTTTCGTGTCCTCCTTATCAATATAAGCCCAATTTTGACCCCTTTTTGAAAGGATAACTAGGCAGTCTCCATGTCCACAGAACCAAAGTGAGGAAACTTTTGAGTTCAAAAAGTAGGTTTAGTTGACAGAGGTCGCACACTGGAGATAACAAGCGCTGTCACGTGTACGCACACAAACAAAAACCCCTCACACTCACACTCAGTCACACTCACACTTACACCATCTGTTCCTCTAGTTTTGGCCTCTGTGGGTATTTACCATGGATGCTTGTTTGTTTGTGAGGACTTTGAAATGCAGCGGATCAAACCAAAGTGGGTCAAATAGATGGTAGTTTTGGTAATAACAGGCTTGTTAAGATAAAAAAATTAAAATATATAATTAAGTGATTATAGCCGCATGACTTGTGTTGAATTAAGTGTGATAAACATCATTAGGACAACTGTTTTTATATTTTTTAGCAGGATCACTACAAAATATCTAAACTTTGAGTTAACTTGTTTATGTTTTTCCTTTGATATTTTTGACTTCAGTTTTCTTAAATCTGACATATGTTCACAAAGTTAATCCCAGCTTGAGTCCTACATTCTTAATTGTTTACATTTCTCTGCAATTGTACACAACAATCCTGGAGTAAAGTTCATATGCAAAAATCTTAGACTGACCTCTGTTCTGTCAAACTAAGTTCTGTATACCAGAACTATATGACTATAAAAGGAAAGATCAGGAAAAGGTTCACCCCTGATGTGTATATCTGTCCACTTGTGTGTGCGAATAAGTGAGAACTGGACCTCAGTGAGACAGTCACTCCTCTTCACACATAAAGCAAACCCTTGTGTGTTACCTTTTCACTCTTTCATAAAATTAATGTCATACTTATTAAGCTCAATATTTATCCCTTTACATGTCACCAGCGACCAGACGTAATAAGTCAGTGCTGTTTGCTCCTCAGCATCACTGTTCCTGTAACACCTTCCACCTCTGATCTTTAATTTTTAAAAATCAAAATAACAACAGCAATGTACTGGTATACACAGTACACAATGTACATCCAAGCACAATCTCATCCTTGTAACAGAAAGAATGGCTGCCTCTTACCCATAGTTTCCATCACTGTCCACAGCTGTGTCTTCTCTGCACTTGATGCCTCTTTCTAATGCTACTGTCACAGATACTTTACGCTGTTGTCAGCTGAGTTAAGCTTCCTGGCTGTGCTCAGTTTTTTCACTACAAACGGATAAAGTGAGAGATGTGCTTTCTCTCTGTGAATGTGGAAATCTGGCTGCTCACTGCTGTCTATAAAGCTTCGGAAAGAGAGAGAGAATGAGAGAGAGAGAGAGATTAGGAAGCATAGACGTCATCAGGCCATATGGAGTATTACAGGTCATGTGCCGGTGAGAGAGACACCCTACGCAATCCAAACCGCTGCTCTCTCACAGTCACGCACACACATACACACACACACACACACACACTAATATTTATCAATGATTTATAAATTTGTATCGACTTATCTACACACCCTCAAAAATAAACACACACAGTCAGGATCAGAGGGGAGACAGTCTTTTTCAGTGGTTTACAGTTTGTTAATGATTTCCAAACTTAACTTTACAACACCAGTGATGACTGTACAGAACCACATGTGCGGAGTATGTGTGTGTTTTACAATAATAACTTCCCTAGTTTACACGATATGAATTATTACTTCTATCACAACATGTTGTCACTAATGTTTCATCAGTTCCAGTGTTCTTTTCCATGTAGAACAGTACATTTTTTCCAAACTAAAATAATAAGTAGTCATATTTTTGGGCTGGATACTAGATTCTTTCTCAGGATGTTGTAACAACAGTATTTAGCAGCAGTTAATTTAGCTTTTATAAAAGGAGTTTTTTCATTCATTTATTTTCTTTAACTATTGCCTCCTCCCCTCAATTTTTTATTAAAAGGTCCTTAACTTCAGGCATCACAAGCCATGGAAATTATAACCAATAGGAATGAAGGTTGATATGAAATATAGTCTGCCCTAGTTGATCTTACTAGGTTTTTGTCAGTGACCTGTTTTTCCTGATGGCAGCAATCAGAGCGCAGCACAGGCAAACTGTTTTTTTTTTTTGATTAACAGAATAGATAAAAACCAGACAAACACCTACAGTTGAGTTCTCTTCATGTAAAATATAATTCTAATGTTTTATAAGCCGAGTCAAAGCCACATTATTCCTCTCTATGTGGATTCTTTCATCCAACAGAATTGAGTCAAGGAGCATATGCTCTTTCTTTCCACCATGTTGCTTTGACGTCAGTGTCTTCATGCACAGGAGAGCAAACATCACCATAAGCCCTGCTGACCTGTGAAAGATGACTCATGTCTGTGCATGCAAGACATTAGTTAGGCGGACTCCTACCTCAAGTCATGACACATTATGAAAGGTACCAGTGTGATTCTCAAACACACCGTCTCCGCTGTATCAAGGTTTGTTTTTAAATGACAGGGAAAAAAAAATCTTCATCTACAAGAGCCAGAAACATTGAGACAGGGTGAATGAGCCCTCACTGCTAATGTATATCTGGGTGTGTGCATGTGTGTGTCTGTGTGTGTGTGTGTGCATGTATTCCATTGTGAAAGCAGTGTGACTCATATCAGATAGACAACCTCTTGTAGGAATAATTTACTGGAGTGGTGTAATACAATGCATAACGTACGAGCAAGAGAGGGAGGTTTTGTGTGTGTGTGTGTGTGTGTGTGTGTGCCTGTGAGAGTGACAGAAAGCATGTCTCCGTATTCTTCATTGGCATATTGACATTTTCACATGGAAGAGAATCTGCCTTATTACATTACAATATGTGGGTGGGTTTGGTGTTCTTCTTGTGTGTGATTGTGGGTTCATGTGTATGTGTGTTCGTATGTGTGTGTGTGGATGTGTGCACGTTTGCGTGTATGTATGTGTGTGTGCGTGTACGTGTGTGTGTGTACATGTGTGCGTGTGTGTGTGTGTGGGGGGGTGTGTTTGTCATCATATCATCATAATGATTCAGTTAGTGATCTGATTTATGAAGTACATCTACTCCATCTGAGTACTTTAATGTCTCATTGATAACAACTACATTTCACTTCATCATCGCCATCTGACAAATCATAGGACTGTTATATTTACAGCAACATCAGCTGCATCTGCAGTGCTTCTTTTCAGACACAGCTCTGTTCTCTCACTGAGCAGCATATGTACCCTGTGGCACTCAGGACTTCTGGGACTACGGACTGTTATTCATGACATGCAACCAATCAGACAGTGCTGTGGGTGGGACACTGACAATATTAGGAAGTGGTACAGACAGACAGATGGAGAGAGAGAGAGAGAGAGGCCTCTAAATACTAACAGGTATACTTTATACTTTAAATTTATATATATTTAATGATAATAACTGTTCATTTACATTGGGACAAAGAATTTGATTCAAAAAATGACTAATATAACCGGATGAACAAAGTTGTTGCATTAATTTATAACGTAAAAGCTAAATATAGCAGCTATATGGGGTTTTTAATATATTAATTAAATAATCTATATATATTTTACTCATATCTAAGGTCATGCTGGTGTCTCTGTGAAGCCTTTAAGCACAGGAGGTCTTTTGAGCTAAATGATAATTTTATAATGCTAACATGTTCAACATGATAATGCTACTAGTCTAATATTTAGATGGTAACATTTTTTCATGTTCAACTTCTAAGTAACATCTTTGCTAATTAGAACTAAACAAAAAGTAAAGACAAGGGTGACCGTAGTGTCATTAGCCCTAAGGTATCTGGCCGAAACTAAGTCGATGGGAAAAATAAATATCTGAACTGATCAAAAGTCAGAGGATTCCTAATATTTTTGAAATTCATCTGTAGCAGGACACTTGTACCAGTCATGATGATCCATCCAGTGGTTGAGACAGCCTGTTTTTGACTGCAAAGAATGCCATTTCCTTATTTTCTTTAATCTTGCACTTTTGTGTTTGCAGATGTATCTTAGAGTACAGCGTTTGTGTGATATCTTACAGACTCTAAAGTTGGCCTCACGTGTTATTAAGTTTGCCATATTGAATTTCTACTTTACATTCTGACCTTTAGAGACTATAAGCTGAGTGAACACCAACTACAGCATACAGAGTACACATGTTGCATTGGTAAAGATGCTAGAAGCTCATTTTAATTCAGAACAAACAGAAACTTAGACTATTGTTCCCTCTCTTACACTACAGTGCAAAACGATAGAAGTTACAATATAAGAATCACTCTGATTTACTACTTTCTCACATAATGCAAAGTTTCAAGGTCATTCTTAAAGTTGAAATAACCTTAATAGCAGAGCTGTAGAAAAAACAAGCAAAAGCAAAAACCACAACACAAGATGAGAACCTGATATCACAACAAAGTGCCAAATTTCCAGTCACCTCGAACAGCCTGTCAGGCTGTTCGGCATGAAAATATTTATACCAAGAGTACTGTCTGTACCCAACTATGTTTCAGATCCCTCAGTGAGCCAAGAGTTAGAAGGCCAGCCTGGGTATGAAAAGTTAAAAGGAAGTTGAGAAAAGTTTAGCTTTATGCAAGTATTCTCTGTTCTCTAAAACTTTTGAAACACAGGAATATCACAGTTGTTTCCTGCTTCACTTCACCCCACAATTACACATAACACTTAATAAGAAAAAAACTGGTTGCTAACGTGTCCAAATTTCCTGAGATACAACTTTAATAAGCCACTGGGGCTTTAAAAAAAGAAAACAAGGCAGGGACATTACTTAGAAAAGGAACTACCTCATTTTACTCCAGTATACTCTAAATGGAGAATATAAGAGTCTAGTCAGAAGAGAGTAAAGCACATGATGAACGCAAACATGCCCACAAGCATCGGCATACAAGACACCATTCTTTCACCAAAATTGCCACGATGTTCCATACATGCAATGTTTTCCAGCATGTAGTTGTAGTTGTAGTTGCAAACAAACAAGACAGGCGGAGCCTTTTTGAGCATGCAAAGATGTGGAGTTGGTATTTATCTCATTAAAGTAATAGATTTGTCAACATGCCATCAATTACATATCTGTGCTCAAGCCAAGTGCTCTGACACAAAATAAACAAACGTTAAAATTTTGTTGCCAAAACAGATTGTCATAGAGATAGCCTGATGAAGTTTATCCAAATGATCCTCAAGAATGGTCATGGTAACTCCTAATGCCTATTTTTTTGCAATCAAGAATGATAATATTGATATAAGTGCACAACATCATATTTTAAAAAATTAAAACTTGTTTCAAAGTGTACATTTATTGCACATTGTCCCAAAACTTGATTAAACTCATAAAACAACATCCAAACCTTTGCAACATTCAGCAGCTGTATCTTTGTGATATATTTTGTTGGGTTGTGTCCTTAAATAATACCATTTTTTTCAGCAATACTGAATGTGCAAACAACAAAACATTACATAATTCAACAAGTTTTTTTTTTTTTTTAATTTTACAGCAACATGTGACCTTTACCTTTAGATAACAAGTGGTGATAAACAGTAAAACATACTGATAAACAGTTGTATTAGTGACATAAACATTAGTGTTACGACATCTATCACACAATGACACAATCTGATACAGCAGAGAAGCTACAGACTGATGCTGCCTGATTCACAAAGCATACTTAATTCTGTCACATACAAGCAAAAAGCTGTTTAAGATATGTTTTACATTAAAGTCCGGCTAACTTAGAGCTGCAGTTCCTAAAATGGCAAATGGCACAAAGGAGTTCTGAGCAAAGTTTACCTCACGTTTGTCTCATGACTTACCTTCTTTACTGGGGAAAAACTGCTGACTTCTCTTCAACACCAGTTGTTTCAGCTGCTGCCTTGTTTCAGCTTTCAGCTATCTGTTTCTGCCTCTGTGTGGTCCCTATGGCATGTGACACAGGCGGAGGGAATGTACTACCTCTCTGTGCATGTGTCTGCTCTTTTCGTACAAAGGGAAGTGGGTGGTTGCTTGACCCTCTCACTGTAGGGCAAGGTCACAGTTCAGAGAAGCTTGGTCTCCTCTGCCATCTGCTGGTAGGAGCAGCACAGGGACCGAGTGTCAAACTTTAAACAGGAAGTCTGGAAAGAAAGAAAGGGTGATGGTCATTTTGCCTTGGTTCAAAAATAAATATGGCTGCTTGAATTAAAAACTTGATGGATGTACAATACATTAGTTACAAACTCTTCACTTTTTGAATCTAAGAAATATTTAGATCAAATTCTTTTATTAATAATTTAATTTTATTGGAGATGTAAACTTAATTTCCCCAAGTTTACCTCTCCAATGTTTCATCATTTTGTGACATGGTAATTTGGTTTGGTTTGTAGAATAGAAATGAATAAATGTGTATTTCTTTTGACTATTGAGAATCACAAAGGCAGCACAAGCAAGATAAAAATAAATGAATGGCGACAAAAGCTTTTGATTTAATTTAAAGGTTTGCAACAAAATGATGATTTCTTCAGAAAATAAAAATGTGAAGAAGAGAGACAATTGGTTGTTTGTTAAACTTTTTTCTCTTCATAAATTCTTTGATCTGTATTTGTTTTCATTCACGTACATGGCATTAGAGGATGAAGATGTATCTGACAGATGGTGGCAAAGTGGAGGAAACATCTGAAACTTTGGGCTGACATTGTGAAGTCACTGTAAAGGGGTCAAAGTGCAATAGTTGCTAAAAAGCTGATCCAGCAGGGTAAGAAACTAAAGAAATGCACTTCATGTTATTTCCATACAGATTTAAATGTCTTTGCTAGACTTATTTTGCTAGGGACAGATAAATGTTGTAAGCTCGTGAACCTTTGAGTTATTATTTCAGTAGAGGCTTTATGAATGATTAAAACTTGCCATGTTAAAAGATGACAACAGCTGCTGAATGTACCAAACACAGTATGTACAGGAAATAACCTACTGACTATAAAGAAAAGTGCAATTTTGTGACCTGTTATGGGACTTGTAAACAAACAAAAGGGGCAACAGTAGTCTAATATTTTGCTGTCTGAGTTACTGGATAAGCAGTATTGATAATATTTCATTACAACTATGTTGGCATGAACAGAAATCCACAGAGGTGTAAGTTCTAGTTTAGATGCTTTTTACCGAAGTCTACTGAGCTTTATCCAAGGTGTTCATTTTTATGTATCTGAACATTGAAAACAAACTTACCAGACAGGAATTGACACCATTTTTGAAATGTGGGCTTTATTCCACATTAATGCCAACTCTGACTATTTAACACAGAAATGAATTCACATTGCACACTACAGGTCGGAAGATTGTTAACTCTTTGTGACAAATATTCAACAAACATATCAACTCAACTGTGCTGTTCTAGAGTTGCTTTATCTCCAAGTCGTCTGCTAAAGTCCAACATTAGTTTGTGTAAGCTTGTGCTCACATTTTCCAACTCTTGTTTCTTCGTTTTCAGACAGCTCAACATGGCACTCACTGACACCAACAGAACACCATCACCGTTCTGACAGTGCTGAGTTACCAAGATATCCTCTTTCCATGCATCCTGTAAACTCTCCAAAAAAGCCTTTGTGTCCTGCTTTAACTGGTGAATCTCCTGCCAGTATCTCATTTTGTTCTCCCTGGCTCTGCTAACACCCTCTGTCATCTGTTTGATACAGAGATGCATCCTGCTGTTCTCCATGCTGACCTGCTCCAGTTTCACTTTACTGTCATAGATGCTCATCTCTGTTGCTCTCAGCTCTGACGCTTGTTTGCTGAGCTGGGCCATATAACTCTTTCGCATTGCCTCTAGTTCAGCCTTCATTTCCTCTTTGGGCTCCAGCTGAGAGCTGGTGTTCTTCTTCAAACCCTGGATGGACAGCTCCAGATCGCATCTCTTGTTCCTCAGCTCTGAGGTCAGTTGTTTCAGCTCCTGGTGCCTGGATTGCTTTTCGTTCCACATCGCCTCCACCTCCTTAAGCCTCACCTCTCTCTCCTCCAGCTCCCTCTGCTTCACCTCGTTGCCCTTCATAATGATCTCAGCCTCTGTAGTGCACTGTTCGATTTCCTGGTGATACTCCATCTCTTTTTGTCTGTACTCCACCTCACACTGGGTCACATGGCTCATCAGAGTGTCAGGATCTGCGCTTTTGGATTGCCTCTGTATAAGAGCCACCTCCTCTTGTTGAAGCTCCTGATATCTTCTCCTGGTGCTGCTGATATCAAAGGTCATTTTCGCCTTGTACTCCTTCTGCTCCCTCTTCGCCTCCTTCAAAAGTGTTGTAAGGCGCTTCTTCTCCTCCCTAAAATGGCTGATGTTCCTCTTCTCTGTATCCATGTTATCACACAGCTCTTCCTGATCCCTCTCAAACACACGCTTGTTGATTGTGTCAGCTTCCAAGAGTTCTGCGATCTGCTTGTCCATCTCTTTCATCTCTTTTCTGTGTTTGACTATGGAGGCAATGCGCTCCTCCAGCTGCAGCTTGGATCGTTCCAGCTGCTGAGAGACATGGAACAGCTCCGCCCTTGCTTCGTTCTCTTCATCGTGTTGATGCCTATACAAGTAACAGATTTGAGCCAGGGTGTCTTGACTGAGCAATCTCGAAGCTCGGCCCATCTCCATTTTACCTTCCACTACGGCGATTTCCTCTTTAAGACGCTGGGCATCAACACGGAAGGCTTCCTCTAACTCACACAGTTCCTTCTTTAGTGTTTCTCTCTGTTGCCTCAGCTCTGTATTGTTTTGAATCTCCCCTTGAAGTTGTTTCTCACACTGACACCGAGATGTTGTCAGTCTTCGGACATTATTCTCCAGTTTGGCGATGTCCACAGTGAGCTCCCTAAGATGGTCATAGGTTTCTAGTTTCTTGTAGTTAACGCTGTCCAACTCTCTTCTGCGCATACTGATTGATTGCTTCTGTTGCTCAATTTTTCTCTCTATCTCTGTAATTTCTTTAGAAAGGATTTCTTTTTTCACACTGAAGGCCTCTCTCTCCAGCACCATGTTTTGCTGCAGTGCTACCTTGTCCTGCTCCACAGCAGCAGTGGTGGACTTGAGCTCTTCTGTGAGATCCTTCGTCTCTTCCAGCTGCATCTGCAAGCCGTACTTAATTGTGATCTGTTCATTCAGAGTAGCAACAATCTCCTCATGCTGAGCCTTAACCTGCTCTCTCTCTGGCTCCAGCGCTTTGTTTTGGCTCAACAGGGCTTCCTGCCTCTTCTCAGTAGCTTCTTGTAGCTGGGAAACCGCCATGAGGTCTTTGAGCAGCTGATCTATCTCTTGAGCATTAGATGCCCGTGCTGCTGCTATGTCAGCCATGATCTCCTGTGTCATTCCTTCTCTCATATTGTTAATTTGGTGTCTTAACTTGCTGTTTTCTATTGTTTCCACCTCGAGATGTTCACGGGTGGCACGCCGATCCGCCTCTAGATCGGTGATAGCAGCAGTTATCTCCGTCAGGTGGAGGCTGGCTTCAGGTGAAAATTGTATCCCGTCCTCTTTCAGCTGTTTGTCTAGTTCCTTTATGTGCTCAAGAACAACCATGACGACCGGGAAGTCGGGGACCAGGCAAGAAGCCATTTGTATCCGTGTGTGTCGTGTACTTGAAGGTGTGTCTGCAGGTTTGAACTCAGCTAGTTTCTACCACTGACAACTTGCGAGCGGGGTCGCCATGGCAACAAGTAAATGACTACAACCCGAAGAAGAAAGTGTGCTACGGCGACCTAGAGAGGACAATGTAGTGTTCGCAGCGGCTAACTGTAAGCTGATGGACAAAAAGAGAAACCATGCAGTTGGACTGCGGGTTAAACGCGTTGTATTTGACTTGAAGACGACGAGTCTAGTGACATTTACATTGCAAACAGAAAACTGACATTTACCGAGGGGTAGGTCATGACCTTTCACACACCGTTTGCTGACTCATCAGTAAAATGTGTGTAAAACGTTCCTTTCCGGACGAGGGCAGCAGTCAAGCGTTTTAATACAATGATGCAGGATTTACAAAACATGAGAGAAACATGCAGATAAGCCAAAGGACACCAAAAAGTTCTGCATGAAACTTTTTCTATAAAAACTGGGCTAATATGAGGTTGAGTGAAATCTCTGCCAGGTGAAGCTAGCATAGCACAGGTAAACCACTAGCATGCTATGACATTTAAAAGCCAAGCACGCAACAGAAGAAGGAGGTCTTCTAGAAATCTACAAAAGGCGACATAAGTTTGATGATACGCGTGCAAAACAAACAACGACCCTCCTGTTTAAGATAATAGCCAAGATAAAACAAAAAATATGTGATAAAGCAAAGAAGCTGCACGCTCCAGGCTCATTGTGCTGGTAAAAAATGGTTTCTAACCACAGACTAACGGACAGCTCTTACTCAGGATTAATATGTAACGATTGTTTGCCTTTATACACACATCTGGGGAATACAGAGAGCTGTTCTGCAGCCCACAGCAATGCGGCACACAGTTGAGAGAAAAATGTTTTCCACCTATCTCTCTGACACTTACTGTGTGCTAATGTAGAGGAATTCGTGGGCTAATGCACAAGAGGAAGGGAGGGTGTGATGATCGGATGATTCCCAGAGACTGGCGACTGGTATTTAAGCTTGAATTATCCATCTCTGACAGATACGTGCGTTACCGGTGCGGGAGCACATGGCTCAACATCTGTCCTGAAAATGTTGTTAATGCCCATCAACAAAGGCTCATCAACAGCTAGTTTTGATGCTTACCTGAAAAAGATCCCGAGCAGTCATTTAGGACCAACCTCAACTTCCAGACACCAGTGTTTCGCGTGAAAACCAAAGACTAACTCACCTGGTATGTCAGCGAACGCCCAACTGCTGGTCGCATCGAGGTGTGACACAAGCACCGCTGTTGCCAGATTCGTTGATTTCAAGTTATGAAAAACTGGGTTTGTGAGTATGAGGTCTCTGCTATCGCGTAAAGAACAGGCAGGTGTGATGTGTATTTTCAGTGAGAGGAATGAGAAGGAAGAAAGGTGGCCGAGTCTGCTGATAACTTCATTTTCTCTCTGGGTGGGAAAACAAAGTGGTATGGTCTAATACTGCTTAAAAATATTGCACAGTTCCCGCTTAGCTGCGCTTTGAGAACAAGTCTTTATTGTTATGGCTCATGTGTAATATTTATTTTATTTTATTTATCTTAATCAACAAGATGATCACTTTAAAGTGAGTCTTGAGTCTTTTGGCTGCTTGAGGATCAGGGGCTATAGGAAGGTTGCCTGTTTTAACTGAATGGTAATCCAGCCTTTAACTTAAAAGTACATCTGTTTTTCGTTCATAGCAATCTTACCAAATTATAAATTCATTCCCTTTTCAGCACCCTATTTGCCCCACCGGACACTACTGGTCAATGATCCAATAAGTAAAAGAGGTGGCAACGGTACAACATCCAAATAAACAAAATGTAACTCAAACTGCAGTTAATGGAAAGGTTCATCAGAGACTTTTAAAGGTAGTTGATTGCTTCATAGTTGGGACATAAAACCTTTCTGACTTTGGGCTGAGATTGAAATGATATCAAGGCTTAGAAGTTTGAACAAGTCTATTACTACTGCGGCAGAAACCGGCAGTTCCTCATCCATTAAACGCAAGAAGGTGCATCACAACAGTAATCATGTTTGAATCGAAGGGGAATGAGAATATTTGGACTATTTCTTTGAGTGGTGGTACTGGCACATGTCAAAAAACTATATAGGAGGACTTCTTATAAGAGCAAATATCCATTAAGAGCAAATATTTAACAAGCATGAGGATTTTTTGAAGTGTTCAATAAGTTTGAATTATAAGTTAAGAATTGAGTTAGTTTTGAGGTTGGTTAAAGTAAGGCATTCAGTGGCGACGGTTAGAGTTAATGCCGATTAAGGTCTTCGCATATTGAACGACTGATAACGTGTGTATGAATTTTATTTTTAAAGGATTTAAATGATTTCTCTGATTCAAACTCCGGAGCAGAAGGTGGCGGTGATGCATCCACGGGTCGGCTGCCAACCACCGCAAAACAAGAAGCGCAAGAGTGGTGTAATCAATGTTCTGCCGGGAGCTCGTAGAGAAGCAGAAAAGGGCAACAGTATCATGGATCTTATCAGTAAACCAAGAGGCAAGTCTGTTGTGTGGCTGTATTTCGGCTTTAAAGCAGATGAGAGGGGACAACCTCTGAACTCTTGCGAGGCCGTTTGTCGGTTATGCCGCAAAATAGTCCTTGCAAAAGGTGGAAATACCACGAATTTAAGAAGTCATCTGAGACGTCGACATCGTGCAGAGTTTTTCGAGACCAGTTCTTCCACGACCTCTGGAGCTTTATTTGAATCGCAAGGTGAATTGTTAAATTCAGTGCAAGAATTGTGAATTTGAAGTATGCATCAAATTTGTGTTTCTTTCATCCACTCAAAACAAAATCTATCCACAACACTGACAAAATGTGGCCGCAGCAAGACATGGGTGCAAGTTGCATTGCAGTTGGCATCGGTTAGAGATGAAGAAATAGTTCCTGACCCTGATGCTGTTTGTCAACTCAACAGAATATTTTTTTTTTCTATCAACTTAGACAAATGTGAGTGTATTTAGTGTGTGAAACATACAATAATGCAACATGTCATTCCAATTATTTATTAATGATATTAAGTACATTTAAAACTTAGTTTGCTAAGGCCAGGCTCAGAAAAACTAATCATTACATTTAACCGTCCACTATTTCTTTCTTTATGTTTTCTATTCTGCAAAGTGTATGCACACTTTGCAGAATAGTTTTTGCTGTTACTAAGTGTTAACCCTTAAAAGTGTTAAATTATACGGTGTGTCATAGATAATTAGACACATGCGCAGAGAGAAGTCAAAATTGAATAAGGTGCGAGCAGCCTCACATCATTGTTGTCATGGTTTCACGGAGTCCACTGTCAGTAGCAAACGGAAGCCCGTCTGAATATATTTTGTTGTTTGAAATACAACTTGTCATGGAATATCTAGCCATTACTCCGCTGTTTTGATAGGTTGTTAATAATCCCACTTAACGTGGTTGTGGCAGTGATTGGCCAGCTAGGGCCGCCGCCATCTTTAGCATTTCAAATTGATTTGACTAAGCCCGTCCGATGAATACATGATATAATATTATATATTATAATGACTGTGGTATGATCGCTGTATAGTACCGTAACCCGATAACTTGAGCCGTATCACTCCGCCTTGTTTACATTTTCAAAGCCTCACACCTGCGCTCCCTCCATCTGACATTATGACAAAAATATAGCTGATGAAGCTAACAGCTAACATCGTGAATGCACACCTGAGAGATTCATGTGAAAAACCGGATTCGTTAGAATCTGTCATGAAAACTGAAGAAGAGACAGACCTGAAAGAAGAGGCTGAGCCAGAGGAAGAGGAGGAGTGTGAGGTTCATACAAATGAAACTTCTAGACATGCAGTGGTATCAGACTTGGAATTAGACGAACTTGAAGACAGCAGGAATGAAATAAGTAAGGTTACAAAGAGGCAGACAACCTGGGCTGTGAATTGCTTCATTGGCTGGTTGGTGTCCCAGGGACTTGATGTGGACTTGACTGCAGTGGAGAAGACTGAGCTGAATGGACTGCTGAGACACTTTTATGGATCTGTACGAAACAACAAAGGAGAGCTGTATGGGATTGCCAGTTATATTGCATTGAGGGCTGGACTTAACCGATACTTCAAGGAGCCTCCTGTCAGCCGCCCTGTGTGCTTAATGAAAGATGCTGAGTTCACCTCAGCCAACAAGGTATTCTTGGGAGTGCTTAAGAGAATAAGGAAGTCTGGTCGAGACATTGCGTCCCACCATCAGGCGCTGTCCCCTGATGATATCTACATTCTTAGACACTCTCGTGTGATGGACACCAGCACTCCAAAGGGACTTCTGAATAGAGTCTGGTTTGACATTCAGATACATTTTGGCCGTAGAGGGAAGCAGGCGAACAGGAATCTAAAGCCTGATTCATTTGTGATCCGAAGAGACAAGAGGGGACTGAGATTCTGCACTTTATCCTGTGGTGATGAGGCAACAATTCATCACAAGAAGGACCAGTGTTCTATGTTTGAGAAGCCAGGCAGTAAATTTTGTCCACTTACTTCTCTTTTAAAGTACCTCAGCAGGCTCCCACCCCATGCAACGGCCCTTTACTTGCAGCCTAAGAAGGAGCTTACAGATGCAATGTGGTACAGCCACATTCCCCTAGGAGTCAATCATCTGGGCTCAATGTTGTCTCGCATGTGTAAAGAGGCAGGCACATCTGTCATCTATACCAATCACTGCATCAAAAGCACACCCTTTCACCAACTACGTGACACAGGACTGGAGGGGAGAGAAATCGCATCTATCAGTGTGTGCAGGTAGGATATTTTTATGCAGCTGTTGCCATTCTTAACTGCATATATCTAATTCTAACAGCTGAAAAGACTTAATTATCATTTATATTACAGGTCTGAAAGCTCCCCTCAAAGTCACCAAATACCATCCCTTGGGAGACATAAACAGTGGACAGAATTAGCCAGCCCAGCAGGTCTGCCTCCAGACAAGTGGACACCCTTAACAGAAGTTTCCTCAAGCACACACTTTCGGCACCACTATGGCAGTAATTACAGTCTGGATGAAATGTTAGGATGATTGTGTATAGTAAGATAGAAACTGGATAAGAGATGCTAAAAAATGTATTTTTGGTGGAAGAGAAAAATAAAGTAAATTGTTTGAAGTAAGCTCAGAGATTCTGTCTTTGCTGAAAATGACAAATATGCACAATGAGTGTCGACATAATATGTCTAATGATGAATTATAATCACATTCTAATGCAGAAATGTCCCCTTTCTCTCCATTTCCAGCTTTGCTTAATTCCCTCACCTCTGCTGGGTTAAACAAAGAATTACAGTAACAGTAAACATGCCTCCTGCTCTGAACTGTCGGTAACAATATTTAACCTGAATTTCATATTTGACCACTTATTTTTCTGGTTTTTGCCTCTCCAGGGTTAGATTTAAACCACGAAGAATTATTTGAGGATGTTCCATCCCCCCAGACTGCTTCAAACCAGAACTATGTCCCAGATGCTGTGCTCCCACCTGGAGAGCCGTGGCTTCATGGTGGCCCTTCCCGGGCGGCGCTGTCCCTGCCCTCCTGCCTGTGCCTGTGCAAGGACATTGTGTCTTGCGTGCCTGGTTCGGGATCCTCTGGCGACGAGCAGCCGGGAGAGATGAAGGTGTATGCCAAATGTCACCTTCAACAAGGAGTTATGTTTGGGCCGTTTGTGGGAGAATTCTGCAGAGGAAAAATGCCATCCAACTTCAAATATGCCTGGGCTGTACGTAGAAAGTTTCAAGAAAAATGGTAGTTAAAATAAATTAATAGCAAAAGGTGCTTTTTTTGCATTATATTTTAAATACACTCATTACCCATGGGTTATGTAGTAATTAGTGATGATAGCTCTCTGAAATTCCACACAGAATTGGTCATAAAAATAGTTAACATACTCGCTGCTCCCATCTTCAGATCAGGGATGAAGCTGCTTTTGTCTACGTCGATGCCTCTGATGAAAACAAATCTAACTGGATGAGGTGAGCGGTTTTTACTGATTGAAGAAAAAATTCCCTACCAGAGGAGTTTCCTTTCTCCCTTCTGATTCATTTTTCCTCTATACAGTTTGAGAGAAGACTGAAAGAGGTCAACTTTTACTTTCCTGGTCCAAGTTACATATTTCATGTGTTTGCTGTATTTTTAGGTATGTGACCTACACTAGCAGTGAGGAGGATCACAACTTGATTGTCTTCCAGTTTTACCGTCGCATCTACTACAAAGTCACTCAGCCCATCACAGAGGGAGCAGAGCTCAGGGTGTGGATTGGCAAAGATTATGCAACTTTGCTGGGCCTTGGTATGGGTAAGTTTGACTGCTGAAGCATAGAGCAGCACAACCCAGATCCTTGTTAGTTTTTTTACTTCCACTTCAATTTGACTAACATCTTGTGTATGTGTTTTCTGTTTTTGGGGGAGGATACAGGTGACAGTGTTAAATGTGAAGTTGGAGACAAAGATGTAGTTCTGCGCCTCCTGCAGGACATCCAGTTGGTCACCCTCCCAGAGCCATGCAGCTCTTCCCTTTGGTTAGACCAGAGCCAATCTCAGAGCCCCATGCCTGTGATAACTGATGTAACAACAATGTTAAACCCTGACGCAACTACTGATTCAGGCATGATTTGTGGCTCTGCCTTCCCCTCCTCCTCCCTCGTCTCACTGCCATCTCCAAGCTCTCATCCATTGGAAAAGTATGATTTTATGCCTGGAACCGAGAAACTGCTCAGTAGTCCAAACACCCCAGAGAGTAGCCCCTGGTACTTTTTTGGGTTTGAACCGGACCCAACCGGTCGGCCTCTGGACCGAAACACTGCAGTGTGTAAGCTGTGTGGTGACCATGTGAGCTGTGGAGGAGGAGGAGGAGTAGCAGATCTCCAAAACCACCTGGCCAACAAGCACCACATCAGACAACGTGACAGTAACAAAGACCGGAGTCATCTGACAATGGGTAACTATTACTGGCTGCTGCCTGTGTGTACAGTGTTAAAATTTTATTTTAGTACATGTTGATCCACATTTTCATTGATTCCAAAGTAATCCCTATAAGTATTGTCAATACTTTGCTCACAATAAAGTATTGATTTATGTTAAGCCAAATATTAGTTAACCATCACTGGGAACTATTCTGTCATTATTCAACAGCACACTAGTTATTTATTTAGTCTGCAGTAAAGCATATTGTACTGTGTTTAATGGCAACGCGTTATTACATAATGACAATTGGGCTTGTGCTAAGTTTTGTTATCTTGTGATAATGCATTAATTTGCAATTTCCCCTTATCCCATGATAATAAGATGATTATTTAGTGATCTCAAGGAACAATGAGAAGGATAGTAGCGAAAATGGCCTCCTTGGTATTGTTAACTTGCTAGAACTTAGCTTCCTTAAACAGGGTTAAAATGCCAAAAGCTCGATGGTCTTAAGTGCGGCTGCATTTCACAAAACAAGATTCCAAAACTGTGACATGCAGCAGGTGTTCAAAAGAAAGGTCATGTAAAGGTGGGACCACATCAACCTAATAACACATCTGCCGATTCAAGGAATTTACCTGAATGCAAAGGCATGGACTTTGCATGACCTCATTCAAAGCACATTACATGTTTTGGCCTCACTGGCCCTGACGTCAATGATAATAAAGTGGAGGAGACCACGAATGATTACTGCACCAATTTGTCTTTAAGTTATTTTCAAGTAGTAACAAGCAGTGCAGGAAAGTAACAGGACTGATGATCTGAGTTCATGATAACTTTTACTACACAGGAGGACAGTGACTATTGCATGTTATGACATTATGATGTTTTAGACCATGATGCATTGTTGTATTTTAAACTGGCACTAACAGGATATTCAGTAGTTAAAATGGACTTAACATGTACTGCAGAACTACTAAACAAAAACATATATTTGTATATATGTGATATATATGTATTTGCATCAATCTCCAGATTCCTCAGTGACCTCGTTCACCTTGGCAAGTAAAGCTTATTTTACAAAGGAGTAGCAAGAGGAAAATGGAAGATTTTCTCAGTAATAAAAAAGCTGATTATAAATTTCAAAAACCATTTTGTCCTCATTAAAAAGAAAAGTATAAAAGTATTGGCTCAGGCACCTCTTAGGTACTAGTACTGTCTTAAGTTTTTCGTTTTAACACAAGTATTGGATATCCCCAAATGACACCCAACCCTAGTCATAACAGGTTGACTGCCAACAACAGATATCACTGCAAGCTGCTTGGAGGCAAATGTAACATGTTTAGAATCCTAATGGAATGCAAATCAGCGCAACATGATTTTACTGATTTTTCCACCAAAAGTACCAGTTGAAAAGCCATAACAGTAATTACTTCTATCTGGAACAAAGTCACATCCCTGCAGACAATTTAGAACCTTGGTAAACCCAAGTTTGGTCAAATGATCTAAATCCCTTTTAGAGAGGATTTGTAAAAAGTGTGCTGAGAAACTGTTAACAGTGATTGAGAACTTTTTCTCTTTTCACTGTAGGTCAACAACGCTCACAGCTTGTGATGGTTAACAGCGGTCTGGTCAGTGCTTACCCACTGGTGTTGTCTGCTCACGTGACCAGTGCCATTGCCAACTTTCTCATCAAGGATCTCCAGCCCCCGGCTCTGGTGGAAGGAAAAGGCTTCAAACAGCTGATCCACTCCCTCTTGCCCTCCCACAAGGAGCTGCCTTCATCTTGTCAGCTTGAGAGCCTCCTGAAGGAACATCATACTAAGGGCAAGGCAAGGATGGTTCAGCTGTTGAGGGGGAAAATACGAAGTGGAGGAAACGAGGAAACATCTGACTACACTGCTCCCATCGAGTTTGAGCCCAGGATAGGTGGCCAACCTCTCAGCCACCAGAGGGAAGTTCCTCACTTTGTCACTTTAAGTGTGGATGTTTGGTTCCACAACTGGCAGGGAAACACAGAGATGTACCTCACCCTCTGGGCCCATTACATAGACTGGAATTTTAATTTTCAAAACCTGGCCCTAACAACCCAAAGACTAATAGAGACTGATGTAAAAGGTTGCACCCAAGCAGTAGAGGCTCAAGTGCAAGTTATGGCCCAGGAGTGGGGAATCTTCCAGCCTAATATTGTATTACTGGGAGGGGAGGGAAGAAACAAGATGAGGCTGGGGCCAACAAGGAGCGAAAAAGGTGGAGAGGCTGCCGGAAGCATTCCTCATCCAAACTCAACAACATTTTTAGAGAAGGACGACTCTGTGTCACCCGAGGAGTCAAATGGTCCAGAGCACAGTCATTCTAGTGAGGGATTACCATCTGTGCCATGTTTCTTTAGCGCTGTGCAAGGCTGCATAGACGAAGTGATGTCACACCCTGTTATCTCCAAGACCCTCGACCGATTCCAGGATATTCTCTCCGCCGTGTTTCTGCCACCTGCTCAAAACATAGGCTTGTATCAGCACCATGGCCAGAGTCTGGAGAAGATCCTTACTAAACAAGAGCAGGCAGAGCTGAAGTCCTGGACTCACAGCCGGCCACCATGGAATAAGCTGTACCCTCTACTGAGCATGCTCATTAAACATAAAAGCCTTTTCTGCGATATGATAAAGGAGATTAAAGGTAAAGGCTTGTTTAAAGAAGACACTTGTTCAGAATTCAGTTCATCCAGCACATCCTCAACAAGTGTCAGGACACTGCGATCTGAGTGGAAAGTTCTGGAAGAGCTGTGTTTGGTCCTCAAACCTCTGGACGTGGCATGTCGAACTCTAGCAAAAGAGGCTTTCCCTCGTCTGTCCCTCATCAAACCCATTCTCACTGGCCTGCTCTCTCGCCATCTCGTGTCTCGGCCTGGAGATTCATCATCCATACTGAAGGAAGTGAAGAGGATGATGAGACGGAACTTGACAAGCTGTTACAACAACCCTGTTGTCAACAGGGTTCTGTGTGTGGCATGCTCCCTTGACCCCCAGTTTCATGGGCTTGGGTTCATGGAGGAGAAGGTGAGTGACTATTTGCTAGATCCCAACCCCCACATACTGTTGCTGCAACTTTCAAGCTTTTTATTCCTGCAGAAAACATGATTATTTTTTTTTTTACTGTGACAGTGGCCTATTTAACATCAGAATTCTTAGTTGTTTTTTTAAACAGCAAGTTTATCATTTTAAAAGGAAAAGGATGCTTCTCATTTCTTGATTTGGACTGCTGATTTTGCCATTGTAAAAGATGTTTATCACTGTCACTATCACTGTCACTCTAACACAACTGTCAGCTGAAAACACCTTTGACTGTTTAAAATGCACACCTGATGTCCTACTGAAAGAAATTATGGTTTGCAGAGCAGAGCTAGTTAGTATTAGTAAGTATCAGGCCTGCACGATTAATCGTTTTAGAACCTCGATGTAGATTCACCCCTACATGCGATTTTATTTCTACATTACGTCGATTTTTTTTTTCCAAGAGCCGGCGGCGTGTGTCAGAGTTGTAAACAATCGCTCTCCCTTATCCAATGACAAAGCGCCTTTTGGTCACGTGATCCACGGCACGCAGCGGCAGAGTCGAATAGTTGAGTTGAAAGTTTCTGAGGAGGGACTGTGGCGTTGCCGGAATAACGATAATCGCAAAGAAAACTCAGTGAACAAATGAACGCCAAATGGCTGTTGCTGAAAACCCAGGTAGTAGTGACGAGAATCAGCCCACCACCCAAACCGACCTCGTTCCGAAAATAGGTGGTA
>JAQNCA010000024.1:22745741-22803207 GCA_029783725.1 Acanthurus tractus | reverse complement strand
TGAAACCTCATCCGTTTACTGGTGTGTGGACCCAAGAACCACAGTTCATGTGTACAATAAACATTTCAGTTTGTGAGGGAAAAAAAACGTGGTAATTGCTAAAAAAAAATCGAGATACATATTTTGTCCTGAATCGTGCAGGCCTAGTAAGTATTATTAACTTTTAAAAGTTGTTTAATTTCCAAATAATTGTTTTAGCTGCTTACCCCACACACTTGTTTTTGGTATTCATCATCAGCATTACAAGAGAAAGGATTTTCAGGATGAGTACTAACTAATATGTTTGACAAATTCATGCTATCTGTTTAAGTTGGTTATGGTTCAGATGGATTTTAATCTTTCATAAATTCTCGGGTCATGGCCTCTGATGTTACTCAGAACTTGCATACAGGAGTGGCTTCCACACATGATGAAATACTGCTTAGGGGAAATGCCGGTCTTGAACAAGGCCTGATGTTTTTCAGTGTAAACAGTTACTACAAAAAATAATGTTGTAACTTAATGATAGGCTTACTGAGTCTGGAGTCGGCACTTATTTACGAAGCTAGTTAGCCAGACATGCCAATGATTGCAACTTAATTTAGAGTAGACAAACACAATGTCTTATCCATTCCTCATACTTTTGATCATCAGTTTTTGGTTTTGATAAGGCTTGAATTTAAAGGCACAACTCCCCTTGTTATGTTCTCTAAAAAGACAACACACTTGAACGATAATTAACACTGTAAGAGTTGCTTGTGATCTTCATCAACAAAGTTAAATCACTGCTGAATACCTCAATGAAACTTATTTCTCACAAACAAAAAGAAAAAAAATCTGATTTAATTAAAGCCTGTAAAATATTATTGTTATTATTCATGTTATTATTCTGAACGACATTTGATGCAGGCTTTCAGTGTCTGACAGTTGTCCACACTTAGTGCTGTGAACACATTATGGTCGATACAAAGACACTGACGTTTAATATCTCACCCTGTGAGTCACAGTGACCACATACAAGCAAAGTCGCGCACATGCAAGTCTGCTACTGAACCATTCACTTGAGCCAGTGTTTCCTCAGGGTTTTGCATTTGCTTAGGATTACACAATAATGAATATTTACTTCGAGGTTTCTGATTCTTAGGATGATTGAAATACATTAACTTCTGGGGCTCTCTCTTTAATCTGCAGTTCAAGGGTTCGTTGATGTAACTCAGCTGACCCCTTTCATTTTGATTACTTTTAAGGAGCAGTCACTTACTTTTGATTGGCTGAAGAAAGAAGCAGTGAGGATTGTAAATGAGGACAGAAGGAGAGGCCAAGGTAAGAAGCAAAGCAATAACAAGAGAAGCCCCTCACCTGGTTCACCAGAGTCAGAGAGTGACTTCCTGAGGAGGAGCAAGCGCCTCAAGGAATCTCGCCCAATCAACTTCAGTGAGATTGAAGATATAGATAAAGATATAGATGAAGATGAGGAGAGTGATGCAGGAGAGGCCGATGACAGTGAGCTGGCAGACTCTGGTTCTCAAGTTGGGCTCTCTGGTATGGAGTTCCTTCTGGGAGACCTGTTCAGCTCTACTCCCAGGAGCAGGCAGAACACAGTAGAAGAGTCTATAGACATGGAGATGTCTGTCTTCAGAGCTGACAAGGGGACCTCTCTGGGAGTGGAGCCCCTGCAGTGGTGGAGGACAAAGGCGGTGCAGTTTCCTCTGCTGGCCACAGTGGCACGGGTCTACCTGGCTGCACCAGCAGTGGCAGGTAATGCTGCACAGGATTTTGTGCAAGAAGGAGCGGGAGCCACATATAGGAAGAGAGCCAACATTCCACCTGAAAGTTTGGACTCCATCTTGTTTCTGCACCACAACCACCTGCCCACAACTGCGAGTGTGCACACGGCAATTAGGATCGACAACAAGAACATTGTGATTGAAAAGCTCCCATGAACACTCTAACAACATCCTTTCACTTTTTTTTTTTTTGCAAGCTATGATTTTAACCCTCTCTAAACTGTGTTACACTTAAACCTCATTCACATGAAATCTGATTCAAACAGTAAACTGAAGTCTTGAGACAAAACTAGCTGGAAAAAAATGAGGAAGAGCACAATATCTAAGGACACAAACCAATGCTGAAAGGTGCTTTTAAGTTGTTAAGTTTAAAAATGCAAACTTTAAAGTTTTCTAACATGTACTTGTAATATTTTAAACAAACTGTGTTTGTTTATATTTTCCTCTTCCTTAACTAAGTTGTTTGTATTAATGTATGTGTAGAAAAAAAGTCTTTTCTATTTTGTGTCTTCATGTAATAAAAAATACAACTACATAATCAGTAACAGGTGATAGTATCATGGTATGGTGTGAAAGAGGTATCCTCTAAGAGATCAGTTATTCACAAAAAGGATGGGACAATGTTCACCACTTCATGAGACAAATGAGACAATTACATGAGCTCTGTCCTAACTTTATGGGAATCTTGGCTGTACCTTTCATGTAAAAAACAAAATGTATTATCATCTTAGCTGTTCATAAGCTAATTTAATCATGAACACTCCAAATCAGCATAGCGCAGAGTAGTGTTATCTGTTGTGTTCATATATTAAGTGTAAAGCATGTTAAAGCTCAGAATTTCTGTGAAGTACTCAAGGAAAACAGGACAAGTTGATAAAATATTAAGTATTTTTTAGTAAACTATTAATACATTTTGGAATGTACAAAACATTAAAAACTTGTGTATCCATTCTTAAAAGCATTAAATACACTTGAATTGATTTTGGTGCACTTAGGATAAAAAAAAAGGTTTTCAAGGTACTGTAATGGCTAATCTCTGTTTAAAAATTCTGAACAGCAACAGACAGGCAAGTGATAGGATGTTTCTTCCACCAAGAGAAGTGTTCAACAACCTTAAAAGTGAAACTGCTTAACAGGTGTTTACACTTATTTGTCCCCATAACCAGTCATCTCTAGGACTACAGCTTTGTTTCACCTATGCTGGAGCCAATAATTTCTTCTGTTTGGCCTTTGTTCTCCTCTCTGTGGCGGGCTACTCTTCTGCAGTGGATGAAGATGTAGAGAGGATGGATAAACGCCAGCAGACCAAGCAGAGTTAGAGCAACATCCACCTGCAGCACACCAGATCAACAGAGGTCCATTTGTCTGATGCCAGTCACAGTATCACACTTCTCTTTAGTTTCACATGTACACAAACTGCATTTTTAGAGGAATTTACCGACCATTACTTAACTTGTCAGTATTCCTCAGAATATATTTATGTGTCCTCCACAAGGATTTGATATTTACTAAGTGGTTCTTTTGTAAAATTGCTTTTTAAACTGTGTTGGGCACTTACAAAGAAGGGGTTACCCCCCAGTGGTCCTTCAACCAGAGCAAAACAAGGATACTGCAGCAGAGAGATAACGGCAGACATGGACATCACCACACCATACAACTTCCCGAAGTGGCAGACTGGAAAACTGAGAAAGAGACACAGGTTTTCATTTCTACAGGTATGTCTATGACTTCCTGTCCACCTGTCTCGTAACCGAAAAAAGTTTGGGGTTACAAAAGCTGGATTATAAAGTCTTTGATCAGCTGTTGTCCAGTCACTACAAATGAGTTTGTTTTAAGATTGTAAAAGGTGTTCTTTCGGTAGAGGTTGCAGTTAAAATGGGGCAGGACATAGATGATGGACAGATCAACTCTGTGGCTCACCCAGTCTGCATGATGAACTGTACCCCAGCTGATCACCAATCTCTCTTTTATTATTGTGTGTTGGTTTCTGATGAGCAGTTAGGTGCTCTGTGTGGATGTCCCTGCATCTGATGTTAGAACACTATTGAACACTTAAAGTTCAGAGCCTATTAAAGTGTGAGTTTAAAGCAGTCATAAAGTCATTTCTGTTTTTAAGCCATTGAAGTAGTCAGTGCTGGTGACAGTCAACTTCTGACCATTGATGGCCTGCTGATTCATTTTTTTTTTCAGTTTGGCATCTTTTATGAGATTGTTTTGCAGAGTTTGCTACTGATTAATCTTTCTGTTAAAATTTTAAGTCTTAAGCCCAATCAGAAATAACTCTGATGGCATCATCTTCCTACCACTCATCCATTCTGCACTCTCTTGTGTCTGGTGAGAAACTGCTGTAAAGATTACACTGAAAGTGAGTTTTTTTTTTTAGTAAGGTTCAAGGGGGTACAGTCTGCAGCTGGACCAGTGCAAAGTTATGTAACATCTGGAAAACAGTGGTGACATACTGTATGAAGCCAAGCATAAGAAAACTGCATTCATCACATTTAACTAATCTATTACAAATTGTCCCTCCCCTGTGTGTGAATGTGGCAGCTACTCACGCAATGCTAATGAATGCTGCATTTCCCCCATAGAGAAAGGAACGATTGAGGACTTGGAGAACAAATGTGAAGTACTGCAGAGGGAGGGAAGGAATGGAGGCGCACACAGAGAACAGCAGGCACTGCAAGGAGGTCAGGAACAGGGACAGAGAGGAGGAGTGCAGGTCTGCCTCCTGCTCTGTTTCTCCTTCAGGACGAAAAATGTTAGGAAGTAATGAGTAAAGGCAATCTTTTGCTAACTCCAACATGCACACACACATGCAGGTGCAAGACCAGTCAATGATTTACCTGGAGCCAGAGGCTTTCCCTTGTGTCTGTCCATGATGAGTCCGTTCCAGGGAGCACACAGCACTCCACACAGCTGAGTAATAGCAAAAGCGTTGGTGTACTGGCTCACTGAGGAAGATAAATGATAATGGGAATAAAAAACAAGAAGAGAAATAAAAAAAACAACTTTTAGTTAATATGTGTGAGAGAGAGTGAGTGGGGTTTTTTTGATAGGTTACCCAGGTCAGGGTCATTGTCGGCCAGCCGGTTGAGCATGGGGTTGAGCGTGCCGATGAAGAGGTAGTGTCTCAGCTGCATTATGGACAACCACAACAAGTGCCACAGGAAGAACCAGGACAGCACACAGCTCCGGAAACTTGCCACTAAACACACGAAAATGGACTTTAAATCTGATTTGAATTTTATTCGTTTGCATCGTTTTTTTTTACATCTTTTTTGATTCAATGAGACCAATAAGCAAATTAATTGGTAATGGGACTGTCATGAAGACTGCACAATAGTAATAAAAAACTCTCTTTTTCTGCACAGATAAACAGAGAGGAGTATTTTTTCAGCTTTAAATGCAAAAAAAGGTCCCATCTAAATAAGTAATGACTTGTGAGAAATCTATTGACGATGTAATATACACACTTGACAACAGTGAATGTGGATGCGATGTCAACAGTTAGGATAAATAGCTTACCTTTTCCTGAGTCTTGAACCTCTGTCTCATCATCAGGTGCTTTTTGGTCACTTTCAATGGATTCCTGTCCTTCACCATCCCTTGTTTTTTCCATCTCCTCTGTGTTGTTAGTGTTGGCCTGTCCACAGTTCAATCTGTGTATTGGCAAAAGTGCCTATGTCATATCTTATCTGTTAAGATGATACATGTGGACCGCTGTTTGAAAAAAAGGCCAATGTTCTCACCCATAGGTGTAGTTTTGTGGCAGAGGGTAAGGTATGTGGGTTCTGGGCATCAGCAGGAAAGTCCTCAACAGTTGTATGACGCTACAAACGGACAAAAAAAGAAAGGAGGCGCGGATGGAGATTCCCTGTTCATACAGAAGCTGGAACGCAGAGAAAAAACATCTTAAAAAACATCTTGGTTAAAAAGTGAATGACAGTAATTCCATAGCGGTGTATGTTCGTGTTGCTCTGTGCTCACATAAAAGAACAGAGAGCCTGAAAGTCTGACAAAAAAACACTGAAACTTGACCTCAATTCGTGTAAAAAGCACCTAACTATGATTTTTTCTATTTAATATGCTGTTTTAAGTAAATCTTTGCACTTCTTAGATAACTTGGGCAAAAACATAAACTTGCATAATGTCTAATTGTGCATGAACTTCCTACTTTTCACTGTTTTGAATCATTTTTATGTGCCATTCTGAAAAGCAAACTCTATGATTGGTAAGAGCGACCGATGAAATTTAAACTACCATCCTTTGATGAGCATTTACTGTTTTACAACTATGCATCCAGTAAATTATAACTTAGTGTTATAATGACTGCACTAACATGGCATCAGTCCCTCACCTTGATGATCACAAACACAGCAGAGGAGGAGTCATAGGCACCATTGTAGAGGGTGATTATGGTGGAGCGATGAGCAGCGAACAGGTTGCCCACCTTTCCAACACACAGAGACACGATTCAGCGATGACATATTTATTATGGAGATTTTAAAGGTTGTAAAAGAAGTTTGGACAAACTATATGATTCTATGCTTACATCAGTTTACAGAAATACCAACAAGATTCACCTGCATGTTAGTTACAAGGAGCAGAATTCCCCCCACAGCGATGCAGGACAAGGCAGGAAAAAGCAGCACTGATAAACCTACACAACATTGGAAGAAAGGTTTTAGAACCTTCAGACAAAAATAGAAATAATTTCATCGATTGTGTAGATGATTTAAGATTTACAGAACTGCTAGAACAGCAGAAAAGTTAGTAGCTTAGGAACTGATGAACAGCTCATTCAGTACTGGTTTAGTGGAAGTAAAGTAAATAGTTCAGACAGTGGAATAAAAATATGGATGCTTAAGAATTACAAATGGGTTTGGTAATATTACTCTGAGTATAACATACTGTTTTGTAATGACTTCTGTTTTTCATTGAATAATTGCTGTGGTTTGTGCCAAACAGAGAGCCACTTAGACTAACTTCACTACACGTTTCGTTAAGATCACAGATTTTATTTGAACATCTATGGTGCATGATCCAAGGCATGTCAAGGGCACATCCATCTCTATTTTGTTAGTTTGATGGTGGATAATCTGGGCGTAAGTAAGGCACCAAGCACAAACTGGTTGTATTTATACACTCAATCAGTCATTGGTGTGTTTTGAGCATGATATCAGTTAAACCGATCAGAGTGCAATTCCCTTCTAAAAGCCAGGCGTGCCAGGACCTCGTGTGTTACAGTTTCAAAGGTGGAATTAGGTAACGTCAGTGATAGATTAGTGATAGAGGTGAGTGGTTTCATCATCAGTGTGTGTTTAAAATGCAGAGTGTACTTTGTGTTGTGGATCTGTATGTTGGCACACCTAACTTTCTGAATAATGCACCTTTAAATAGCAGTAAAAACACTGCACCATGACATTTGATGAGCTTTTGTTGGTCTTGGCACGGATGCTCTCTGCTGTCTCAAGATAGCAGTGCATCCTCAGTGCCCCAGACCACACCTCATTTTAAGACCAACATGTGGATTGGTGCATTATGCAGAAACCCTTGCTACTTATGCAATGTGGGCGCTTGGCTCAAAAATTGGCCGCTGAGTTTGTCTGAAACTGACACTGCTTAACTATAAACATTAATATGAGGTAATTTACTTGCTTTAAATATTGCAAAACATAAATAAGCTGCCTGAAATGTTCTCTTATTTTACATGTATTGTGAATGGTTGTGTGTGTGCATCTACCTGCACTGGAGAAGGCCACAAGAAGAGTTCCTGTTGCATACAAACATCTGGAGGGAGAAATTTTACAGCATCAATATCGTAACCCTTGATTAAAAGATAAGCATTCCCGTGCAAGATGAGCAATAAATAATTCATCTCAGCTGGCAATGTGTAACGCAAAAGCTATTCAAATCAACATTTCCTACTGTCTCAGAAAAGAGAGATCAGGTAAATCAACACTGAAACCATGTTTCCTTTAACAGAAAATAGGGAATACATGTATTTTTTTAAGCATAACACATTTGCCATTGTGTAACCTCCAACTCCTTTATGGATGGAGATGTGAGACACATCTGCAGAAACATGTTTTTAGCGAAATTAAATTATTTTTGGACGGACAGAGTCGGGCTCTCTGACTCAACTATAGAACCATGATATTGACTTTGCAAATATGAGGGTAAAAAAGGGGTTCAGGGTAAATGAGGTGTTATCTCTCGGTTACACATTCCCTTCCTTTATCTCTGTCAACCTTACTGACCCCCCTTCATACCAACTGTAACAACAATGATCTGCAAACTAAAAGAAAAATTTTAGCTCAACTATTCTGCATGGAATCATGCACTGAATAATAATTAACTCCAGCTCCTTCTTAAGGTCTTTATCTCTTGAAGTAAACAACCTGGGCCAACAAATATGTCTATGACATAATAAAAACAGATATTTATCGTGCTTACAGATACTGCCTTGAGATATACAGTTTTTGTCATGTGTGGAAGTAAGATGCAAATAAGATGAACTCACGTTGCTAACAGCCTGGTCACCATGGTGCCAAATCGATCAAACAAGAAGCCATTGATTAGATTCAGGAAGTTGTTGAGAAATGAGGCGATGGTGAACACCAGAGCAAACTGCTCATCCTGTCTACCACAGTCTGTCAGAAGGAGGCACAGAGACAAACATTATTAAGTGTTGTGCCAACTGGATCTGAACTGCTGGGAATATCAGTACAGAATGACTTCAGTTGCCCATCGAAACCTGTCTTTTGTCACTGAATTTAAATGCTCAAAGGCTTATTTTTACAGGTAGAATGAGAAGATTTTTTTAATAAACAAGCTTACACAAAAATGATCCCTATCAATAATCACTAATGAACTACAGGCTAATATAAACTTTTTAGTCTACTAACCAACAAGTCCTTCAAATTTTGCCTTTAAACTCTGCTACCTTCAATATAAATATGACATTCTGCAATAATATTTTACATATGTGCTCTGTATGTTGTATGTTATCATAAAGCTAAATGAATTCATATTTATTATTAAAAAAAAATAAATTACTTTGTGTATTGTAAAAGAGAATGCTTTCTGTAATTGTGTTATGGAGTTCTTTTGCCCCAAAGTGGCTGAAAAGTTGTACTCTCTAAACAGAATTCTCCAAATACCGTTGTGTACCTGTAGTGGTCAGCGTGCTGTTGGTATCGGGGACGCTGACACACAGATGACCGAAGTAGCCCTCCTCCTTCAGCACAAACATCAGGGAGGCAAAACCAAACACCAAACCGGCAAAGCACAGACACTCCAGCAGCCCTGTGGCCAGAGTCAGCCTGTAGCGCAGCCTGGTACCAACCTCGTACCCCTGCATGCTTCAAATCCCTCTTTAAATTTGCCAGCAGGTTTATTTCCAGTATGAGTTTGGTCCCAAGAAAAAGTAGATGTGGCCTCTCTTTTTCTCTTAGGTCCTCTGGTCCTTATATTCCTCTTTAAAGCAGTTTATAGAGAATCCTCTTCCACGGGCAGTGGTCTCTGCTAGATCAAAGTTTCTAAGAGAGAACAAAAAAAATATATTATTCCACGTACAGATAATCAAGGACGAGACACTTTCAATAAATAAAACATGTCAAACAAATTACCCAAAATTGTAATTTTTCAGCTGATTGACACTGTTTTTTAAGTGATATTTAAAGATTTACAATATAATTATAAGTATGGTGGTATAAAAGTGCAGATTAATGTGTTTCAGTTGTAAAGATGATCCTGAATAAGTTCTTGAACCTTCTGAGGCACAGCAAGAACTACTGGAGAGAGATAACCATTAAACAGTGAATAATAAGCAGACTGTCTTTGCCCTCTGCTGCTGTTAGAGTACAGTACAGTAAACACACAATAGGCTGTGTCACAATTTGGAAATGCATAACTAAAGGAAAAGTCCCTTCTAAAAGTGTAATTTCTGCTCAAGTTTACTTCATCTCCCCTCCCCTGACTGTAGTGACACTGTCAGAGATATCCTGAAGATTTGAAAAACAATACATGGACAATGAAACAGCTACTGGGATGACAGCAGTCACTGAGTTTATTTTAGGACATAAATTGTGTGTTACCCATAAATTAAAATAACATTAAGACATCAGTTTGCCTGTAAAATGTTAAACTGGTGCACAAATTAAGTTTCAAGGCCATAAGCAAAAAGTGTCACTTCATAACATCTATCATCATCATGAATTTATGAAACCATTTGTTATGCAGTAGTGGTAAGAAACTTAATTCATTTACCCAAGTCTACTCAGGCAATTTGCTCACCTGTATTCATTTACTCAAGTAAAGCAAAACTGCAGAAGATGAGGAATACAGAGGAATTAGATCATTATTGAAGTAACAAAGATCTGAATTGGTCTGCAGAGCAACACACACACACACACACACACACCTCCAATGAGAGTGATGAGTAAGCAACTGCCAAAGTAGTGATTCCTGGGCTTACTGGGACACAGATGGGCATTTTTTGGCTGATTGGATGGTTTTCTTGCTTGATCAGGTGACTTTTTTGGCCAAGGTCAAACTCCACTTATTATGGTAAGCCATGCAGGCTTCTCCTTGGCAGTTACAGGAAGATTGTACTGTACTTGGGGCAAAGGCACATGATAACACACTGCTCAACCCACGTAAGAGACATTAAAATACCTGTGGGAATAAATCAGTGATAAACTTAATAAAAGTACATAATGGCTTTACACATGTGCTATACAAGTTTATTTATTGACAGGTATTTTTCACCACAAACTTTAAAGGAACAGGGTACTTTTAAATCTACTGACAACCAAATCTAATTATATCTACTTTGTAGACTATGATTTTAATGTGTTTCTGTAAAACATTATTCATTTCTAATGGCTACAGGACATTTCTGAGTAGCAACACCACATTGGCCAAACACGAAAATGCTGTTTGCACAATAGTGATTATCCATTTTTTTTACTTATAATGTATTATAAAGCTATAATATACATAGTCGCGTTTTTATTTTAGCAGCGTCACTTATGTTTTATTAATATATTAACTACGAATTTATGAATATGTTTTGACTTTTACCGAGGTCCTCAAGTACAGCTCATCCGAACACGAGGACGCTGCGGCGGTGCGGCAGGCGGTGCTGATTGTACCCTAATCCAGATTAGTTCATTTAATCTATGCGTACGGACACATGGCGACACAAGACATTGTGGCATTACACATAAACAGTGGAAATTTGATATCGCAAATGTAAGTATAATACTACCCATAATCCTCTCCTTCTCCATGTGGAGAGGTGGAGACGGTCAATCAACTCACCCAGTGTTGACACAAAACACCCATCATTGAGACAACACTTAGCACCTGCCATTTATATTTAAAAGTGAAGTACCTCGTATTTCGAGCTGGTCGAAACATCCGTCAAAGTCCTCTCGCTCGCGGACCGTGCAGGACAGGCATGCACCTTGCATCGAGCCGCAGTCAGTCCATCTAATGTGCAGAGCTGCGCCTCGCCCCTTTAATCTGTCTCAAATCCAGCAGTACTGGCAACAGGTGGACACAGGGCGGGAAACCACACTGACATATGGGTCTCTTTTATGTGTCTCAGTAATACTAATGAACTGTCTATTATGAATTTTATACTTATTCTTTTCTATAACTAAGCCTGCATGATGAGAACATATTGATTAAGCTGCTTAAGCCCTGTGATAACACACACTAAATACAACAGAATCTCACTGAGAGGATCCGAGGACAGCAGATGGCGCCCGCAGGAACATTACAGTAATATTTTGTTTTATTTAGAAAACACAAAAAGGTATTTTTTAAAAAAAAACAAACAAGCAAAAAAAAATGCTTTCATTATGGTGCATTCAGTGGGTTTTTGTGATAACTTTGCCTGTACATTATACTGTTGTTGCATGTAAACACATTTGTGTGGGAAGAGGTTTGTAAAGAAAAAAAGGTCTTTGGGAGACAAAAATTAACTAGCATTATTTTAACATTATTTTATACATTATTTTCTGTGATTCTCATTTTAATGGGTCTTGCCATTGCCAAGTAAGGCCTGTTAATGCTCATGTATTACTTATATACTTCAGTATGCCTCCATTCCTCCTGTAGTCTGTGCGAAGCTCTCTACTGCCCCCTGGAGGTAATTAGGTTACTTATTTAATTCAAACTGAGCTCACTCTCTTTATTTTTTAAGTGAAAAGTACATTACTTATTATTTTTGTAAATTATTACTGTTAATATTTTGTGGTGATTGGTCATGGATATAATTAACAGAGAAAAAGGGACTAATACCAAGCATGACACAAACTAATTTACTAAATAATTTAAAATGAACCACACTATTCAAAAGTGAATATAACTTCTATCAGTGGTTATTACAGCAAGAATAAAAAAATGTTTTTTCATATATTTAGTGATACAGAGTTTAGTTTTCAGGGAGCCGAGGAGAGTATTTTAATATCATCTTTGTAAGGTATATTAACTTACTTTTTGTACCTAATGAACACAGGACTTAGTTATACATATTTATGTTTAAAGGCCTTTTCACTCTTTACAATATGAAGATGAACTTTGTAAAAAGGGCAACTTTGTAATGCAATAAAGTAAAAAAGACATGAAGGAACTGAAGTGAATATTCATAGAAATCATTTTGTCAATGATTGTAAATAAACAATTTTGCCTAGCATTTTTTTCCCCAGAAAAAGAAATAATTGTAGGAATGACAATTATAACAATTATGACCATGTGTTTAAAGGTTTTCCACCTGCACTGGTAGGGTTAAATGAGAACAAAAGGCACAAAAAGTCATTGTGGGCCAAAATGAAACACACACGCAAAACAATTAAAAGAGTCTTTGGATGGATGGCATTTGGATCAAATGTTATGATTATGCTGGAGTAAAAAGAACTGACAGTCTTTCCCTCTTGAAAAGTTGTGTAGCCAAGTTATAAAACATTCAAATGAAACACAGAAGCATTGTACAAGTAGCCTACTAAAAAAACTTTCTTAGGTCTCAGACCTTTATTGCTTAGTTAAAAGTATATTTGTACCAATGCACAGTCTCTAAGTGAACTGTGAAAGTGAAGCTGATTTATTGACTACTATTGCAATTGCATATCATGACCACATGAGGGCAGTGTCTGCTCTTGAAATTTGGAGGACAGTTCTGTGTCGGAAACAAAAATAATATGTAGTGTTTCGTTTAGAGCTTAAAGTAAGAAGAAAATAAATATGGCATCAGATGTGTAAGGGGAATGGTCTTAATAAATTATACAGTAAAGCGTGCAATGAGAAAACCTTACCCGAGTTACAGTGGATGAAGACATTTCATTTTAACACACGTTACCCAAAATTATTTTATTAAATGGTAAATAATAACATCAAAATGAGCACTGGAAAAGTTTGCCACTCCTCGAAACCCTGCCATTCTGCTCTCTTTCCACTCTGATGCCTCCTGTGTTGTGCTCGCCCCCACCTCTCCCCCCCAGCGGAGAGGAAGAGCAGAGACAAGTGAACAACAAGCGAGAGCAAGAAAGATAGGTAGTCGCAGAGGTGAGTGTTTTTCTCCGTCTTCGTCGCGAGTGCTTTCGCCCCGCCGAGGACAGTTTTCTTGTCCGGCCGTAAGGTACTGCTTTGACCGCGCCGAAGTGTTTCTGTTGTCTTATCTCAGCTCACTTCTTCTCGGAGCCTGCAGGTCGAGGTTTGGATCGTGTCGGCGCAGCAGCAACAGCAGCAGCAGCACTCGGCTAGGCTAGGCCTGAATCCACCTCGCTAACACTTATGGACTTTAAAAAACAAGCATAAGAGTCTCCACAGCGGGTAATGGCCTGTCTTTTGTTGCTACGTGCTTGGCGCCGATGTTTGTAATAGGTTGTTGATGGAAAGAGTCGTGACCGTGGAGCCAATTTGTTGAAGTTAATTGTTGTAAACGTAGCGTTAGCAGGCTAGCTATCACAGCGAAGGCTAAGTTGGTTAGCGTCAGTGTGTTCCATTCGTTAGCTTGATGAATAACTTATCCAGAGGGAGGCTTGGTCAAAGTTTAACAAACCCCATGCGTGCAGTTGAAACTGGTTGATATAAAGACAGCTAAAATACAATTTGTTCTGCTGACGTCCCGACGGCTGCACACATATCAGAGACATGAATGGTATGTTTTGTGGGTGGCTGTGGGTGCAACGTTAAATCTTTTCTGTTTGCTGCCTCTAAACATTAAGGCAGCGAGATTGAACCGTACTTTTCCGCCAGTTTTACCGGGCTTTAAAAGTGGGTTATACAGGTGAGAGTACGCGGAAGTGACTCACCGGACCACAAGTTAGGAGTCAAAGTCCAGTCTCAGTTTACTTATCAATTTGCTATTATGTACTGGATCTGATACGCCCACACTCCATTGAAACTGTATCCTAGGCGTCTTGGTCATTTTCAGGTGACTCAGTTGTTACTCTTACGCTTTTTTAGTGGATTACTTTTGACTTCTGTTCATGAAATGTGCCAAAGGAAGGTCTACTACTTAAAATATTGGTGAGTGTCTCCGCAGCTGTCTTTTGATGTGGTCTGCCAGGTAGAGGACGGGGAAGGGATTGGTGGTGGTTGAGCAGCGAGGGACAAAAGCAAGAACCTGTTGAGTGGGTCTGGACGTGTGGGGTGTGGTAAGGTGGCAGGCGTGTTTGTTGCTTCATAACTCAGTCCCTGGTGTAAAGGCTTCCAACACAGATACCTTTTTAATATAGCCTGCAGTTCCTCTCTGGGAATGAATACTCAATTACTCAGAGAGAAAACGCTGTATTTGCTGTAGTGGGTCACTGTTAGAATAAGCTTGCTATTTCATGTGGTAGTTGTAGTCTTATTTAGATTCTGTGTTTTATGTTAAACACATTGCATGAAAACAACACACTGAGAAACTTGAGGTGTGTTTGATGGCTTGTCTAAAATAAGTTATAAATAAGTTGTTGATGTGAGTTGGTGTCGTCAGCTGATCAGGGACTCTCAGAGCAGCATGGACATACCTGTCAGAACTGCTGGAATGAGATGGAAAAGATTTTGAACAAGTTTAGACATGCTGTTTGCTCAGAAATGTCCCTTCTGTAAGATTTAAAAGGGAGGGGCAAAAAAAGTTGGACGTTTCCTTTGTTGCCTTTTGCTGCCTAGAATATTTTTTTTCCTTGCCATGTCGTCTGTGGAGGCCTAAGTCTTGCTGCTCAGCCAGTTGTTTTAACCAGGGCTATCATTTTGAGCCACTGTAATGACTGGCTTTCAGAGTACACCACGGGTGTGTCCCTCTGACACTCTGAAGCTGGGGTTTTCTTATATTCGCTCCTCCTCCCTGTCTGTCTTCTCTCTCTCTGTTAATCTCTCCTCTTCTCAACTTCTAACGGTTACACCTGCAGTGTGTTTTTATTTGAATGGTGAGAATGTCTGTTGGCTTTCCAGGAAGGGGAGGATATGTGAGACGTTTGATAGTACATAGAATGAAATCAAAGTGCAGAGATTTCCAACGCTGTGAAACTTAACTGTACCACAGTACCCTTCCTCAAGGCTGGTGGTAAACTTCATGGAAGGGTTGAGTGCCCTTTTGCACTTTATAGGTCCACACAGCAGCAATTTAACAAGCTTCCTTGTGAAATGGTGGTGACACTGTAATTGCAAGTCACTAATGGTAAAACTTTACCTACTGCTTAATGTGGTATGGTTTGTACTTTTAAGCTGAAGAAAGAGAATAAAACAACAGAGATATCTATCTGTCTACATCTACATTGATTAAATCAAACATGATTTCATCATCTTACTAATGAGTGATGATACAGTATTATTATTAGTTGACTATCAGTGGGCTCACCACAAAAAGAAATTGTGACTGCTCTGCTAAGTCCTGCAACTGGAATAAATAATTGTGGATGAAATTAAGTCATCAAATAAAAAAAGTTTGGCAGGTCTAAAATGTTTTGATTGATGTTTGCATAACAGGAGAACCTCCACCATTGAACTTTTAATAGATTACTCATCAATCTAATTGTATTATATTTTGATTTTTGCTACAATTTTGGTTTTGTCTGTTGATGTACCAGTTTATTAAAAAATACCATAAATTTCATTTTAACTGTATCATTTAATTCTGCAATATTTGTGACTTATTGTCGATTATAACAATGAGATGATGGTGATAATGATGTAGTATAAATGTGATAACTTGAGATAAATTGTTATGAAGAGATGGTTACCCACGGAAATACTGGTGACTTAATCAATAGCCACTTTTATTTTTTTATACATGCACTTGTTGTGTGAATCAAGCCTCTGCTCTTTTTGTGAAACACCGCTGGAAACCCTTTGTAGGTGTTGTTACTGAGGTTAAATTACAAATGTTTGTAGCAGAGAAGCAGATTGTGGCCAATCATTTGACAAAACAAAATAATTGGTAGATTGTTTAATTGACAGAACAGCAACTAACAATTTAATGATTGATATGTAATTTAAGTAAAAGAATGCGCAAAAATGCCAAAACAATTGCTGGTACTAACTTATCAGATGTAAGGGTTTTCTTTTTTGCATCTCTTTGGATCTTTGAAAATTTAACAGTTTAGAAAAACAGACAATAAGAACCTGTCACGAGAAGTTCTCAGAAATTTTTATTTTCTACTTTGACATTTAATTGACTAGTGTTGTATTGC
Organism: Acanthurus tractus; assembly: GCA_029783725.1. Lineage (NCBI taxonomy): Eukaryota > Metazoa > Chordata > Actinopteri > Acanthuriformes > Acanthuridae > Acanthurus > Acanthurus tractus. Next base: position 22,786,754 of record JAQNCA010000024.1, on the reverse strand, counting down.
AGAAACAAAGTAGAGATGGTTTTCGTCTGTGTTGAGTACAATCATTAGTTGAAAGCCTTATTTGTTGGAATATTTTAAATAAACCAGAGGAGGATGATCCCATGTATTTTAAGGAATTAATCTCTTATGTTGGTATGACAGCTAAGAAGGCCGAGGCAAGAGCGTATTTCGCTCGAATAAAAACCCAAGTATTGTCACCTATCTGTAGTGGAGACTTGAAAGGATGACATTAAAGCTTTAATGTGATACATTGACAAAACCCTGATGATATCTGGCCTGGTATCAACATCACATCCATCTTCTCTTAGCCCCTATTAGAGACATAAGCTGATTTGTTTGTTTTTTACCCCTTTTTGCCCTTGGAGTCACAGTTGCTGGCATGTTTCCTTCCTCACACTAGGTACAGTAATAGTAAGTCGACATCCTGTAGATTTAACAGCTGGCCTTGTAGAGGTCTCTGAAAAGTCTGTGTTGAGTGTGAGTGTTAATTGTGACTGTGAGTAGGCATGTACGCATGTCCACGCTCTGTGCAGCTACCACCCTATGCTCACACTGTAGGCCACATGGGAGAGAGTAGGGAAGGGAGGAGGGGTTCATGGTTTCATGTCAGAATAGCAAAGGCGGTAGTAGTTGGATGTGGGCCAAGGCTAACACACAACACACACTCGCAGACCAAATCTCTGTGTGACCATTCAAATGAGGCTGAGTCAGCGGAGCACTTGACCAAGCCACAACAGCATTTTACCATAGCTGTACCTCAACTCTGTGTGTGTGTGTGTGCAGACCAGAACAGAATGCATGTCTGCCTGCCACATCCACCAGTGACTAAGTTGCTGAATTAGCAATGATAACATATGAAAATGAGGGAATGAACTGCAGTCACAATACTCACTGAGCACTGGGTGATAGACTAACAAACTGGCTCTAGCTATTTACTTAAGGGGTGGAAATCTTCAGGCACCACACAATTTGATTAAACTGTGATCGTAGGGTTAACATTTTATGATCGTAGAGACATTTCAATGCATCTCGATCTCTACATGGATGGGAATTGTTAAAAAAAGGATATTAAGTGGATCAATCAGCCTAAAAGCATCTTACAGTCTCCTGCCAGTATGAGAATAAAAAATAAAGATAGCTCTCTTGTGTTGTAGTATATAATGTTTCCAGCAGTGTGAAGGGCAGCCTCTATGTTGACTGTTAGCTCTGGGGAAAGCCACCGTTATCCAAGACACTGAGCAGATACAGGTCTTTTGAGGTGAAACAGAATGAGCATTAAGATATCGAGTTTGTTTAACATGGTTAATGCTTCACTGTGTGTTGGTCTCCTGGTCCCCTTTGTCACTGCTAATATATCTGCACTCCATGTTAGTCTCTAAATGACAGCTTAGACAATTGTCTTGAAAAATTTAATGTTACCTTTGTCTCAGAAATGTAATTATTTCAATCTTAATTAGCAACACATTACATCTCACCAGTAATGATTTTGGCTAAGAGTGAAGTTGTGTTTTTTCACAGCCTCACAAAATATCTGTATACAATTTCGAATGTATCTGAGCTGAACAGACCAGTGAATAAAAAAGGATGCTCATTTTCTTTTTTAATTAGAAAAATTAATTATTCATCAGAATTTTCATGCTTTCTGTTCTACCGGTTGGTGACAATGTCAAAAAGGGTTCTTTGGCTCATTATGCCCAAACTCTCCACCTGGATTTGCTCCTTTAGACATTAAATCAAAACACACATGCGACTGCTGCCTTTTCAGAGAACTACATGACAACTTGTCCATGCATTTTCTATAGACCATCCATATGCTGTTCTGCCCAGTTGTTCAATAAACATCATGTAAGTAACTAGAAAAAAAAGCTTTTTTTGAAACTTGTGAATTGATGCAGAATTCTACATCTGCATTGCATTGCATGTAAGAACCTGTCGTCCCCCCCCCGTACTAAACAAAATTTTCATTGAGAAGTGAACTTCTGTGGTGTATGTTGGCTCATGAATGTAAGTGGCTTTGTAGTATTGTTCCAGTGCTATCCCATTAGCAGACAATTAAGCAATGCTGCTAATGGCCTACATTAGATTAATGACTAATGCGTGGGCTTTAAGTGGCCAAAGCCATTTAAAACTCTCTCATAGGAAACTGCTCCCTGCCACAAGAATGTTATTGGTGTGACTTGCATAGCTAAAGAGGTTGTGTGGATCTGTCCGTTGCATGTGGGCCTCTATCCTCAAAAAAATGTTGAAATTTTGATGTCATGTCAACCCATTCTGAAATATTGCTAAAAAACTCAACTTTAATGAAAACTTTGACATCAGAACCTCCAAAATCATATTCTCAGTCAACTCCTCTTAAAATTTGACATGTAAAAGTAAAATCTTACCTATGTCACTGTGCTGTGACTTTGCTGCTGAGCTTACCATTTAGTTTCATTTTTCAATTTCAAGTGACAAAAGTAATTTTTTGTATATTTGTGCCTCTGTATGTTTTTACACAATTTCAATATGTCTTCCTCCTTAACTCTTACTGTACCTTTATAGATTGGGAGAAAAGATATCCAATTCTGTGGCTTTTTTCTCCCAAAGGGCGAATTTTAAACCCCACCTGGCTTTAAACTTAATTATGTTAATCTCAGACTATAAGAATAATTCACATTGTTATTCACAGTAACAAATATAAGCTTACACGTGAGTTGATGTTTGTTTAGCCTTTGTTTCTCTTTTGGGTCTTGATGGAGTAAGTTTGGGAACCCCTACTCTAGAGCATGCTTTTAAAATAAATAGCTCAGTTACATAACCATTAATGATGGGAGCAATAAATCACCATAATCAAAGCCAATAATCTAATGTGCATCAACAGAGAAAGATAATTTCAGAGAATAAGGGTATTGAATAGCAGAGGAGGAAAAAAATATTGTTTTATAATCAACAACCTGAACTTTGAAAGATAACGTAGCCTAAAAACATGACCCAGATATGACATAGCTTTAATTACAGCAGCAGTAAAGGTTATTGTCCTGCTCAAATGAAGAAATGCTTAAGTCCTTTTTTCAGTTTCCTGCAGCTGGAACACTAGTGAGGGAGAAATAAGGAAACCTGTGGTAGATGACTTCAATGGTCATCAGTGTCTGTCTGGTAACAGGATGATATGAGCGTGGCTCAGTTCCAAGTAAAGTAAAAAAAAAAAACTTCCAAGTTCACTGACTCATGTTGAATCAAATCTGATCTCTGTCTGGACATACAAGACCTGCTGAGTGAACAAAGACTCCTGTATTAAGTTTGAGTGTGCACACATGCCGGTGTGAGTGTGTGCTCACATCTGTCAGAGAGAGTGATTGTGTATATGGGTCAGAGACTAAATAAAGGTGGCAAGTGTGGGTGCCTGACATTGGTTATATCCTTGAACTCTCAAACAGAGCTTTGGTAAGTTTTGGTGAACTTAGCACTGCCTTCTCTCTTGTCTTTTGTGTGGGGAAAAAAACCCCTGTAAATTTTCGTGCAAAAACACACACAAGCCGCATGAAAACACACATGCCCTACTATTGTCATACATTCCACAGTGAGATTTAGCATGTCATATCCTGTCTCAGCTGTTGGAAGCTGTCCTAATAAGGAAGCCCGCAACCCTTTACTCTTTCATTGTTCTGCTCTCATCCATCTCTTACACCAATGTTTTTCTTTTCAGCCAAACACTTAAATCCTGGAAAGAAAGACTGGGCATCATTACTTTTTGTGACCTAATCATGACGTCCAACCACAAACCAACAAAGTGCCTTTTTAGTGGATAGAGCTCACAAATGAAAAGGTGGCTTTAATGACTTCATGTGGGGAAAGAGAAACGAATTTGTAAACCTAAGAATGCATTAAAACTTAATTGAAACCTTTACTTCACTAAGGAAAGACAGATCTTTGCTGAGATCCCAAAGACATAAAGGAAAACAGGTAGCAGCAAGCAAGTAATAATAGTTTGTCGTTTCATGAAAGTTGCCTATAGCAGCAATCAGATTTATGGGATCAAGATATCAACTTGGCAAATGAGTACTTGCACCTTACAATGGGAAAATCTTTTTGCCATGGCATCGCCAATTGTGGTTTATTTCTGATGTTATACACATCGCGTCCATGTTTAAGCATTATTGGTTATCATTTACATAAGTGTAAACAGCATCCGTCAGAGCTGATCCTTCTCGACAGTGGCTGTGAAAATTTCACTGTCAATACAAAGTTTGTAACCTTGATAGTTGGTATGAAGTCTAAATGGTGAGAATTGGTCTTGTTGCGGGTGAACAGAATTTTGTTATTACTGAGACACTGAACACAGGAGACCCTATCAAAAAACAGGGTGTGTCTCAAGGAAGACGTGATAGTGAGTTTAGTGAGCCCTTTCGAGTTTCACCACATCAGGACATGTACCTGCCAACATCACTGATATTGTAGCTTTCAAAGTATACTAAATGTGGCTGAAAGTGAGAAAAACAAAGCTTGCCATCTTATTCTCTGCTTCAGCGCATTCTCTCGATTCAATGCACCTCTGACTTTTCAGATTTGGTTTAACAGTGTGATACTGTCTTTTTACAACTCCTCTGAGTGCTGTCACATATAACTTTCCCCGATCACTTCCTCACTTTATCTACATTCTTGGAAAGAAGAAGTGCTAATAAGCTCCACACGCTGCAGCTGAATACATGCTGTAATTGTCTCCCGTCATCTATCTCACTTTCTTTCTATTTTTAACCCTGCAAAGCAGAAGGTGAAGAAAATGCAATGAAAAAGTGATGATGTTTTGCTTCCATTTCTGCTCTGCTGCTGCTGGTCCCATGGTGAATTGAATAATTACTTTTTGAGATGATTTCTCAAGTAGTGGGCTTTTTCTTTATGCCTGCTGTTCGCCCTCTCAGGGCTTTTCACTCTTGTCCCGTCTGTACTTTCATTTTCTTTGTAGCTGTGTCTTTTATCTCCCCAGCTCCCTCTCCTCTCACTTATCTTGCCTTGCTTTGCCTTCCTGCGTCAGCTCAGACTCCTTCTTAAGCTCAAAATATCAACTTCATTAGCACTTCAATGTGTGCTTTCCTGGATGAGCATGGTGCCAGGTCCCCTTCAGTCTTTCTGTCTGTATACTTGGGTGATTTTATCTTGGTGTATGTCTGCTCTTTGGTTAAATCCCAGTGTTGGTTGAATCTCTTCTGTCTCTGGTGTTGACCCTGTGCTGTCCTGTCCTGTGCTCTGCTCTCAGTGTGTGAATGGAACAGTGTGCGAGTACAGCCTCCCTGCTGGCCTCGGTGCGGGAGCAGGAGAGGCAGTTTGAGATGCTGAGCCGAGCTCTGGAGGAGGAGCGGAGGTCTTGTGCCGGCACCCTGCCCCGCCCCCTCCCCAACATGCAGGTAACGCGGAACCCCCTTACCCTCTCCAACCCACCCTCATGTACTTGTTCCATGGAAAAAGTCCCTCGGATTAACCCCTTGATCCGAGCAAGTTCATCCATTGTCATCTTCATGGTCATCTCCTTCCCATCTGTGTGGACTGACTGGATGGCTGCAAAACCTCAACCAGACCTGGTGGGGAAAATATACCTCCTTAGTGTGATTTAGGCTCATTCAGACCAAATCAGGCATTGCAACAGTCACTGCAGGTTTATGTAGAGGTGTAGTAGTGATGGCCTGTTTGCAAATGCAAGTCTGTTTATTCTCTCATGACAGGGGTTGTCAGCTCTGCTTGCCCTGTTCAGCTGATTAGCTGATTGGCCACGACAGCGTAACGGCTGGTTTCATTCCTGCAAAAGTTGACGCCGCTTCAACTTTTCTGGTGTAGGGGTCTGCGTTTTCGTTTTTTTCTGTATGCAACCTTCCTGTAGCCCTCCCAGCCAGACTACTGACATTCAAATGAATAAAAGAACTTGGTGAAGTGATTGATTTGACCTGAATGGGCCCGTTGAAGTGCGCTTGAACTTTGGAAATTTACAGTTAACAATGACTGCTGCACTCTCTGATTTAGTCTTCCTAAGGAGGTTATTTGCACCCTCTCTTGCTTACAGTTTTTGTTCATCCATTTTTTCCAACTTCCATCGGTTCCTGAGTAATCTGTCATACTTCATCATAGTCAAGTCCTCCCTGTTCATCATCACCTTATCTCTGTACCAGTGAAACTTAACCATACAGTGTTAATCCATCATGTTTGTCTTTACTCATTGGTTATAAGAGTTTGCATGCAGAGCAATGTCATGATCTTTTTGTTGTTGTGAAATTTGGCTTTTCCTGAACCATCAGCAAGAGTTTCCCTTAGTAGCTCCAGCATGTTAGCCAGCTGTTTTTTTTATATTTTTTTATTTTTTATATTTTGTTGTATTTATTGTGGTGGTAGTGGGATGTATGTCAACTGCTTCTCCAGTGGGGCAAAGTCCCTAAACTAAGACAAGAGCACAGCTAGACTTCTTTCTACAGCTGTGAATTCTTAGTAAAAATCCTCATTACTCAGTGTGCCACAGGTGTGTTCTGTTGTTTGCTTACTCATTGTCTTTATCATGTGTGAGTCAGTTTCTGTGCATAGTGAAGAGACTGCAGGATGACTTCATGTTCTGAATTTATTGCAGCAACAAATAACACAGATGCCCATCCTTGTTTATTACTTTGCTTCTTATGACACGCTCGAGTGTTCAGAAGGAAGTGAAAGAATGAGTGTCACAGGTGTACAGGACTTAGCTGGCATGTACATACATGTACATACAAAACCCACACACGCAACTTCTGGCCCCAAGGTAACCTTTGAGACACAGTCCCATAAACAACTGAGCCTTCCTGCTCGCTTAGTTTCACTCTCCAGTTTGTCCTTCTTGTGTGTAAGCACGCATTTGCCCATACTCAGGTAGTTTCGTGGCCGATAAGAAGCAGAAATGTATAAAGAGTGTGTGTCACAGTTAGAGCTGAACAGAAATGTAGCCTGTGCTGTTCTTATCTCTGCTTTGTGTGTTTACATAGCCCAAAGGCTTCGGCATGCCTCTGCCACTCTCCCAGACAGTGCAACAAAACCTCAGTTTTCCCTGACAGGTTCCCACATGCTCACATCTGCACGGCACTTTCCTCTACTCTCTATATGAGTCCTTATCTGATCTAAAGAGTGTGATCATTTGTGTATTTTAAGTCTTTTATTTGATCTCAGCAGAGTGGCACTGTGGGATTTCACTTTTCCTTCCTTAGGTATTATTTCTGCCTTTAAGCAAGTTATTTCTGGGGTTTTTTTTAGATTTAGAAAAGGCAGCATTTCTGTCAGCATGACACGACTTCATTCCATCTCTGAATCACTGAGAGCAATTTCTTCCCCCTGGCCGTGCCTCTTTGCCCACATGGTAGTGGAGATGCAACTGCAGAGATGGCAGTAAAGATAAAACAAATCTCACCCTGTGGTCTAAATTGGAAGTGCACCACACCCGTCACCACCTGTGGGCATGACATGCTGGTGGTGGCGGCGATGAGATAAGGTTGTTCACCTGTGTTTGTTTCTCTATATGGGTCATTATCACTTTCATTTCTAACTAACTACTTCATCTGTTGATTCCATATCACAGTTCATTCTTAAGTGGATGGTTGTATATTATTGAGATCCCTTATGTTTGTGTGTTAAATTGTAGAGCATGTATATAAAAAGCCTCTGTATGTTTGCATGCATGCTATTTATACACCTTTGGAGCTCATATAGTGCCATTGGTCCGTGTAGGACTCATTTGGCCAAAGGACTGCATATATGAACAAAAGTACTCAACTTTTACTGACTTTAACCTTAAATAAAAAATAAAATTGCTCGCTTGTTTTGTCTGCAGTTGACCTGTTGTTATCAAGTTGCATCACCATAACCAAAAACATAACAAATGAAAGTACCGCATAGTTTGTTTTTTTTTGTGATGCAACTTAAAGTACCTGAGGCTTGCAAGATATTGTTGTTCCCATTATGAGGGTTGATGAAAGTTTCTGCTTTCTCTTTTTTTATTGTTTTTGTAAAATGTAGTCAATAAGAGATGTGAGCAGCTCACGATTCTTAATGATTACAGCAGGTTATGTATCCTAGCACGAGACAGAGGCTTTTATATTTGTCCTTTTTATTCAAACCATTCAGTGTGTGTGTGTTGCATCCCCTCATTTGAATTTCTGTCTCCCTGCAGAACGGACGCATTCCTTGTGATGCAGACATAGAGAGGCTGACACTGAACGAGGGTTTCATCAACGGGTCACATCACGTAAGCATCTGAGAGAGCTCTCTCTGTTTCAGCTGTTTGAGTCTTTACAAGGTTAACCATAAGGATATTCCATGTGTTGAGTTGTATTTTAAAAATGAGTTTGTGTGTGTGGTTGCAGTTCAGGATGGAGCCTGGTCAGATGGTGCAGGAGACATTCACAGTGGAAGAAGACCCCCAGGAGTTGCCACCTGTTGTCTCTGTAGAGACCAGTGAAGATGGCACCACGCGGCGCACAGAAACAACGGTAACATGAAATATTTAAAAATGGGAATTTGCTTTGCCAGGTTGAAGTTTATTCATACTTTGCTTGTTTGTAGCATGTCAGAGTTTATTTTAACATTTTCTTTCAGATTATATCTGTAGACTTAATTTTGTCCTATAAATTTATCCTATAAAGTGACATGCAAAATTTGTTTGTTACCTGTTAAGTTAGTCCTCTCACTCCCCCTACCTCCTTTCTCTTGCTCTCTAAGGTAAAGAAAGTAGTAAAGACTACCACCACTCGCACAGTCATCCCGTCTGTGTCAGACACACTGTCCCTGGATGGTGGGGGTTCAATGACAGGTGTGGGAAGCTACAATGCACCTGTTGCCTACAGGCAGGGACCCGGAGCTGGTGTGCCAATGGACTACCCAACTCACACTGTGCCCCGCAACTACCACTATGGACCGCCAGTGGGCTATGAGGACTATCGCACTGGACCCCCATCTGAAAACTACACAAGTCTTAGCAGGGGAGCCCGCATGGATGATCGCTACAGGTACCATGTTTGTTTAAATGTATCTTTTTTTGAGCCCTGCTTATCTACAATACAGGCCATTAAGGCTGCATAGACATTAATCCCTGTAGCCAAATATACCCTTCTATCTGTTCTCATTCTCACTCTCCTTGCCCCTTATCCCTCAGACCGGCCCATCCAGATGGTTACAGAACTCTGGATCCAAACTACAGAGCACACAGCAGAAACCAGCTGGACCCCTATGCTGCTCAGCCACAGGTATGTTAAACAATCACTGTATCACTTGCCTCGGTGCTTTTGATTTCACTTTTGAGCTATTAGCAGGAGTGATCCTCTTCAAGTTTCACTCGTTGACTTTAATAGTTTGCTTTTATGCTCTAAGTTAAGAATCGCAAACTAATTAAAAAATTTGCAAACTATGGTTCAAGTTTGCGCAAGCACTAGGCCTTAAGCTGGTATTGCTCTGGTGCCTGTCCCTTTGTAGGTTGGACGTATGGGAAGTGCCATGGAGCTTTCTTCCATTCCAAGGTTTGTACCTGAATCTTATGGTCTGGAGGATGATCAGCGCAGCATTGGTTACGACGAGCCGGACTATGGATTGGGACCCCCCATGCACTACAGCACCGTACCCCGCAACCACCATGCATTCCCCCATGGGCCCCCACGCAGAGCTGGGTAAGTTACATGTTTTTGTAGTGACTCCTCTCTGTTTTTGAAATAATTAAAATCTAGGTGTGTGTGTGTGGGTGTGAGAATGTGTCAGTGTGTGTGTGTTAGAGAGAGAGAGAGAGAAAGAGAGAGTGTCTGTGTGTGTGTTTGAATGTACATATAAAATCTATATCGTGTCATCTTTGAGTGATTGTTTGATTTTGTAAGAAGCACACCTATGTGTTCATGAGAAAATATGAAGTGAAGGTAAAAAGTATTGTTATTGGTTGTACGATCAGCACTGTTAGGAGCCAGTTAAGAATAAATTCTGTCTTCCATTCATCTTCTCTGTTTTAAATGATAATGGTTCTAGGGAAAAATATGTACATTCACTTATGTTCTTTTCCTCCCACCCAAGGAGTTATGAGGGCACCTTGGATGGTGACATGAGTGGTCCAGGTGACATGTACTATTGGGGAGGAGGAGCACCGCTGGCCACGGGAGAAAGAGGTAGCATGGCTTCCTTGGACAGCACTCTAAGGAAAGGACCTGGCCCAAGTGGCTGGCGTCAACCTGAGCTGCCAGAGGTCATCGCCATGCTCAACTACAGACTGGACCCTGTCAAAAGCAACGCAGCTGCATATCTGCAACATCTCACCTATAAGAATGATAAAGTAAGAGATGCACATGTGCAGGCTTGTATTTTTAAGATTGAAAGCCTTATCTCCAGTGTAACCGAGAGTCCACAGACTTTCATAATAGCAGCCAAGGAGCGAGGTCAAAGCGACATCTCTCACTGCTCAAGATGATAAGTTGTGAATGTTTAAAAAATTGACGGACACATCTAATGTACACATCATAGTACAGCCAGACAGTTGTGATTCTGCTAGTGTGGAGGAAAGCAAGAAATAGTTTGATTAAGGTTTTTTATTAGATGCACATTTGTTTCAGCAAAGCTTTTTAAAAAACAGGGTCATGCAGTGAGGAGGTCTGCCTTGAGCTTGGCACTTTGCCCCATATGTTTTTATTGATCTACTATCTTGTGTAAACTTATAATACCCATTGTAATCTGCCACAACCTGCAGCTTTTATGTCCACACAGACCAATTGAGCATCCATTATGAGGCTGCGTACACTGAAATCAAAATGACATCTCCACTACAGTTTCTCATACAGTCATATTCATAGTCATATTAAAAAGTTGACAGAAAGAGAAAAAGGCATGGTTACTTTGTGCTCTTCCATGAGAAGGAAGAAGAAAAGTAAACAAATACAGAGCCACAGATATCAGGAAGATGCAGACCATAAGGTGTTCGTTCTGCAGCAAAGTTCAGTTTGATATTACAGAATTAATATGCCATTGATTTAAAAAAGTCTCACTATAGTTGTTTAAACATGGCTGCTGCCATGTCTGACAGTAAAACTGCTCAAACCGAAGGACCAAAATGTCTGTGCACTGTATCCAAGTAGTCATTCAGGTAGTCAAGGAGGTTCAAAGATATTTGTTCTTCACTGAGGGTCTTCCAACATGCTAATCTATGTCCCGTGCAATGCTTGTCATCCTTGATGTTTTCATTTAGTTCCATTGCATCTATTACTTTTTATATTGATTGAGGATGGCATTTTTTTTTCCCTTGGGTTTTTAAAAAAACACCAAACTGGACACGCCTTAAGCCCTATTCACATCAGCATTTAAGTGTTTTATTCTTTTGTGTTACAGGTAAAGTCTGATGTGCGTCGTCTGAAAGGCATCCCAGCGCTGGTCTCTATGCTCGACAACCCAAACAAAGAGGCGAGTTTGCTGTTTTTCTCCATGGATTTCTGCTCATTCTTTACTGGCAGTGTGTTATGATTGAACGAGTTGGGGTAAAAACTCGGCTTAAGGGATGTGGTGTATTTCTTTTGTAATACCAAGACAGTTCTTTGACCTGAGACAAGGTGAACTTGAGACTCACCACTAATACCAATGAAAGGGAAATAGAAATAAGCATTACGTATTTGACTTCTTCTTAAATCCTGTAGGTCAACATTTGTGCTAAATATGGTTTCGGCCAAAACATTCTTTGGTTTTTCTATGATTCCCTTTCATTTAGAACAAGCTGTGGCAGAGTTCTGCAGATGTTTGTACGGCAGTTACCAGACAAACCACATAATGCATTCCACTCTGGAAGCAAAGGAGCATCTTAATTTCACATTTCATGCTCAACAGCCAATGACAAGTTTGAAGTCTGGTGTGCGTCGGATGACTTGCTGGCTGGAGAAATGGGTCAAACAGTGACTGCATCCTCTTAACGCTTTTAAGTGGTTCCAAAAGCTGCGCACACTTTGTCTGTGTGTGTGTGTGTGTGTATTTCAGTGTGTCTGCGGTGTGTAAAAGGCTGAGATATACAGTAAAAGAGTATGATATCATGTAAAGCTTCTCAGCAATTATAAGAGACGTTGCTTGCAGTAGGATATTTAAGTTATTGAATTTATATTCATTCTGCTGTGTAGTAACGGTATTTAAAAATGTGGCCAGTGAATTTGCAGTTAGTTATAGGCAATGCTTGCATGATTAGCAGTAACACTAACAAGGGCATGGCACCATTCTCTACGATGAGAATAAAGTAAATCCATCAATGTAAAATCAGTGCTCTTATTTAGTTAAAAACATCATGACAAACAGCTTTAAAAAGCCTCTGTTGCATCTTTGTTACAGGTTCACTATGCAGCCTGTGGAGCACTTAAAAACATCTCATACGGCAAAGATCCAGACAACAAGATTGCCATCAAGAACTGTGACGGAGTGCCTGCTCTGGTCAGGCTGTTGAGGAAGACCCGTGACCAGGACCTCACTGACACCATCACAGGTGAGAGACGCAACGCAAACAAGCTCAAGTTAATGTTCCAATCTTCATGTTGATAAAACCTCTAAAAGCCATTTAAAGTTCGTCAAAATTCCAATTGGAAAGTTTTCTGTTGAAAAGTACTTCCTTGCCTTTCATGGGCTCAGATGTCTTCGTTCTTTGCAGTGCGTGCCTCTATCTCAATCCATTGCTCTGCCACTCGCCTGCAGCTTTGACGCTAATCTTCATACATACAAACCTGATCAACATCTATCAAATCTGATTTTTCTTTTCTTCCCACCTAGGGACGCTGTGGAACCTTTCATCCCATGATTCGGTGAAAATGGAGATTGTAGACCATGCACTGCATGCCCTCTCCGACGAGGTGATGGTGCCCCATTCGGGCTGGGAGCGAGGGAGCAATGGAGCAGGAGGAGGGGAGGAGAACTGCAAGCCCAGACATCTTGAGTGGGAGACGGCCCTCACCAACACAGCAGGTTGCCTCAGGTATGTAAGGATGGATGAGTGCAGCATCAGAGCAGTTTGACTGCAGCTTATGATGTTAACAAGATGGGAGGTGGAAGGAGGAAGGATTCATGTAGACAAGATTGGAAACTGGAAATATTCCAGCTCAGCAGACTGACAGAGCAGTGGGATGTATGAATGAGAAAGGGAGCAGTAATGAGTTAACAGAGCAGAAAAGGATAACATTGTGTTCAGGTTGGATAACATTATGTTCAGGTTGGGGGGGGGAGTGAGTGGTACACTGTTTCAATATGACGCTTTTTACACCACAAATGATCAAAATGATGGCACATTCAGATTACAAACTCATATGAAACCTTCTCAGGCAGAATATATTGGCCTGTACTGCAAGAATTTTTGTTGGACTTTATAATCAGTTTAGCAGTTCAAATATTCCCATACAATAACTGCAGTGATTTTTTTTTTCCCCCCAAGCTACTTATTCAGGAGAAAAAAAAACTCTGTCACCCATGCAGGTCTGTCATTTTGAAATAAACCATGCAAGTGGTGTACTGAGAAACGCTTATTCTCACTAATGGCACTTATAAACAGGATATCTAAATTAATTTTGGACAGTTGTCATTAAAATACTTCAGGGTTAAATGTCAGTTAATTATTGAATGAAAAATGTGACTAAATTGCAGCCTCACAGAAACTCTGTGAGCTCAGATGAGGGCCAAGACAGGAATTCCAGAGTTGACAGGGAGGGGGCGAGCAGAGGACAGTGGGGCATTGACACAAACAGTGTAAACAGTATGTTCTATCCTGCTGGTCTGTTATCGAGCTCTGTTATCTATGCATTCCCTCTGACCTCACGGTTAATTACAATGTTCATTTGCAGGTCCAGAAAAGAATGTGTGAATTTTAATCTTACATCCTTGAGAAGTTTGGTATTTGCACAGTCAGTCTGGAGGGTATTTTCTGATTGTTACATATTCAGTTAAAATACAGTTTATAGTAATTTTCACAAAAATCATTTTAAATCATATTGAACCCTGACTATCAGTGTCTTTATGTCTAATTCAAAATGAAAGGAAAATGTTTTAGTGACAAAATCCACTCAAAGTTTTAACAGTTTCCTTTTCTAATTAAAGGAATAATATGCAGCAATTACGTGTGCTGTTTGCAAAACACAACACATAACTTTCAAACTTGGTCCCTCCTCCAAGGCCTAACTAGACAGAGAAAGCAGTGATGGTCAGCAAGCAAGAGAGTGAAATAAGAGAGAGTGCATTACTGAGAACAAAGCAGTGTATCAAAGAATAAAAATACTGTTGCTGATTTTTTGCATTGGTCTCATCCCAAAGCACAAATAACCACGCCCACATCACTGCACAATCCTGCAGGAGGGTGCCACATTGCCTCACCTCTGCTCTTTGCCTCTCTGCTGTGTGTTGGTCTGTGTGTGCTTTTCGGCAAGTAGACACACACAGACCTGCAGCTTATGATCCAGTCTGAGCAGAGGAGCATGGTGAGACAGAGATGTAAACTCGTGGCTATCTTTTTTTTTTCACCCGACCTTGTGATATTATTCGCTGATGGCTACGCACCACTGCCTGAAGGTCAGGAAACATCCCAAACACAGTCAAATAAGACACAAATGCAGACAGAGAGCAGAATATTTTCAGATAAATACACTGCCACACAGTTCTAGTGTATTATAAGAGAGTATTTTTTAAGCACAGCTTTTGTATGAGTAGAAACCTTCAATTAATTTGTTCATTTTACATTATTATTTTTCTGTTTTATTTTAATAAAGCCCCTCATATTTTCGTCTCATCTTTTAACTCAAAGAAAAAATTAAGTGCTTTTTCAGAGATAACAACTATACTCTGCAAAATTGCCAACGACCACACCTGACACCAGAATCTTTTAAATATATCACATTTCAAGTTTCGGTCTTAATTTTAAGAAGTAGGACTCTGTTCTGCTCTGCTGTTCTTATTTGATCTACTCTGCATTTTACTTCAAAAATGTACTTTGAACATATCTGTAAACGTTTGCCCACTACTACATAAATAATCACCCTGAACTAAGATGTGCAGTGAAATCAGTCCCCCCCTGCTGTGAAAAGGGAATGTGGTTTGGTGTGGTTTGGTATTGTTTGAGAGGGTGTGTCTGTCATCAGGAAAAACAAACCAGCATAAAAGACCAAGGATTAGAATCATTCCACAGAGTTTTCTCCCTAATTTTCCTTTCTACATCAGTGCATGAAGAATGGGTGTCAGTTTCCACGTTTCCATCCATTTAGACCTGTTAGATCTCTAAGTAGGACGAAGTCTGAGAGCAGTTGAAGAAAGGATTCCAGAGCTGTAACTTGATCACACCAAACTGTACTCTTCTTTTAAAACCATCAACTTTAAAAGGGGTTTCATTCAAATAACTCGTGGGGGTGTGTAATAGTATTGTGTGCTCAAAATCCTTTTGTAGTTACCAAAATTGACTCTTTCCTTTTCCTTCTAACCTCTTAACTACCTCTTATTTTCCCCAGTCATTCAAATGGGTAATCCTTGTTTTGTTCTACATTCTTGTTCCTTTTCTTTCCAACTTTCCACTCATCTTAAGAAATGTGAGTTCAGAGCGAAGTGAGGCGAGGAGGAAGCTGAGAGAGTGCACAGGATTGGTCGATTCACTCATGTACATCGTCCAATCCCAGATTGACTGTAAAGACGTCGACAATAAGGTAAACGTAACTGATTTATCCAGCATTACAGGGGAAGTTAATTGATTTCATGCATCAAAGTCAGTTTAAAGTTCTTGGAGAGTACCACTGTATATGTGGAGTATGTTATAGAAGGCCTTTTGTGGCTCTAGAAGCAGCAGTGTGAATTCTGATAAACATCCAGAAGTATTGTCATTTAGGTGAGCAACAACTGAGGAAGTGATCTTGTGTAACTTACTCCTCTGTCAATGAATTTAGTGGCAAAATGCACCCAAATCTATGATCAAGCTGTTAGGAGTCAAGTTGCAATGTGGATAAGTAGGCAACAGGCTTTGACATGTAAAATTAATGGGAAAAAGACAGTTTCAGGTTATTCTGCATTGACTTGGTGTTAGGGTTAGGGTTAGAAGACAGCTTGATATTATTACAATGATTAACATGTCAGGTAGGTGTCCCGTTTCTTTTCTCTAACCAACTGTTTTTCCTCCATCTTTGTAGTTGATAGAGAACAGTGTGTGTTTGCTGAGGAACTTGTCCTATCAGGTGCATCGTGAAATCCCCGGTTGTGAGCGCTATCAGGAGGCTGCACCACTTAATCAAGGCCCCGCCCCTTCCAGTCAGAAGGGCGGTTGCTTCAGCGCCCGCAAGGGCAAAGGTCTGTGTCATTGAGAGAGAGGCTTGTACTGTACATTTGTTGAATCAGTGGGATGAACATATTCAGTGCTGTTGCTATTGACAGCAGCGCCCTACTGGACTGATACTACACACACATGCGCACACAGGCGCACACACACTTTCACAAACAAAACCTCTCGCTCACAAAGGAATGTTAACAATTTCCCTGACTGCGAGATAGCTCATCCTCTCCCCTGCTGCTCTCTATTTGTTTTTCACCGAGTATTGGTTTATTTTTCTCTGCTACACAACTCTTTAATACTGTCTGTGTTATTTTAAATCATTTTACACTGACAATGAACATCTTTCAACATTTATACAAATATGTCAGATCCTGTTCCTGCCAGTTTGCATAGTTTTTAAATATTTCATACCAGTATCAATATTAAACTAATGGTCCACTCCTCTTATAAGTGAAAGCTTTTCTGGGTATTTTTATTTTCCATATCATATAAGGATACAAGGATTTCTCAAGTTGATTTAGCGCCCAGAGTTAGAGTTTGTGTGTACATGTACAATGAATACATGGGCTGCTGTGTCCTTGGATTAGCTTCATTGAGCATTTTTACTTGGCATGTCACAAAGTCGATTTCTGTGCGGTGGCAGCATCGCTGTTGGGATGTAAGCAGGTGTTAACTGGGTGGCTCAGTTATGGCTGCTTTCCTCTTACTTACTGTAAATGCTCTCTCTTCCTCCTGTTCTATCATGCTCTTCTCCCTCTCCATCCCTTCTTTCTCTTCTCCCTCCTCTATTCTTCCCTCCCTTTTTTTCGAGCTGGGCTACAGATGAGTGGTTTTCTAAAGGTAAGCTCTTGACCCCTGCACGACTGCACTTTGCTTCCGCTGCCTGTGGTCCCTGTAGTTGTGGTTTTAGTAATAGAGAAGCTAACAGTCGGTGTAACTGTCTTAGTACTAAAGTGCATGCCTTCCTCTCACTGTGAAATGGTTGCAGTGAAATACCTAACATGCATCTTAGTTTTTAGTTTTTTCACAGCATACATCTAACCAAAGAAGAACAAACATACTAACAGTAAAAGTAGTTCTCTAAAACAGTGTGTCATATTTAGATACTGTGTGTTTTTGAGGCTGTAATGTTAATGTTTGATTTCAGGTAAAAAGGATGAGGATCCAGCTACAGACATAATAGACATTCCAAAGAGGAACGCACCTGCCAAAGGTAACTATAAACTCAAAAGTTTAAAGTTATGCATCACATAGCTGAGAAAAACTGAAAAAAAAGCATTTGTCAGCACATTTGTCAGCATTTGTCACCTCAAAATTTAAGCTTCTGAATCCATCTTCACAGCCTTTTTATGCTTCTTTTTTTCTTTCTACTTCCCTTCAATTACTCCTGCTGTTTTGGTATTCACCTTCCTCCTGCTCCTCCTGCCCTCCTCCCTGCTCTCTCCTCCTTGCCTGTAGGCTATGAGCTGTTGTTCCAGCCAGAGGTAGTTCGCATCTACACCTCCCTGCTCAAGGAGTCCAAGAACCCCACTGTGCTGGAGGCCTCAGCTGGAGCTGTTCAGAACCTGTGTGCTGGACGCTGGACTGTAAGAACCGCTGACATTTATTCTCATATTTTTTTTCTTTTTCCATAAACATTTTATCACAAGTTTTTTTTTTTTCAAATTGATACAATTTTCAATTATACTCATACTTACGGAGCAGTTCAGTATCACATGTTTTGTACAAATATAGAAAGAAAAGCAATAACAGAAATAAAATAACCTGAGAATTAAACATAAAACAGGGCCTTTCAAGAACATAGCTGCTCTTTTGGAATTTAGATACAGTACACGGCTGCAAGGGATTCAAAAATTAGTCAAGTCATCAGAAACATCAAAGTCCTTAATAAAGTCAGTAAAAGGCCCCCAAATCTTTTCGAATTCTTGTTGCCTTGACTTAAATATATATATTATTCTCTCCAAGGGTAAGCTAGACAACATCTGTTTTAACCATTGGGAGACGCCAGGTCCATTCATATTTTTCCAATTTAAAGCTATACATCTTTTTGCTATCAATGAGCTGAAATCAATAATGATCTTTTCAATTAAGTTTTTCACTTCCAACAAAAAAGTTTTTATTTGACTGCATTCCCACATACAGTGTATTAACGTACCTTTAAAGCCACATTTCATACACATGTCTGACATGTTCCAATTGTACTTATTTAATGGCACAGGTGTTGTTTATATACGCATTAGGCATTTGAACTGTAATATCGTTAGACGACTGTTAATCGACATTGTATGGACTTTACTGCATGCCATTTTCCAATCCTGTTCACTGACATTGGCAGATTGGCAGAAATGAATTTTTAAATTTTCTGATGTGTTACATAACAACAAATTGTAAAAGTCTGAAATAATACCCTTCCTTTTATTCTCATATTTAATTTTGAAAGTACCAACATTCCTTGTGCTGTCAGGGAAACAGCAGGTCTTACAACATGCTGCAGGACCTTGCCCTTACCTTAAAAACCTACTCTATACTGAAGAAAAAACACTACTGTCGTTCGCTGGGTTGTTCTTAAAGCAGGCATGCACAGTCTTGAATGACACTTGCGAAGTGCCGTGACTAAGTGGTTAAGACTGCCAATGAGAAGATTTATGATTGGAGCAATCTGGGAAAATAAAAGTTTGAATAGAAGTTGGCATGATTTGTGAAAGATGGCCAACACATACCACATCAATATAAATACAGTATGGGAATGAAGGTTTCTCTGCACAGGGTTATACTGTGTCAGCTCATAAGAGCACATGTCACCAAACTGAGCTGTGTGTCACAAAATTGCAGCAGAACTGAATTCACAATATGTCCAAGGCAAAGAGGCCAGTGCCCTGATTTAATGAAAACATTGTGTGTGTGTTCAGTATGGGCGATACATCCGTGCCTTGCTGCGCCAAGAGAAGGGTCTACCCTTGATGACTGAGCTGCTGGCTCATGGCAACGACCGTGTAGTCAGGGCCATGTCAGGAGCCCTCCGCAACCTGGCCATTGATGCACGCAACAGAGATCTACTAGGTGAGACTCGGATCCCTGTGTATGACCGCAATAATTCT
Organism: Acanthurus tractus; assembly: GCA_029783725.1. NCBI lineage: Eukaryota > Metazoa > Chordata > Actinopteri > Acanthuriformes > Acanthuridae > Acanthurus > Acanthurus tractus. Next base: position 22,767,395 of record JAQNCA010000024.1, on the reverse strand, counting down.
TCTTCCTGACAGTATTCAAAGTCAAACTGTAAACCGTATAGCAGCAGAGGGATTTGTTATGGCAGGGGCGTGGCATCAGTAGTGTATGCTTGTCAAACACTGTTCTTGTACATGTGTGTTATCAGGTAAACATGCTGTGCCTCCCCTGGTGGCCAACCTGCCCGGAGGTGGTCAGAGTCAGCCGGTCAGAGCACTGTCAGAACAGACAGTGGTGTCTGTTTTGAGCACGCTCCATGAGGTGCTGGGCTCCAGTCTGGAGGCAGCAAAGAGCCTCAGGGCCTCACAAGGAATTGAGAGACTGGTGCTCATCAACAAGGACGGGTAAAGAGTGTTAGAGTTTTAATCATCTTCTGTCCATATCTCTGAGTTTGTGGCCTTTTGAAACTGCAGTTTTAAATAACTTGCCCTTATTTTGTAAGTCTTGTAAGTGTCGTCTAATTGTCATCCCCTCTCTCTGCCTTTCTGGCCCGTTGGTACAACTAGTAACCGTTCTGATCGGGAGGTGCGTGGGGCCGGCCTCGTGCTGCAGACAGTGTGGGGCTACAAGGAGCTGCGGCGCACTTTGGAGAAGGACGGCTGGAAGAAGACCGACTTCATGGTCAACTTAAACCCTCCTAGCAACAACACTCGGACCAATGGAGGATATGAGGACAGCACTCTGCCACTCATGTACAAAGGTCAGAGGGCAAAAAGGGAACACATGCATGTAAAGTGGGCTGCTCTATATGGCCACATATCTGAGTTAAATTAGTAAAAAGCCACTTCTGTGTCTTAAATCTCATGTCTAGTTTTAGTATTGTAAGCGCAGAAGTATTATTGGTTCATATTGTATATATTTTTTAATAAACATAATATAAATATATATGAATATACATTTATATAATGTATTGTATTAAGCTGCAAGACAAAAAAATTACTGCTTTTTTGTTTGTTGTGCTGCATGTGAATTATTGCTAAAAGTTGAATTGTTAGGGAGTCAGATGTTTGTCTTTAATTCAAACTATATTTTTTATTGCTTTATTCCTTAATAAAACTGGCTTACTAATTAACTTTGCACGCAGGTCCAAAGCTCCTATGATTGATTTATTTGGAATAGGAAGTGTGGACTTGAAACAGCTTTTTATGTAGGGCATTGAAGAGCTCTGATCCCAGTGTTTTTAGAGCAAGTTTTTATTTCACATAAACTCCACAGAGCTCTGTTCCAGATCCCGCAGACTTAACTGTGATAGCGAATCAAAGAGGCAGCACTTATTCCAGCCCTTCTGTATGTTTTCTGTGTACTGTAGTTGATAAGCTGTAGGCTTTTTGCAGACTTTGAAAAATTAATTAGAAGTTACAGTTAGTTCTTACATGTTTGTTTCAAAGTGCTTGGTGTGCAAAGCGATAAAGGGTCATTTTAGATAATTCCATCTCTGGTTGATAATCACCACGTTTATGTTATATTTCTTTTAATATGTTCAAAAGACTCTTTACGACTGTGACATTGACTTTAAGTTTCCAAACCCCTGTGACACAGCCAAGTAATGTAAAAAATACATTTGCAAATACTAGATGGCTCCTGTCTGGCACTTGAAACACTCTCACACATCTCCACACTTTTCTATCTTTGGCTGGACATGGTGTGGCCGCTAACGCTGCCTCTCTGGGAGAACAATAACATTTAACAAAACATGATTGCTCATTGTTTTTGTCTCTTTGATACACAGAAGGCAAAGGGGACCGGGAATTGATCCCAATGAATGACTTAGGACCAGGCAAGTGTGATAACAGATTATACTTTCACACACACAAACAAACACACACACCTGCAGCTGGCCAGCTTCATAACATGCTGCCAGCAATGAGTTTTTGTGAGATCCATGCATTGTAAACACACACACATACTCACGTACTTCCAAGGTTTTACATGAGTTGCTCTTCCTCAGATGCCTACTCCACACTGGACCAGAGAGGGAGAAGGAACACTCTGGATAACACACTCGAACCTGCTGACAAAGATGCAGACCAGGTAAACACTGAACACATGCTCATTCTGACATACACATACACACACACACACATACATCCTTCCAATACACATAAACCTGCATGACACGATTGCATTTTTAAGAGAATAGCCAAAAGCCAGAATGAGTAGGACCTTCCTCCCAGAAAAAAAAAGTTGTGTTAAAAAACTGCAACTGAAAAATCCTACTCATTTTGCCTTTAAATCCTTTACTCCTACATATACGACCGTTTACTCTGGGCGAAAAACCAACCGCCATCTGCCTTTTTCTGCAGTAGGAATAAGCACAATCAGCATTTGCTCCCAGGTCAAATAACTCTGCACCAGTCACATGTTCTTATCTTCAGCTCTGATCAGCAGAGTTTTCCATTGCAAAGCTGTAATATGCATTGAATTCAAAGATTATTTGTTGTTTAACAGTCTGATAATGTACAAGGAGTTTTTTTTCCTCTGTATTTTGCAAGTTGTATCCATAGACTGTATGCAAAATGGTAGACCGACACACTGTGACAGCACTGTTCAGTTTATTAACTACTGTACTAAAGCCTTGAGTTTAGTTTTATGGCATTGCCATCTTCGGTTTTGAATCCAAAGATGAGCATATTTAGATAAGAGGGTGGCATTTGTGAGGATACACATTGCTGCCATTTTGACATCAAGCAGCCAAAGAACAGCTGCCAACACATAAAAGGGACATATCCTTAATTTTGCAGAACTTTAAGCTTTAATAAAATCTAATATAGTGAGCTATAAAATAAGCCATACAATTGCCAAAAACAGGGTTGCACACATATGTTGCACATTGTTGCTACTTGTGTGCAACATACATACACACCTTTTTGTTATTCTAGATTTCAGGATTACACACAGACTCTGTTATCCTCAATTCTCTATAAAATATCATCATGTGAGCAGACATGCTCTCACACACACCCACCAGTAGCATGCTGTTGCACGTCTTGTTAAAGCACTGTGGTTGATCCATGTCTTGCACAAGATTTCTCACCGGTGTTCTTTTTCCCACCTGAAACATGACCTAACATTAAACTAACCTATTGTTAACCCTCTCTCTTTTCTTGTCTGATGCCTTTATTTACTTTCACTTTTTTCTCTTTCTCACTTGCTGTTCTTTTTTTCTCCTTTGCCTTTTTGTCTCCTTAACTCCTCATTTGGCTTTTCACACTTAACCCTCTTGTTTCTTTGTTTACTCTGTCCTCACTGTGTCTGGTCTTTCTGTATATCTCCTTTTGTCTCTCTCTTCCTCTCTTTGGTTGTCACACACTCCGGTGCGGGCTCTCTCTCTGTCTCTCTCTTTCTCTCTCTCTCTTTCTTTCTCTTTATCTCTCAGGGAGGGATGTATGGGGAGAGGCAGGCCTCTTTGCCTCTAATGGATTCTTATGATGGTTAGGCCACACCCACTGTCACACTGCATGTCAGCGCATGGTATGTGTGTCCCAACGGCTGCTCCTCTAAACTCACTGCATGGCCTAATATCTGAGTTGTGTATTAAGAACTGTGACTTTGTGTGTTTGACAATGACTAGTGTTGTCAGTGAGCTTCCATTTGTATTGTATTTGGACTGTTTTCTGCTCCCCTGCTGTTGTTGAATAGTGTCAGTGATTTTTGTTCTTCTGAGATGTGATTTTATTTTTATTTTTCTCTTTGCATAGTTAATATGATTTTCGTCTAGTGTGTTGTGACTTTGTTGTCAGCTGCCACAATTGTGTACAGTGTTGTGTACTTTTCTTTTTTTTTAAAGCCACTTCTGCAAAATCTTAATTGTAAATTTCTAGTTCTTTCTCTCTAGGCATGGGCACCTCACATTAGCTGCTTCACACGATCAATGCCTTTTCTCTTGTTGCAGAAAAACTGATTGTGTGCATCACAAGACGACAGCCTCCTCCCACCTACTGCCCTTGCTGAACTGACAATGGGGGACCACTACACTACCGATGGGACTAATCTCCATCCTGAACACTCAACTCTTTTTTCTCTCCTCACTCTTTGCAGCATCTCTTCTCTCTTTCTCTTAGTTACATTCCTTCATTTCAGCTGACGAACTATTGAAACCACATGGAAAAACAAATGTGGATCTGCGCTCCCTGTTGACAAACCAGACAAGACTGTATGACCACTTTGTGCCCTGCAAGTCCTTGAACTCTAAAACACTAACCACTGGATCAGATACCACGTCGACAACACTACATCTCCACACTACATTACGACTTGCCCAGACATAACTAATTGTCCCTGCAACAAAAAAAAGCAGAGACTATGACTTCATCTAAGAACTTTTCTATTTCTTGGACTTGGAAGCATAGACTCACACTAATTAAACTATTTAGAAGGAAAGGAGGGGATGAGAACAGGACATTTTTTGGTGAAATTTTACATTAAGCTATTATGCTGTGATTCCAAGAAATCAAGGGAATGTGTCATTTTTTCTGTCTCTCTGATAGTTAAAGATTTCAAAGAAGAAAATATTTCCTACCACTGAGAACCAATGTTTATCTATCGATCTAATCAAATATGTATAAAGCTTCTGCTTCTGTTTTGGTAGTGGTTATTCCTCTTCTTGCTTTGCTCTGTAACACAGTGATGCCCATGTGCCAAATGACACTGCTAGTGCTGCAACTGCCAATATTGAATGCAAGAACTTCACACACTCAGACTTTTTACAGCAACTACACTGAAAACTGTCATTTGCTTTGTTTTGTGTGCAGTTTGCGTTGTTGACAGTTTATCGCCAAGATACATGGGCATGCTGCATTTTCTGTATTTGATTGTGATCCATAGATACAAGTGGAGGTTCGATTATGGATATTCCTGCACACAGAAATAGAGAGAAATTGTTTTCCATCTTGTTGTTATAGACAGTATAGTCTGTCCTATGTTTCTACGGTGAAGTTTCTGTTAAATGTAACCCCCTTAGCTTGTTAATTCTTGGGAGATATCACAGGATTCAGTGGGTGCATTTTCTCTTCTCTTCAGGTCTGTAAACTTATGAATGTGCAAGAATTTTTCCAAGAGCATCTGAGCTAACTGGAGTGCCTCGTTCATTCAGGATCAGTCCAATAGATTTGTCCAACATGAAAGGGGTAACTAATCAAGGTGTCCTTCTCTCAGCAGGTAACAAGTTGGGAATACTGTATGTTGAACTCAGCAGTTTTCTATTCTGCAAGTTAATGGAATATGTGAACTTGTATGTATGTAAAAGTTGATATTGTCATTGGGATTTTTTTAAGGTATAAATCTCTCAAGTTCTGTATAAATTACTGCTACCCATAGCCTATATGGCTTTATGACTACAGGACAGTACGTAGGAGAAGACACAGTATTGTCTGTTTTTGCCTGAATTTCTTAAGTACAGCCCTTGTTCTGTAGAAGAATGCATATGCTTAGTGCTGAGTGAGTTGTAGATACTTACTGAGTGGATGATTAAAAGAAGCACTAGGGGGTATAATGTGTGTTTTTCTTTTTTCCTTTTTTTTTTCAAAAAAAACCCACCAACTTTTCTTTATTTGTTTTCCATGCCAACTGAAACATGACAGAGAATGCCTCGTTTTCACAAAGTAACAAGTTGCCTTCGAGAGCTGACTGACTAATTGAGAATAGGGTTTGTAAGGGTTTGTATTAGAAAATCTGTGTTAGGAGGCATAGTCCAGAATCTAATAGATAAAGTGGAGAAAAAGTAAAAGCACATTTAAACTATATATACAAGAGAATATTTGTTAATTTTAATGATTCTATGTATTTCTTTTTTTTTTATATTGATTTGGGTTTAATTGTTTTGGGTGCTCTGGGTGAAAGCATATGCAATCAGTTTTTATGTTTTGATTGAAAACATTCAGTTTATGTCTTAAACGAAAAACAAGTTAGCTAAATAAGATCCTCCTACACAGTCATCAGATACTGGAACCTTAATGGAAAAAGCTGATTCTGGACTAAACCATAATCTCTTTGCCTTGGCTCTTAAAGTTGCACATTATTGAATTATGTAACTAGCAATACTGTTTTTAATAAAAAAGAAAAATTTCCTGGACACTGTTTCCTTTTGCTTCTTGTCGATCACATACTTCTATAATGAACCAGCGTTCTTTTAAGAAGGTAAACAGGTTTTAGCGTCAAGGTAGTTTTCCACCTTGTGATTTGACAGAGCTCCCAGTAGGGGTCGCCGTTTTTATTTCCGACCCACTTTCAGAAATGATAGGTCGCTGAGTCGTATGGCACTCAATGAGTCTCGAACTAATGTTCTTAGGGTTTAATGTCAGTGCTTTTGTTAGAAATACACATCAGGTATTAAGAACACCTTTGCTCCTCAAACACAAAAATACAGGTAAGTATAATTTTCATGCTAACACCGATCCTCTTCAGCTGATGTGTGGTGCGTGCGCGTTGCTGTAGCTAAAGTTAGCTAAACTTTACCTCGTGAACTTGTCCAAATCACGCTACGATTTGACAGTTGAATCATCGTAAATTAAACCCATATTTTGCTGAGTAACTGTGCTGAAATTTGTATGTAAATGAGGTGAACTCATTATTTAATTAATATACTAAAACCTTTCACCCATTTTTTACTAATCACGTGGCGAACTTTAAGCCATTATTGCGGAATATGTTGGCAAAAAGCTAATGTTAGCTACAGAATCAGCAGACATATAAAAAATACGTCGCGACACTTAAACCCCTAAAATGATGAAAGAAGTATGTTAACAGTTACTAGCATGTGCCGAAAGAGAGTGACAAATGTAAAACAAACTACAATTAAGAGAAGCGGGAAAATACTTAACTCAAAAGTGTTCATGCTAGAGGGCTAACATAGATTACTCTCAGGAGATATGTGCGCTATGGGAATTCAATGAGCACTTTGTACAAACTAATAATGTTTTAAAATCTGACAACGCAATACTAACAAGAACTGGCAAGGGCAGAAATAAACAAGAAAAACACTGGGTAAGGTCAAAGGTCATGCTCTAGGGCTAAATGCTCACTCTCGCGAGGTCTGTAAGGGTGGGAAACCATTTAAACAAAGCTAAAGTAAAAAATATTTAAATGTGAGTCAGACATAGCTGAGATGTACACGGAGATTTCAGGCGTGTAGTGTGTCAGGTTTGCCACCTGCTGAGACTTCCACTTTTAAAAGATTAATGTACCAACAGGTTTGCAATGTTAAAGCTATATATGTTAGCGGGTTGGCATTTGTATAAGCCCTTTATCTCCTGAACACTTCCCAAATACTCTCTTGTCTTGCATCAGTGGAAAAAGTTGGTTAAAAAATTTTGTTAAGAGCTGCAACTCGAGGCTGTAATATTAGAGGAGGTTCATTCACAGTTTGAGATCAGCTGCTAAACAAATTACAAAACAATTAAAACAGAATTAAGACTTATGAAACATGAAACCCTTGATGAGATAATAGGCATCAAACCAAAACAAGAACAGCAGTCTGAATAAGCAGCACTTCTAAGGTTTTATTCTAATCCTAACATAGGTAAACTCACAATAGAAGGTGTATTTGTTTTGTGTTCCAACAATAACCATATAAATCTTTTTGTTATCTACACCTCATATGTCCTTGTTTGCTTTAAGTGCTCATGTGGACATGCAAAGGTACTGGTTGCCAGGTTATGAGGTCCAGCTTCTTGGAGAGCTGCAGAAGCAACAAAACAATGCCCAGTTCTGTGATACCCTGCTGCAAACTGAGGGTGAGTTGTGAAGCTCATTGCTGTGTAGCATATGTTAAGCTGTAAATAAAGGGAAATAAAAAATAATAATTTAAAAAATATTTCCTCTTATCTAAAGGTATTTCAGTCCCGGTCCACAGTTGCATCCTTGCAGCTCTTAGTCCCTATTTCTCTCAGAGGCTTTCAGCCTCCTTGTCTCCTCCATCAGGCCAGAAACTCCAGCTGCAGCTCTCGACTGTAAAGGCCCAGACCCTGCTGAAGCTCATCAGCCTTCTGTACTCTGGAGTGGTGGAGGTGAAAGGAAGCATAGAGCAGAACGACCTGCTGTCTGCTGCCCGCCAGTTTGGGATCACAGACCTTGTTGAGAGACAGAAAGATGAGGGGGTGAAAGATGGAGAACAACAGAGGAACAGTTCTGGGAGTTGCAGAGAGAAAGAAGATGATGATGAAGACAGAGAGAGGAGTGAAAACAGGAGTGTGCTGAACACACGAGTTCAGGCTGAGATGGTTGGAGGGAGAGCTGCAGATTCTCTGATTGAAAAGAGAAGTTATGTATCCACAGGCACACAGACTGTTAAAGCTGGTGAAAAGACAGCAGGCAGACTTTTTAAATTCTCTGACCAAACTAAACCTCCAGCCAGTGAGCCTGCATGCTCTTCTGTAGCCCAGTGCTTAGATTTTTCTACCACTTTTCAACTCCAAAACATCACACTTGATAAACATTTTTACTCCACTTGTTTTACACCTAGTGTGCAAGGTTGTTTCCAGGACAGTGCAACAAACCCAATATCAACTTTCACTTGGTCCGGTGATGTGATGAGCATCCCCATTTCCCTTCATGATGACTTAAATTCTTCAACACCTCAGAGAGACGACTCATACCAGCAGTCATCTGAGTGTGGCTACAGACTTGGGACGGGATCGAAGAATGGACAACCAAATGCCAAGATGGCTGACAAAACAGAAAATACAGAGCAGTCAAGCCGCATCAACAGAGACGAGATACTGGAAGCAGAGAAAGAAAACCCTGTTGAGAAGAGGCATGCACATGTAGGGATGAAGAGCCTGGCCAAGATGAAAAACATGAAAAATATGATGGAAACTGCACAGATTTCTATCAAGGTAAGAAGACAAAGTGATTTTTTTCATTCAGAAAACAACCTATAATGAGCCATTTTTTTTGGTAATGCATGTGAGTATAAACCTTTTAAAGCTCAGGTGAGACAATAAATAGATGGTGAACTGTGTCGTGAACAAAATACCCTTGCCTCGTTTCAGATGGTTAAATGTCTGGCTTGATTGCAAAATGATGCTGCTAGGGAGTGTTCCATACCCATTTGAGTTGTTAACAGGAAGTGGCAATTAAAAACAGAAAAATACAGATCTTGACCTGATAATAAAAATAGATAAATAGTTTTTAGCTTTTCCCTGTTTCTGGTACAAAAAAAATCTGACAAAGACAAAAAAGTGCCCCCCCCCCAGTTCTGGGACAGCAGTCACAGCCATGCTTTTTTTATATAATTTAGGATGCTGTGAGCATTTTTCTGAAGTTGTGTCATGCGAATTTTCATCTCAGCATTCTGGGAATTACACTCAGTTCAGCTAGTGTGTGACTTGCGACTGCCTGACATTTTGATGCCTAAGCTGTAAAAAAAAAAAAGCGAACAAAAAACTGTCGTCTCTACATTTCGCAAACAAAAACAAAAGAGTTTAAAACTTGGGGATTTATTTCCATGACAGGACTGTCACATGCCTCAGCTTTAGTGTGTCCATGATGTCTTTAGACTGTCATAACAAATGCGCAGGAAGCCCACTCGTTTCCGTTCTTTGTGCTATCGTCATCAGCAGACCTTCTTCCCTCTGTGCAGGTGAAGCTGAGGAGGAGGACCAAAGGAGAAGTGTGGGAGGTTGTGAGAATGCAAGATGCAGATGAGACGCTGTCAGTTCTCACCTCGCTGAAAGAGGTAAATATTAAATGGTGTAATTTCTTCATACACAGACACACGTCATCCAGTTCAGTGAGATTTGATTGGATGTTTTGATACGTAGAGCAAACAACTACAATGACTTGTGCTGCAAAGCGCAATAGAATACTTAATCATTTGCTGATGCCTGACAGTCCATAGATAGACCATAATATGACAGTATTGACCTGAAATGATACAGCAAAAACAAGACTTTGAATAATTAGATGGACATAGCTTATATGTATTCATATTCACTGTGTGAATAGGAGGTTGGATGACAACATGAATGTTTTCTAAAGTACAGTACTAAATTTGTCAACTGTTTTGGCAGGAACTGCTGCACATGCAGTCTGGCTAAAACTTGTTAGTTGTCTCTAATTCTAATAGTACTGAATGTCAGGCCTTTTTTTTTTTTAATAAAATGCATCAAACAAAGCGATGCGTATACAAACTAAAGTAGTGATATAAATAGCAAGTGTCTATCCGTAACTGTCTTTCACATAATAAAAGCATTGTTTTCCACAGAATGACACAGTGAAGTATTACTTTGGTGGTGTGTGGTTTACAGCTACCACATATACTTGGGTAGCTGTCAGAAATAAATGAACGGATGGGAAACCCTGGAAAGTAACAACTCATTACAGAAGGCATCTGCTAAAGAATGTTACTTTCAGGAAACCCTAGTGGAGTTGCTGCACATTCTGGGCCCATTAGAGTGAGCAGAAGAGGAGTTGTTAATTTGGTGAATGGTGCAGCTGGACAGACTGAAGTTTTAGTGAGAGATTCAGGTTGTATGATGCAAGCCTGAGGTAAAATCCTCTCTGTGTAGCTCCAGAGTGCCAGAGCTGGTGTAATGGACAGCAGTTTTTTTTTTCATGATCTCCTCCTAAACTCCACATAGGATTAGCAGCGCCACAGCTTTGCAGATATTTATCAGGAAGCTATAAAATAATTATAATATATATAAAACCTACATAGAGGAATATTAAAAATCATTGTGTGTTTAATGGGTGTGATATGATTTGAATCTTATCAAGCTTCTTAAAAGACCTGTGACCTTTTATTAATATCTCTAAAGGATGGCTTCAACCACAGAAGGCCTCAGACTGACCCTGCAAATGGCGAACATTCCTCTGTCCAACCAGTTCGAATTCATACACCAGAGACTCAGATTCTTCATACTGCAACCATTAACAGCTCCACTGAACCACCTGAACCATCTCACCCCAATGCCAACTCTGATTCCCAGCTACTCTGTAGTGATTTCCTTACCCAAAACCAGAACGAGGACCCTGTGGAGGAGTCCGATGAGCAGATTAATAAGCTGCTGGAGGACATCATGATGGGCCTGAACATCTTACCAAACTTGGAGAGGGATTGCAAGAAGTCTAATGACCTTCATGTGGGCCATGATGGAGCCCCGGCCATTTGCCAGGACACAGAGAACGAGCAGGCACAGAGTCAGATACATGCTGCTGTCACTGCAGCAGGGTGTAAGAATTGCCAGGATTTTGGGACAACAGTTGGTCACTCTTTGACAAATACAGGTATTTTGTTGATGCATATATATATATATATATATATATATATATATATATATATATTATTTTTTGTAGGTTAGTGTCTTGTCAAACAGTGGCAGGTGGGCAAGCTAGTAAAATCAGAAGCCTCTTTTAACCAAAAGAGGAAGAGATTTGCTAAAAGGACTAACTAACTTACTAACTTATATTTACAAGCTAATATAGTTTTTTGTTCTCATGATCATGATGGAATCACACAAGTTGAAAGTTTCGAGTTGTTCGTCGTTTTAACCTTCATATCTATTTTCTTTTTTTATCTCTTTGATTTTGAATAAGATTTTATCAGCATACTTACAATTATTATGGGATTATTGTTATTGGCAAATACAAAACCATTATTCTTCCTTTTAAATTGCTTCACCTAACAGCATTTGTAAAAATGCTCATCATAATTTCCTCAAAGGCAGAGTTAGTAGCATAGTTCATTGCAGTTTGTAAACACAACAGTTGAATTGGGCCTCTCCTCCTGTGATCCAGGAGCACAACTCCTTCTCCTGGCAACAGCAGTTGCCAAACACCTCTAGGCTCACGTTCCCAAAACATAAAGTTATTTAAATTGTTTGATAGCAGGACTACGTGTTTATGTATAATGTTAAATGCCTTTAGAAACACAGGAAGCTACATAGGAACATCACATTTGTTATAATGAAAAAAAATGAAAAAAAGGTTTCCCTGCCTGTTGTGTTACAGGTCAAAACCGGCCCAGCTGCTTGAGTCTTTCATCTGAACAGTCGGATGCTGCAGTAATCCAGCAGCCGGAGTTCTCTGCTCAGGATCACTCAAGTGTCACATCCACTGGGCACAGAGAAGACACGAGCCACCAGAGTGTGCCACTGTCCAGAAGTCAAAGTTGTCTGTATCCCGAAGGCCCCACGACAAGATCAGTCCCACCCGGAGCTTCCTACCCCAGTGGGAAAAAACCACATCACTCAGCGTGTCAAGAACCATCTTCGCAAGACAGTCAGAAAGTGCTAGGGCTTTTACCCTTGTCACAGTCCCTACATTCTTTTTCCTTACCGCACATAAATGATTCAAGGCTTCTTCGATGTCTTTCCCCTTTGGAGCCATTTGCCTTAGCAGCTAAACATGAGCCTTCCCTAAACAATTCACTAAACTACAGCAACAAAATGCAGCCACGGCCATCTCTACGTGGGCGACCCTGGCTCATGGAAAACACTGGCTTACTACAGTTCCCTCCTAGTGGCATCACTCACAGAGAAAATGCAAGTCTATCCTTGTCACAGAACACAAACTACAGGCAGTGGTTAAAGAAACAGCAGAAACAACAAGAGCTGAATCCACAAAATATGGGAACCTGGGCAGAATCCCATAACGTGAAAGAGGTGGAAGAGGGAGGAACAATATCTGCTGGCCGTCAGAATGGAGGAGGAGTTAAATTTGCCTCAGGTAACATGAAGGAAAGTTCAAAATATCAGCAAAGTGACCTTAAGATTGATGCTGCAGTGTCTGAAAGGAGAAAGAGGAAGCACGCAAGTCATTTCCAAGATGCTGCTGGTTCTTTTTTAGCATCCAAAAGTTTAAAAGTCTGTGATGAACCCAGAAGTCAAAGCAGCCCAAACATTTGTTCAGTTGATTTATCGAGCAACAATGTGCTAGCAAAGGAAAGAAACGTAACCGCCAGGACTTCAAACATAGCAAACAAATGTTTCAGGAAATCAGATGAGACATTAACAATTGCTGACGAATGGAAAGAGAAAACCCAAGGGGCTGCACATCTCCATACTAACAAAACTCGGATCAGGACCAGGGCCTTATTGAAAAGAGCTCAAGAGACCCCAAGTGACACAGGCAGAGGAAACTCTTTCGTTGCAGAACCCTTATCCTCTGGAACTAAACTTATAAATAATGAAGGATTAGCACCCCCAAAGCGGAAACGTGGAAGGCCGCCGAAAAGAAAGCCTGTAGAGAGCCTTGCTGCTGTTTATGAGAAAAAGAGCCACGGTGAGGAAAGCGAGCAAGAACTTTACAACAGTTTGCCCTTAGAGGAAGAGGAGGGTGAAAAAACAGAGAGAACACATAGAAAACGGAGGAGGAATAGTAATAAAGTGGAAGTAATTCCACTTAAGAAAAACATAAGTGCCCAAAGCACAGTGGAGGCTGAGGCAGATGAAAACAGTGACATTATTCAAGCAAAGAAAATACTTGAGACACCCAAACAGCCGCGGAAGGTCACTCTAAAGGACTTTCAGAAGCTTATTAAGTGCCAGCACTCAAAAACAAGGAAGTCAAAAGAAGGCCAGGACAAGGACAGTAATGAATCAGCTAAAGATTTAGAAAGTGAGGAGATGACAAGTGCAAGAGGATGTGAAGAATTCATGAAGAATAAGGAAGTTGACATAGTCTTCATTAAGCCTCAGAACAGAGATGGGACTGAAGGGTCTCATGTCGTCTCTATAGTCAGAGCTGATAAAAATCAAAATGAAATCCTAAATAAATCAACCGCTGAGGATTGCCACTTACAGGACAAAAACACATTTTCTAACAAAGAGACCAGTTTGTTTGGTAATGGTGTCTCTTCATTGTTTTCCTTTGACATCCTGGGAGAAAAAAGGGTCAAGTCAGCAGAAGAGATGGAGCTGCCTCCAAAGTATCCTGATCATGGTAAAATATATGTTTCTCCAGCCCAGAATAAATTACAAAGAACTACAAAGTCCTTTTTACTGCAAGCAGTGATTACAATTAGTTGACAGAAAAACTGGAAAACTCTAATTCTGATTATTAAATAATTGAACGTCTTTTATTTAGTTTGTTGGTCAGGCTGCAAAATAGCAAATTTTCCTTAACGCCTGATAATATGTGTAGGATTAAAAAGTTGTTACTTTGGCACCATCTGGTGGTAATATTAAAAATGACAAACTGCAAGTACTGCATTCATAATCATATATAGGAGATCAAATATATTTAGAGCAAAACGTGCCCAAGTGTCAGCACTAAATGCAGTAGTTTCACAGTAAAATTTTCCTTCTGATATATTACTCCATGCAACATTATTGTATGGACCTTTGAAATTTTAAAAACAACAGCCATATCCAAAATTTATGTCTCAAATGCCTTGAATAATTCATCTTACATCCTGTTTTTTTTTGTTTTTTTTTAGCTCAAAAAGGCTGTGATGTTGGAGGGTCAGATACAACAGAGCAGACTGCTAACAGTGATAAAGGCTTGTCTCACACACTGCCCAGTGATGGCAAAATGCCTCCAGACCACAAAGAGAGTCCTAAGGCCTCACAGGGGACTGGTCCCTTTTTACCAGACGCTGTTGAGTTTATCAGGAGCACAGGCTGTGCTCAAGATGATGAAGAAGAAAAGGAAGAAGAGCAGGAGGAAGTAGAGGTTGATATTCTCCTTCTCTCTCCAGACCAAGTGTCTCAACCTAGTAAGTGTGAGAATGGGCTGGAAAACATTGACATTTCTCCAGAGGAAGAGGAGGAAGAAGATGTAAACGAGATTAATGTAACTGGAGATGAGTCAGAGTGACCATATAGTTTTGTTCATGTCATGTGACCTGTTTATCATTTTTGTTCGCCAATCTTCATGTTCTCTATTTTGATTTTATGTTTGTTTACAGAAATGCCAGATTAAGTCCATGTATGTGATGTATCATATATTTTTTTGTCCATCCTTTACAGTTTTTGGTAACAGTTGGTGTCTGGCAATTACATGCCGTAATCCGAGCATGCATGCAGGCTTTGAGCTTTATTTACTATAGTTTCAAGGTTTATATCAATGTTTAATTAACATTTACATGCCAAAGCATTGTTTCTGTTATGGAAATGTTCTCAATGTTTTTTTATGTGCCATCTATATTTGTAAGTATTTTGTGAAATCTGAATTTTCAGACTGTTTCGGGTGAAAGCACTTACGCAGCAAGTACCATAAAATAGAGATCTTATTTTTGGGCCTGTATTTATAAAGCAGTGCGTTTGATGTAAATAATGCAAGTTTGATGACATGTTTTGTAAAGAAAAAACATTTTTTGTTTGAATTTCTAGATTTTGGGGTTTTGTTTTTTGGTTTTTTTTTGCCTGACAAACTGCAAAGCGTAATGTAAGAAAAATACTCTGTTAAGGCAATGGGAAGATGACTTCCGTTTTGAATGCAACTTTATTGACATCACAAGCGTGAGCGGAAACGTAGCACACGTGCTAGAGTTGAAGGTTAAAGAACAAGCAGCGGGTAGACTTACTGTCGGCTATCCGCTGGAGAGGGTCAATAGGACGGCGTTTTGTGGTTAAAGACGCGTGTGAACAACCCTGAAGCGGAGACATGGATCCCATGAAGGCTCAGCAGCTGGCAGCAGAGTTGGAGGTGGAAATGATGGCTGACATGTACAACCGGTAAAGCCATAACAAGCTAGCCATCAAGCTAGCTTAATCTCTTACAGTTGCAGAGCCTCTCATGGCCCTTAGTTTTGATTTCATTTAAGTTTTTTCGGTTGCAAGGCATTATGCAAAGGTTTGGCAAAACCATAATAAGGACTTATTGTAAGCCACTGTGACCGTATTTGATGCCGACTGCGTCCTATTACTCATAATTAATGTAACTTTGCTAATGTTACGTTACATGTAACAATATTATAATGACGGTAACTCGAGCCGTACAGCTGCTGTACAAATGTAAAAGCAACAAGTTTTTTGGTGTTAGGTAGTTAGCATGCCATGTTAAACGTGTTTGTAAGTCCTTAAAGCAACAATAAAATAGATATTTACGGTAGAAAGTTAAAGTGTGTGTGATGCTCTGCAGGTGTAACGATCCCATTTTCAGTACTGACCATGTTGTGTTAGTGAGATACATGGGTCGAAATCGTGCATTAATCTATAGTGCAGATAGAAGAAGTAAAAATGGCCGACACAGTGTGAGCATGCAAAGCCAAGGTCCACCTGAGGGAGAGCAGAGGGGTCGCGGAGAGAAAGAGACGAGACAGGACAGCCAGTAACGATTCGTTACGGAGTAACGCGAAATATAAATGCAAACATACTTGATACGTTTGTGTCGGATGAAATCATGCACATCACCAAATATTTTGAATACACGAGGTATAAATCCATTGGGGATTTCAGAGTACTCAATTTAACCTAAATGAATTATTGCTAATAGGTAATGGCTGGTGAGACAGACACGGCCTTTTAATGGTTTTAAATGTAATGTGTGACTTTGAGACGTCCCACCTTTAGGGCTTTGACAACACTCCTGTGATTTTTCTTAAATGACATAAAGTTTAAAACCTTTATCTTTTAAGATGGGATCTGTGGAACATCAATGTTTGCATTCATGGCAATGCATATAAACATGTGTCAAATACATTAAAATATATCTGACACACGCTTATATGTAATTTATTGTAATATGTAATGTTTATACTCCTTCCTTTTCTTCACTACCAATTCCACCTGGATTTAAGAAACCGAGCCCTTTAATGTTGTCTGACTGTGCAAATAGTTAAAGAGCCTTTCCTTTGATTTTTGCATCTTGATAACCAGACTTTTACAAGGGAAAGCAAGACTCATTTTTCTGCGAAAGATATGTGTTTCGATCATATACTTGTTTGCATTAGTAATACAGGCTGCCAGTTGAGAGAGTGCAGATGAAGGGCTGACATGGTGACCTTAAAATAAGGGTTTAATCACTCAGTCCAGAATTCTGAAATGACAGGCAAAATATATTATCTAGATGGCTGTTAAAAAGAAGACCATTGGCTTTTGGGGTAAAAGAGGGTGGGATATTTGTCATATAACTGTCATTCCTGTCATGAGACTTTCTATTTAATATGCATAAAGTGATTTGTCTTTTCTTCTCTGATGTCTCTTTCTAAATGTCTTGTATCCATCATTAATTATATTATTACCACTTGTGTTTTTCCTGTACAGATATCTGAATTTCAACTTTTAATTCATTTTACTTCAACTAAATGTCTTTTCAAATATTACATTAGTCATTTCTGCTACAGTGTCACTTGTACTGTTTCAGACTAGCAGCTTGATGCCATCAGTCATGTTGTCTGTGTCTTGATAAAAGAACTGACCCTGGATCACACTTTTCCATTTCCCCTCATTTTAGTTTAAAAGTTGTTGCTTGGCTTATTACAATGCTAGACCCTTCAGTATAAACTGTGACTTAAAAAAAACACAATTGTTCAAATACAAACAAGAAGTCTGTTTCATCGATGTTGTCTAGTTTTGATGTCTTTGTATTGTGAATATTAGTTACTGGCATTGCTTTCTGACACAAATAGACAGAAGCTTCTCTATAATTATGTTACATTTGTACCTTTTCCACTTATTCTACAGCATATTAATAATTATCAGAGCAGTTGATAATGGTAATAACCCTAAAGATGCCATATTCACATAAAAACTCTACACATAAGAGCTTTAACAGTGTATTGAAATTTTTTTTGTCAATTTGTCATGCAAAATATTAGTTAGCCAGCAGATGGAGCTGTGTAGTAAAATAGAATGACAGTTTTTTAGGTGTGATTACCTATTACCCTGGTAAAAGAATTAACATGTAGAAGAATTTCTGAAATCTGACTGTTTTTGTCTGTCCTCCGTGTCAGAATGACCAACGCCTGCCACAGGAAGTGCGTACCTCCACATTATAAAGAGGCGGAGCTCACGAAGGGCGAGTCGGTGTGCCTGGATCGCTGCGTAGCCAAATACCTGGACCTTCATGAGAAGCTGGGACGCAAGCTGACAGAGCTCTCAGTCCAGGATGAGGAAATGATGAGGAAGGCAGCCGTTGGGAGCGGATAGAGACGCTGATCAATGGAACAAAGTGAAGCATTGTGGGGGATTACAAGGTTTTGGGATGGGGTTGGCATATGTGAGATCTCTTAGATAATGACTTTTGTTTTTATTGATGGGTAATTTTTGTTAGAGAAATAAAAAAAAAAGCTTAAGTAATGATGTTGAAGTTCATGGAAAGAAACTGCTTCCTTCACTGGAGCAGAGGATGAGGCACACGATGAGGCCAATGGGACATCCAGGGCACTTGAACATCTTCCAGCCTTTTTGGACATGCTGGATTAGTATTACATTCAGCTTGGCCCTGCCCTCAATAAGTTACCTCAAAATTGACTGGAAAGGACAAAGACTTTGGGACATTTAATGTTATATTCTGCATCCATCTCTGTGATTGTTTTTAGCTGCTTCTCTTGCAGGAGCTCAGATGCAGTAAAATATAGAGGCTTTGTGGTACCATTTGCCCAGTACTCGAGGCAGGTTAAAACAAACACTAAGGATGATTTGCATTTAATATGTGTTCCCAAATCACACTCTAACCATGGGATGATGTGTTTTTTTTTTTTTTTTTTTTTTTTTATGGGGTCAGAGGGAGTAAACGTAAAAATTATGTTTACTAAGAGATACATGGTTCACAATTATAAGCTGTCTGTCATGCAGGCAACCTAATGCTGGCTCTGTACAAAGCCTGGAAATACAGTAAATCAAATACATGGATTAGGGCATGCACTGAATTATGAGTATGTATGGCAGTATTGTGCGAAACACTTTTTCTCTCCTGGAACGTGCTGTGTTGGCCTTGCCTGTCTGCAGCCGCAGCAACAACTCAGACCCAGACCACCGGCCGGGCCTCTCTGGTTACATGGACTTGTGTTGAAGTGTGCTTATTCGTCATGCTTTTGTTGACTTTCATGTTGTATGTCAGTGGACCATGTTTTTTCTTTTTTGCTGTGATTCTTTTTCACCTCTTGTTTACCTCTGTGTCAGTGATGCAGTTTTTTAGCTGCATTTTGAAAAAGCTGCACAGGCGTATTGTCATTTTAAGTTACTTAATAAAACCGTGTCATCGTTTATCTTCATTGCTCTGATGGTGCCAAATTCTTATTCTCTGCCCAACACGCACTCTTGCTCATAAAAAATAATCCTAATGGCGCAGTACTAACAGAAGGGAGGCAGGGTTTCCCCAAACGTTGAACACATAAGTGTCTGTGCCTTTAAGACAAAATGTGGGACAGACTCGAGTGAGGAAGTGAAGACAACTGACTTTCGTTTCCTTCGCGAAACTTTTATTTATACCTGCTGTGTGTGCGGTGGAAAGAGGAAGTAAAAGCTGCAGAGGCAAAAGTGACACAAGCGACACGGGGACGGAGAACGTGCGCGTGCCTCTGCCTCACAGGTGGACTTCAGGTTTCAGCCCGCGAGGAGCCCTGCGCGAGAGAGACGGTAAGTGATTCTGAAGGTGTCGGTGAGTCGTGGGGGTGAAACAGAGGGGTGTGTTGTTTGGGAAAATGGAGTGGCTACATGCATATTTATATATAAATATTTATTACTAAACCAATGTCATGCCGCACAGGGATGTTTAAAAGTACTACAAAAGTCATACCTGGACAGTGCGGTTCATTTATGGTTATTTCCCCCCGTGAAACAATCGTGTTAATAATTAACTCAGTATTTACCTTGCCTCATTGAACCATGGAGGCCGTGGTGAGAGAACAGCGATTCATTGACTGCATGTACAGCTCACATTTTGGAGAACATGTTGACGCTCATATCCTGTTTTCTAATAATGGAGGTTGTCGAGTTAAAATGATGGAAAGAAGCTCCCGTATTTGCTGTCCCGTAGATAGATGGCTTCATTCAGCCATTATTACGTTAAGGCTCGGTGCTCCGGGGCTTTTGACCAGATTAGAAATACGATGAGAGCACAGAAGTTATTCTATCTTGCAGAGACAGGGTAGTAAATCTTCTTTAAGAGATCACGAGAAGCTTTATCATTGTTTTTGTTTTCTTTTTTGTAATGTGAACGTTCTTTAAATGGAAAATGTTGTCAAATATATTGATACGGGAATAGCATTGTTTTTATGTGCGTCATAGTGTCCTTCAGCACAAGAGTTGGCAGTTCCCTTTAGTGTCTGTTTGAACCATTTAATGAACAGCGCTGCTCGAAAATAGGCTTAGAAAATGGCTGTGTTAACTGTATTATTTATTTCACATTTTGCTATGTTGGGAGGAAGAAGAAGTTCCTGAAATGAGTGAAAACTTAGATGACCTGTAGTATTATTTTAAAAGAAATAAAATCAATGCTTGAATGAGCATCCATCTGCCATAACTCTGAATGCGACATTATTTATCCTTAATGAAACCCAAATGTTTTTTAAGAGATGACACGGATAACACTACTTAACCAACTATAAAAAAATCGAACAAAAGCTAAACGTAAACAGACAAAATTCCCCCAAATAAAAAACTAAACATGAAGTCCAACAGAACAGCGCAATATATTGGATAATGAGAGAGAGATAGAGATCTGTAAGCAAGAACAGAATGAGAATTCTATCTATCTATCTATCTATCTATCTATCTATCTATCTATCTATCTATCTATCTATCTATCTATCTATCTATCTATCTGTCTGTCTGTCTGTCTATTTGTATGTCTGTCTGCCTGCCTGCCATCATCATCAATACTTTGACATCAATAATTTTAATTTAGAAACCAAAACTTATAACAAACAGTATTGGAGTTATCAGACAGCAGTCTGAAAGATTGAGACTGTAAAAACAGATTTCTCACTGGATTGACAAAATGACAGGGGGCTGAAGGCAGTAAATAATCTATGAATCCACTGTACTGCATGTTTTTGTCACTAGATGGAGGCATATGACAGAGAAGAGCTGGTTGAGGATGCTGGTCAGCATGTAGCACCTCCAAATGGTGCAGTAAATGAACTGCTGAACGTGGGACAAGACGACAACATGCAGGGACAGGTACGCTTGTGTGAAAGACCTTGTAACTCCAGTCTGAGTAATTCACAGGTTTTTTGGTGAGGCATAACACACCTTTCCATAAGTGTGATAAAAAATTCACCACCGTTCTGTTATCGAACAGTTGTATAACCTCATTTCTGTTTCTTTCGTCAGATGGAGGAGTTTCTGGGCCCTCAGGCAGAGTACAACGAAGAGGAGGAGGAGAGGAAATACTACAGGAGGAAGAGGCTAGGAGTCATCAAGAATGTTCTCGCAGCCAGTTTTGGAGCCATGATTGTGTACAGTGTGTACATGGGTGAGTTTGATTTGAGAAGTCACATTAAAATTAAACAAAGAAGAGCACAGACAGTCGTGGTTAGAGACTCTGATAGGTTCTTTTAAATTCACTTTTGTGTGTATGTAAATAAGGTGTGTGCATGTGTGTTTGTGCATACACATACAGGCCTACTGCAGATGCAACTGATCCTACATTACGACACGACCTACCGTGAGGTGAAGTACAGCAACCTTGGCCTGGAGGACATTGACCGCAAGATGCTGATGGGCATCAATGTCACGCCCATCGTAGGCCTGCTGTACACCCCCTTACTCATCAGGTAAACACACACACACACACACACACACACACACACACACACACACACACACACACACACACACACACACACACAC
>JAQNCA010000024.1:22654345-22738504 GCA_029783725.1 Acanthurus tractus | reverse complement strand
CCCCCCCCCCCCCCCCCCCCCCCCCCCCCCCCCCCCCCCCCCCCCCCCCCCCCCCCCCCCCGGCGCCCCCCCCCCCCGGGCCCGGGCAAAGAGATGATAGAATGGGGAGAGTAAATCTTGATGTTTGTGTCTGCAGGTCAAAGGTTACCGCTACCTAGAAGAGGACAACTCAGATGAGTCAGACTCTGAAAGAAGTGAGGAGGATGACGAAGAGGACAAGGAGGAGAAGGAGGACGACGACCATGTGGTGGAGGAGCTGGAGGGTGAGCGGGGAGAGGAAGGAGCCCAGGACGTATGGGCCCGGGGAGTTGACTCACCCGGAACCAGGAGGAGAGGGGCAGAAGGTCACCGTCGCAGGCGGGAGGACACAAAGGAGGGAGAATGGGAGGAGCGTGAGGGAGAGTAAGAGGAGAAAAATGAGGAGACATGAGGATGACGGACATACAGAAGAGAAGGGGAATGAGAAGTGTCCTAGATGTTGTTGTGTTCAAGACTCCATTCCTATTTTTACAGATATTTATACTTCAATAGACAATTTGTAATTTCTGCAACCTGAGGTCTCTCAGTCAAAGCAATAAAAACAAAAGACGTAGTTAAATGCTGTTATGTAGTAGCACGGGATCATGGGATTTGTTGACTTCATTGTTGAACAGTCACTGTGCAAATGAAAAACTATCTGACTGACTCAGGCAGGTTCACAGACGAGGTCATGTTTTAAAGTTTTACTCATGGAACATCCTTCCTCAGCCTGACTGTTGTTACCCCTGAAGTCAACGACGTGACAAAATCAAATCTGCATTTACCTTGAATGAAATGATGGATCTTTCTGGGTTTGAACACTGTTGGAAATGGTATGCCAGCACACAACTCGATGGAATATATAGCAAAGATATAAGTAATTTTGGACCAAATGTTGCTCTTTTTCATACTGTGTGTTATAAGTAATCCTTATAAACTACACTAAACAAAAGCATAGGCTTCAGTTTTAAAGCTGTAACCACCTGTACTACTGTAGTAACAACAGTGATTCAGAAGAAAGGATTCAGGAGCTGGATATGTTATGTTGCCTTCCACAACGATTGTGGCAATGAGGCAGCATACGCTGGATAAAACAACTACAGCTTAGAAAACAGGAAACTTTAGTTTTTCTTTTGCTGCAGTTTGTGGCTCTTATGTACAGAACCCTCACACAGTCATAAATGGAGTGTAGTTGCTTTTGTGCTTTAAGTAGAAAAATATTTCTGAAAAATACAGCCTGCTTTCATTTAAAGAAAGAGCACTTATTTGAAAAGAGAGAGCTGAAAATGACAGAGAAAGAATTGAGGAATTGATTTTCTGGGTTCATCGTCAAGGTGAAGTGTGTTTTGATGGAGTTATTATCAGAGTGCCTGATCCTGCTGAATGTGAACTGCTCAAGAAGCTGTTGCTAAATTTGATCCTCTGTTTTTGTTTACCTTCAGGCGACTTTGTTTCTTCACATCTCTTCGATAAAACAAGTTGTCTTGACTTGTTACGGAGGCTTAGCAGACACGCTTTTCATTAGCATGCTTTTTGTAGTTAAATATTAATGTAAATGTATTTATGTTAACGCTTCATTATGGTTTGATGTGTGACAGGTATGCCAGTAGTAGTAGTCTATAGCTAATGCCAATGAGTTATGGATTTTGGTAAATGGAAGCCTCAGGGACTTAATGTGATTAATAATACCTGAACTGTTTCAATTTGTTTTCAAATTGTTATTTACAAAACACAACATACAGCTATGCATATGCTCTATTTAGAAGTTACAATGTGAGCTCAATATTCACACGGCTAGAAATGCTATTGTTATTGCTAGAAAGAGTTTAGGAACCACAGTAATTTCTACTCAGACCTGCTGTGGGAAGAGGGAATAAAAATCATATTTTCTAGTGTATGTTTAACTTTTATATCTGTGATGAAAATTTCTCTTGATTGTCAAGCTCATACCAAAGCTACTTGATGGTGCAACATTCTCTGTGAAGATGTTCACTTATTTAACGTAAAGTTAATGATTTAAACATGGTCAAACTCTTTTCACTGCCTTCATGGGAATACACTTTTTTCATATTGGATCTTCACACCTGTACATTTAAGTAAAGGTTGTGTGTGAAATTGTCTTTTTTATTCTGTTGTTGTCTCTCTTTTGACATATCTTCATGGTAACTCTTAACGCCAAAGCAAAAATAGTAAGATTGAATTCAACTGTTTTTGTCTTTTACTATGTAAGATTATAAATGTTATAATAGAAAAAAAATAGAAAGAAGCATCTCAAAAACAACTAACATTACAAGTATCACTTGCTAGTGTTGATTTATTGACAAATTAACTTTTAAGCAAAGCCATTTTTAAAGTCAAGGTTTAGTCCCAAGTTTCTTGTGATTGTTAATGCGCATTCACTTTTCTGCTGCATATGTGATCCACTTGGCCTAACACTAAATGTTAGAGAATTTCAGATTTTCTTTTGTAGTCAGCACGTACATTACATCAGTGCAACCTGGGATACGACTTGTAACAGTGGTGTTGCATACAGAAGCTGTGGGGGTGCAAAATTGCACCACCAACATTCACATGATGTTGCAAAAATACTAGATTGAATACTTAAAGGTGTGGTTATTCTAATACATCATAAGACTATTAGTTAATCAAAGTGCCTATTCTTAATCTGTGAGTTTTTCCACATATTGTCAAGTTGTATTGTGGCCTAACCATTATAACCTTCTGTTGGTTGAACTTTCTGCAGGGTTTCTGAGCTGTTCAATAAACCTTGGCCTGAGTTAATAGGAAATACTGAAAGTGCTGTTGCAGTACCTCAAAACTGAACTTTTGTACTGCAGTAAATGTACTGTCCATACATATAAAGTGCTGATTGTCATTTTGACACTGCTGAACCCTTTTGTTGAGAAAAAATTTCTACCCTTGAGACTCGCACAGTCTGTTACGTGTTTATTATTTATTGTACTGTAACCTTTCGCTCTGTTTTGTCCGGCCACCTTCTCTTCTGTTCTGAGCTCTGAAATTGCAGCTGCTGTTTGTGCTGAAAATAAATTTGTTTGCTTCCTTTTTTTTAATGAAGCAATGCCAAACATTCTCTCTGTGCATGTGCACTTACACAGGAATTACAGAGAGGACACCTCAGGTTCTCATTCTGAACTTTATTTCACTTGCACTAAGACAAAATGAGTAATAACAGAAATATGAATATGAGCTTGGGTAAAGAGGTAGCTGCTATGTCACCGATGGTTTGCGTTGTACTTGTGGCCCTGATGAACAAAGCCCTAAACTCAGAACCAAACCTGAAGTTCAGGCTTTTGGGCTCATAGTCAGATTCTGTCAGGCACATAGTCCAGGTGGAAGCCCAAGCTGTTACTGTTGGCCCTACTGATCTGCTCCCTCTAGTGCCTGATGCGTCTGATGGACTGGATCTTTGGAGTCTGGCAGTGGGATCCCCAGTTCCTCCAGTGCTGGAAGTCTCCACTGTGTCTCTCACACTCCATGATGTACTGCTGACCTCTGTAGCCAGGATACTCATAGCACACAAAACTGAAGAAAAAAAGACACAGGAAGGAGGGAAGCACGTGAGCATTAAGAGATTCTCTATATGCTACTCCATTTATCCACCACTAGGAACATTACTCATCACTAGAACCCGATGATAGTTCATTTCAGGGGTTTTAGGAATATTTGAAAATTAAGTAATCTTATGATCCTAAACTAGATTATATCGTCAAAAACACTGAATGCAATGACAGAATTGCAGTGTGTGTTACTGTTAAGTATTATTTTGCCTGGAAGGGGAAGTGAGGTGATTAAAAAACATTTGACAGTACATGTTATTTTGGTTATATAAGTTATAAGTTGCATTAGTGAGTTTCGTTTTTGCTTTTGGACATGATATTTCCCCTTAAATGTCTGAATTCATATAAAACTACAGCACCCATATCTGTTTATTTTTTTATCTTAGTTTATTTTGACCTTTATAATTCCTAGATAATTAAATAATTAATAATTTTTTTTGTCCTTTTTCAATTTTAAAGGCATCTCAACCTTCTTCATAATTAAGAGCACACGTTGAACTTGAACTAGAATGTGTTGGGATGAAGCACATGACTTACGCTCCACACTGCACGTGCATGGAGCCCACCTGAGGCATGAACCAGCCCATGGCCTGCAGGGAGGGGTAGTCGTCGCACAGCTCGGTGCAGCGTCCAATGAAGTTCTCCCTCTCAAAGATCACCATACGGCTGCTGTGGTGAGACTGTGGAGAGTGTGACAGAGTGTCAGTCTGACGTACAGAGCGAGCAGACACACAGTCTTCTTTCTATTTTTGAGTAGTTTCAGTCACTTGCTATGTGGCTCACTCCTCTGATCTGCCCCCTCAATCTGCTGCTCACTATCTCCTCTTTCCATTCACCTTTATTTCACTTTTTCACTCCCACTTCTCTCTCTCTCTTCTATCTCCTGTGTCATTTAGCCCACCCCTTCTCTGCAGGTACTCACAGCACAGTAAATGGGACGCAGGGACATGAAGCGCTCGATGTGGTAGGACAGAGAGCCACTGTAGGCTTCCCAGTTGGGGTACTCGCCCCTCTCCAGGATGAACTGCTGGCCCTGGAAGTCATGGTGCTCGAAACCCACCCAACTGCAAGCAGAAGAAGTAAAATAGTTAGACAGGACATAAAAATAGGAAATGTCTAAAACCAGGAGATCTAATCAGAATTGGAGATCACAGCCCCGAGTGTTCTGATTACCACAGGGAACACTGCTGCCTCTACTTTCCACATCTTTTCTTGCTCTTCTCTCAAAGTGTTTGAGCCTCTCATGCTCCTTTTTCCTAAATGCTACATCTATCACTATAGCCTATATATATAAACATATATATGTATATATATATATATGTGTGTGTGTGTGTGTGTGTGTGTATTTATATATATATGTATATATATGTGTGTGTTTGTGTATTCATATCTAGTATCTATATCTATATCTATATCTATATCTATATCTATATCTATATCTATATCTATATATCTATAAATAAATATATATATATATTTATATATCCAGATATCTAGATAACTATTTAGATAGAGAGATAGAGAGATATTGAAAAACAAAGAGTGTTGATATAAAATAACCAGTTAATGTTTTATGAATTACAATGACACACTGACCACTATCTGTTGCTATGGAGTTGAAATCTCAAGAAGTTGAAAAGTTTCTTGAACTAGACCAGAAAATTGGCAAATGTAAATGCTGATTAATGTGTAAATAATGCATGAGGAGTGAAAAGTGTGAGAAAGAGGAAGCAATTTTTGGATAATGTTTTTAGGTAATTTTATAGCTCCTCTCAACTCTGGTGATGATGTAACCCACTCCTGCTCTCAACATCCTGTCCAATACACACTGATGTGAAAATCTGGAAAGAGCTGGAAGTTGCATAAAAACTCCAACAGCTACTGTGGAAAAAAGTATAATTTCTAAAAGTTGAAGTTATAAAATATAAGCTTGTGAACAACTTTGAGGTTGAATGATTTTTTTATGTAATGTATAAATGAGATGAAAGAGGATAAAGATTGCTGGGTTTGGAGGGGTTTGGAATAATTTCCCCAAAGTTTGAATGTGAAAATGAGCTGGAAAACCTTGAATTTTTTGAAAACTGTTTAAATTAGCCATAATCTGAATGATACTAACACTGTCATAATTAAGTTTAACATTATTTCTTCTGCATTGTGTTTCCATGTTGAAAAAGGAGTTATGCTGCAAACAAAGTGTCAGAGATCCTTTTGTGGGAGAACATAGTGTTAAAGCTGACTCAGCATTCACGGCATTGAAAAAAGACAACCACGTATTTTGAATACCTTCAACAATTGTTAAGCAGATACGCCTAGTTTTTAGTGGTTAACACTGTGAAAAAAAATCATAATTAGAACACAGGATGTTCCTTCAGACCCCTGATTTTTCCTGTTAAATCATAAATATCTAATGTTAACAAGAAAAACTCTACATATTAGAAGTAATTAGTTATCATGTGCAAGGTGTATCAAAGATAATATTGAAAGTACAGAGACATATCATAGAGAGCTCTCAGAGCAGACTGTCTAAAGATTTTGTGTGCACTTCCGCACAGGAATCTTGACTTGACAAAAGAAGAAAATGTTCATGTGGCCTTAATTTATCCACTAGTGACCAATGACAACTGCTGACCACAGGCCAGAATACCAGCTCTGAATATTGTCCATAAAATGAATCTCGGGCAGTATAAAAAGGTTGGCTAGATTGGCTAAAAGGACCGTGTCAGCTCTGCAGGTGATTGTAATAAAACTCTTTCTCAGCATTTTGTCAAAGAAGAGGTAGCTGTGGCAAAAAGAAGATGACCTATCGGCGTGGCATGTAGGCTAGAGCAACCTCAGAGGTGACACGCCGGGAGCCTGGACACACTACGTCCTCCCTTAATATCTCTCTACCTCCATCTCACATACCCACACTGACATAAATAAACACGCACACACGCACATACAGAGTCAGTCAACTGTCCACGGAGACTTGCAGGCGTACAGGCTGTGTGACTCACGCTCCACTCTCCACTCGGATGGAGCGGATGTTGTCCAGGCCGCAGTCATGGATGTTGCAGCACTCTGAGGTGAACTCCAGACACTTGCCTTGAAAATGCTCCTGCTCAAACACAGTCACCTGAACACAGGAGGCAAAGGAGAGGCATGAGGAGGTTGAATATATGTCTGTGTGTAGGACTGTGTGTGTAGGAATATGTGTGTAGGAATATGTGTGTAGGAATATGTGTGTAAATGTACCTTAAAGAAAGGTGCTGTGCCCATGCTGGGGAAGAACATGGGTGAGGTCATGTTGGATCTAGTGACTCTATTCATTTCTAAAGTGGAATTAAAAAGAAAAAGAAAAACAATATAAATGATTAGAGGGAGTTAATGCACTAAAACCATAAAATGTACCATATTTATCAAATAATTATTAAAAACATGGAAAAAAATCTTCAAGTGAACTTTTATTAATTTAGGTAGTTTCCATTTGTTGTAACTAACAATGTTTCCCCACTTACAATGTAAAAAAAAAACAACTTTTTAAACAGCCATTATGTGCCTAATAAAAACTTAACTCAAATATTTGAATTAGTTGAAGCCAAAACAAGCATTTAATCCGTTAAATTCAACTCGTGGGAAAATTCTGGGTCGCCCCTGCTTACCTGGATGCTCTTTGCTCTCCTCGCGCTCCTCACACGCCAAATCCTCTTCACAAAGACTTTTGTATGAATCTGGCGCTTCTGTTTTATACCGGCGTCCAAGCGGGGTCCTCCTGTGCATGTTGCCCCTCCATACTCATAATGTGAAGGGGGTCTTTGTCAAGGACTGAGCGTGCCCGAATTCATGATTATGCTTCCGGTTTTCAAAGTTAAGCTCTGTTGAACAGAAGGCTTTAACACCTCTACACTATTCAACAGCCACTATTTTAAGTAACAGGCCTTACACAGCAACAGATGAAAATGGAAAATATAACCATTCAAACCTAATACTCTGAAAGAGTTGAATTTTATTTTCTCCTCAAATACACTGTTCAACAAGGCATAGAATTGTAACACAGAATCTTCTTATTGTGTTCTGTGTTACAAAGAGGTTTTCACCTTATTCATTATTGCTTTAGCCTATATAGGTAATACTTACTCTTGTTACTATTAGTTATTTTCACCGCTGCTACTCATGAAACTAAACTGATTAGCTTAATCAATCTCACTTACTGATCAGGCAACACAAGAAGAATCATGAACAACTGTCGTTTTCTTAATTGCATTTATATTGTTAAACTTTATTATTACTCCTTATCCTGCCCGCTTCTTTTATGTTATGACATTTTGCTGAGTAGGTCAATAAGGTTATTTTGTAGACTAAAACGTAACTGATTAATTGAGTAGCACATCATCATCATCATCATCATCAAACATTTGTTTGTTTGTTTTTGGATTTTTTTTTTTTACCAAAGTTCTACGAGCATTCCAACGGAAGCCCAGTATTTATTTTACATGATGTCAGGTCAAGTTAATCAGTTAATCAATAATCATTTGCAGCCAAACGTGAAAGCAGATTTTCTTTTATTTTGAAGGCAGAGACAAGAGGAGTTCCGGTATTCCTCCGGCTGACTGTAATTACATTGACGCAGGTGAGCGAAAGCTTCACGTGCGCCGCTCTGTGCTCATGTTGTGCGACAAAAGCGAGTTGCGCGCGCGCGCCGCGGCGAGCCCCCTCTCTCGCTCTCTCTCTCGCTATCTCTCTCTCTCTTCCCCCCCTCTCTCTTTGTAACCCTGCGGCCTGCAGACTCAGCAGATCATATACAGCGCAGGCACAGAGTTGAGGGTTGGGAATGCGGGGCTGTTGTTGGTCTATTCGTATAGGTCAGCAGTGCCATCCTATAGACCAACAATGGCCGGGGCTATAGGAAGAGAATGAAGAGGATTTGGAGAGCCATCCGGGAGCATGTGTCAATGGTGACTCCCAAAAGTAGAGGAAATTGGAACAGGAATTTCATTAATGATGATAATCATCAATTAATAATGTTACTGCTGTAATAATAAATACATTAATAATAGAAGTGTTCTATTTATTGGCCTAAAACACAAGTAAACATACAGAAAAGAATGAAAGTGTTCAGTAACTTTTTATATTTTGCTTCTAAAAAAACTGAAAAGATTTTCAGTCTATGACGCTGCAGGGGACTGTTTTTTATCATGACAAACACATTTCTACAGAAAGATACAAGAAAGTGGCAACTTCATAAACATCATAGTTGAAACACGATAGATTTCTCACTTATGGCTCTTCAGCCACTGCACCAGCATCCTTTTACAATATAACATTCATGTATAATGTTTTGTGTTGCAAACCTGCATTTTTTATGCACTGCATCCATATGCTTTGCAGGATTATGTGTAAAAAGAGGGGAAATTCCTTTGAGGACAAATTTTCACCTCAGAAATGTAATGTGAGGGATCAGGATACTCCACTTTGGCTTCAGTCACACATGTAAACCAGATTCTCACTTATGTAAGCTACAATGAACACATTTGATGAAGGCAGAGTTTTCTGGAAAGTTAACTATAGTTTCTTACAGACATGCACTGTATGAAAAAGTTACAATGACACAGCTCGTGCATTACACATTTGGAAGGTTTGATGTACTAATTGATAACTGATAATGGGAATGATGGACTGATGTGATGTCAGTGCAGGAGGATCAATGAGACCTCCATTAAATTTGAAGGTGTATTCCACACACTTGGAGCTACGTCAGTCATGCTGTGGATTTGATAAGCATTTTTTGAGAAGAGCACATAAAAAAATGCCAGTAAGTTTTGTTGGATCTGTTTCATCTGTTTCAGGGAATTCTAATTTCTTTTTTAATGTTCTATCCATCAGGGGATTTGGTTCCCAGCACCACAGAGGAAGCGGCGCAAGTGGTTTGCAATGTTTGTTTTCCCGAAGATCTCTTTCATATTCTCCCATCAGATCAGCTGCAGTATCTCTTTACTATATTATTTGCTAAGTTTGATCATCCGATGAGAAATCAACCAACTCATATGCTTATTTTGGTCTTTCATTTTTTAATCATAAGCATGTATTACATGGCCTCTGTTATTGTCAAGTTAATTTAAATTCAGTGAACATTGAACAACAGCCATCCATATTCCCATGCACAATCAGTGTGTGCTATCATGTAAGCTACTTTAAGCTGGGAGCAGTTTAATAGCTGGAAGGTTACAGGGCATGGTTTCATAGATTCAATTGTGCTGATT
Source organism: Acanthurus tractus (assembly GCA_029783725.1). NCBI lineage: Eukaryota > Metazoa > Chordata > Actinopteri > Acanthuriformes > Acanthuridae > Acanthurus > Acanthurus tractus. The sequence goes on along the minus strand of JAQNCA010000024.1, from coordinate 22,728,669 downwards.
CTATTCCAGCCAGTGACCTTTGTTGCCGGTGAAACCTCTCTCTCTCCCCATTTCCTGTCTGCTTCTTCATCTGTTACCAGGCAAAAAAAATTGTTGCTTTCTTTATGCTGTCTTTTCGCCCTGGTTTCTCTAGAAAAAGTCCTTTTGGATGCTGGTTTGTGACCGGATCCAGTCACTGAATTCAGTCCAAAGTGAAGGACCTGAGTCTGTCCTGTAGTCTAGAGGACTGAGGACAAAATGACACAGTTACTTAACAAGAGATGTACTCTAGAAGGTCAATCAAATCTCTCCTTGATATTTGACAAATTGACATTTGCTTTTTTGCAACTTCATGCTCCTCTCAGCAGTAACTGAGGATGTCCAACAATCAGCTGAGAGGGATGTGTGTGATTCACCCCTCCTCTCTTGACTTTTCACTGATGCTCACTTGAGTGCAAATTGCAAGATTAATGAGGCAGACCATTGAGTCCAAGACATGAATAATTTCACCTCAGAATCTCATCTGATGAACAGCTGCAGCCCACTTCCTGTCGACTTTGCATGCACAGCCACCTTTGGAGCCTTTTTGGTCCAGCTTGCTTGCTCCTTCATGGGCACTTAGTAGAATAAGGATCTCATGGAGTCTACTGTTGCAACTATTGCCCACCACAATACTTCACCGTCCTACACAAGGAAAAAGGCAGAGGGCTTTAATTTAATAGCCTTCTCCCACTGTGATGAGGGGAGATTAAAATTATTGTCCGTGCACACTCTGAACTGCTTTACTCACCCAGAGGTGGAACAACCAAGTTATTGCCTTACACAGCTTATTGCTTTTCCTGTTGTTATTTATCCCAGAACCTTTTGATTGCAGCAGTGGAGGGAATATGAGTGAACAATTCTGTGACAGATAGTCAGACTGGTCAGTCTAACTGTTAATACTGTGAAATCATGGGGTCAGAAATCAAGGTTAAGATGTAGAAAAAAATGCTTTGTGTAAAAGCCTGATGCAGATCAGTGCAGTTAGTTCAAAGTCTCACTTTGAATTAACTGCACTCTCTTTTTAGATCAAGGATTTATGTCAAAATTAAGTTATCATGCAGTTATTTTGTCTTTGATCAAGTCCCCTGATTCTTCATAAAATTCTTTTCTTTCAGCCTATATTTCTCTGCATCTCTTTCTGTCCCAGCATCTCTCTCTCTCTCTCTCTCTCTCTCTCTCTTTGATGATGGGGGGATTTCTATTCTGTGGGGGCTGTGAGCTCAGCGAGTTTGTTTCTGTGTCTATAATCCCCTCTCTCTGGGCGCCAGCATATAAAAGCGGCGAGGGGCCTGGCGCACTCTCACACAGACCGCCAGTCTCAGCCCCGTGTCTACTCCTTTACGCACACACTGCCACAGGTAAGACAGTGGGCAAACATCTTACAGAAGGAGAAAAGAAAATAGGGACACAGAGATTGAGAATAACCTGATTTAATAATAATAAGAAGAAAATGTATTATAGTTTCAGCTCAAGATATGACTGCCTAATGTTAATTTGTTTTGCACAAATTGGATAGGTGTCAATACATGCACTGTGACCTGTTTAAGTCTTTTACATTTAAAATCAACAAAAGAATTTAAAAGTTGTGCTAAATATAATCCTTATCCAAATCACGTTGGATCCACCAACAAAGCACAAAAATCTTAGAAGTGCTACTTATTAAGTTTGATGAGGTGCTTAAAAAAATAACGCCTGTATATAGGATTTACTTTTTTTATGGAAAAACTTTGCAGTTTTACACTATAAATATCTGTGCAAAACAGAAATAACATGATGATTTGCGTGGTAAAGTCCTAACTGCCTTGAGCTTTTTTAAGAGACGATGTGAGCGTCATTAAAGGTGTGTTGTCGGGCAAGGAAACGGGGGATTAATTTGGTTTTGTTTTTCCTTTTTGCTGGAAGAAACTAATCTATATCATCCAATCTCTTGGAAGATAACTAGAGGCACATAGGTAATTAAACATTATCTTCCAGAAAGCCTTGGCACCATCCTCCAGCAACTACCACCTTCAAATTAAGCTGTATTTTAACTAGAGCAGAACTTGTGTAAAAAATGTAAACTTGTTGTATGAGGTGACAGTGGCAGCTCTTAGTTTAAAATTACAGAAATACTGGAATATTTGGTAAACGGGACGCATCATTTTGTTATGTTTGCTATAATTTTGAATCACTTTATTAACAACTAAAATGACAATGGACAATGAACATTCAGACATTCAAGGTATAACAAAAATACTTGATAACATAATATCTGTTACGAGACAACAGCTAACATTAGCATTTAATGACTTCCCAGTTAACAATACCCCTTGATATTGTTGCAGGATAGACAAGAAAGGTTTCAATTAATTCAGAAATATCACACCTTGGGTGCAGTTATTTGAGCCTGGCTGAATGTAAACCACACTGGATGTATCAGAGCTAACAAGGTAATGAAATGGCCAAGACAAGAACCTTTTTGCAGTCCAGTAAAGAAACATTTGGACAACTAACCATAAACTACAAGTTTGGTTACATCCATTTTATTTACTTCCAAGCCTGAGCAAATTATTCTATGATGTGCGCTGTTATTTCAAAGTTAATGTAAGCCTTTCTCATCATATAGTATAACACTATCAAATGATTGTTTGCTAGGAAGTGGCTAAATGGTGCTGCTAGCTGGCAAATGTCAGTTGGCAAATGTGTTATCAAACATATTGTTTTACCTTAAAATATAGTCCATATAGTCTGATGTCACTCCAGAGTTTTACTATCCATGGAGAAGATGAAAGGTTGAAGATTTGTTAAAGAAAAACGGCTGCTATGTGAATATGGTTAATCTTTTACTCCTTGTGCATATGAGTCAACGGAAACATACGCAAAAATTCCAATTGTTTTAATTGCTTTACTATATTACTTTGAGAAATTGTGGCCAAGGTGTTGAGAGGTTTTTTTTTCCAAGCAGAAGAGACAGTCAAAAGAAGATATTAATATCACTGGAGAAGGTTTTGCTTTTTTTTAAAAAAAATGCTGCAACTCAACTCACCCCTTAACCTTGTAAATTTTTTTCACAGTCTCTTAAAGTAATGGTAAAAGACAGCTAACCGCTTCAAAACATGCTCTCTTCTCAGTCATCATGTCTGGAGAGAAATCCAAGTCTGCTTCCCAGACTGATGGGAAGGCGGCTCAGAATAAGACATCTGAGATGGGCATGATGTCCTACAAGGTACACACACACACACACACACACACACACACCCACACACACACACATAGTCACACACATTATACAGCCCACATGTACACCAGATGATCAAACATCTTCAAGTATATGATACAGTCCTTTTCACATGGCGAGCTCATTATCAGTTTACCTTCTGGGCTGATGTCTGTTATCACGACCTTCTGGTTGTAACTCAGTGAGGGGGCGGTCGATAACTACATCTGGCAGAAAAATACCATGTGAGGCTTCTGTGCATTAAGTCACTGGGGAGAAAGCTGTCATAACCACACAGTTTCTTCATTTTAATTTATTTACTTGTTTGTTTTTTACTTTCTCGCCTCTATCACAGTCTTTTCTTCCATATTTTGATCCTATTTATGCTCTTCTCAGGCCTTGACTTCCCTTTTCCTTCTTTTTTTCTTATTTCCTTGAAACCCATTCCCACTTTCATCCTCTTTCTCCCAACTTTACCCCCGACTAGATGTGCGTGTACGACCAGGAGAACTTCCAGGGCCGCTGTATTGAGATTAACGGCGAGTGCATGAATGTGTGTGACATGGGAATGGACAAGGTGCGCTCCCTGCGCGTCGACTGTGGACCGTAAGTAGCCTGTGCAGATACAACTGCACACAGGCATGCGACCACCCACACTTGCAAGCACACATAATGTAGCCAGCACCCACACATCTCTGAGCAAAGAGCATGTGATTTCAAAAGTTTATCTCACCATTTTATGACATTTCACATATTAGGCATCTGACTGATGCTTTTATCCTCAGTGTAGCAGTAGAATGAACTTTAATGCCAAACTAATAACACAGCACAGCAACAAACAAAATTACTGGAATGATAGTAGTGCAATTAAAGACAAGATTTTTATCATTGCACTTCCATAAAGACTAGAGACTCAGAAGAGACACATTAAAAAACAAAAATAAATGATCACAATTGAAGCAACAGAGGCAAAGTTATTTTGACAAAAATTTGATCATGTCATCAGAGGTATTTTTTTTCTAAATTTTAGAAATCTTATACAACAGTTTTTTGGCTTTGTAGCCCTCTTTGTGATGTCTGAATTGATCTTCATTTGTAAAATCAGTGGATTGTGCCATTAAATACAAAAAGTGCCTGTCTTCCTCTCCTTTCATCCTTGTTATCTCCCTTCCTCCTCCTCAGCTTCGTGGGTTTTGAGCAGATGAACTTCTGTGGTGAGATGTTCATCCTGGAAAAGGGTGAGTACCCCCGCTGGGACTCCTGGAGCAACTGCCAGAAGAACGACTACCTGCTGTCCTTCAGGCCTGTCCGCATGGTAAACTCCCTGTCAACTCAATACTTTGCTGACAGTAGCAGCTTATATCCATGCACATTGTTTGCTCTATTGTTCTTCATCTTCTATCTTACCTCATTTCAACTGCTTTCCCCACTTTTACTATTCCTCACCTTCTTCTAGGACCCTGAGAAGCACAAGATCTGCCTGTACGAGGTTGGAGAGTTCAAGGGTCGTAAGATGGAGATCATGGACGATGATGTGCCAAGCCTGTTTTCCTACGGTTTCACTGACAGAGTGGGCAGCATCATGGTCAGCTGTGGAACGTAAGTACTGAGGCAAAATGTTACAAGCATCTTCTTTTCTTTTAAAAAAGACAAGAGCAGTTTTGGTTCTATGGAAAATATGCTTTCCTGCTCTCTTCTAGAAGCTCAGCTAAAATGACTGACAGCTTTTTTACGCCAGTATGCTGCAATGTGTAAAAAAGCCTCCTAACTTAGTTCAGCATAATGAGTGGAAACAGTCGAACGTCAGCAGCTCAGTGTCTGTCAGAGTTGTGATAGGGAGCAGACACTGTTTCCGAAATGCTGCAATTACATCACTGGTGCTGCTCCTTACTGCCTGGAACAAACAACATGAGGGAGACTGAACGATGGTCTGGGACCTGACAGCATAACAGGATCAGTGTCTTTGTTTGTCAGACGTTTATCCTCCCTGATTTGTCCTTATCTGTGTTTCTAGCATCTTTCCCTGACTTTTTATTTGTCCCTTACTCATCTTTTAACCTTGAATCATGAACCTTTTTCACATCACTCACTATATTCCTGCAATCTTGCAACCCATCTCACTTTGAAAAATAAAAATTATCTTTCCCTTTCCTTCATTTTTTCTCTCATCTCTTCCCAGCTGGGTGGGCTACCAGTTCCCTGGCTATCGTGGCAGCCAGTACCTGCTGGAGAAAGGTGACTTCCGGCATTTCAATGAGTTCGGCGCCCGCTGCCCCCAGATGCAGTCCATTAGGCGCATCCGTGACATGCAGTGGCACCCACACGGCTGCTACACCATGTCCTCCAAGTGAAACATGGCGAGGGCGAGGAAGAGAGGGATTGGAAGAGAGATGGAGGCAGAGTGCAGGCACAAAGATGGAGGTGGAGGAGGGAGGGCGAAAAAAGAGAGGAGGAAATAGAGGGGGTAATATCTTCTCCTCTGTGCTGAGGCCTCTTGGCGGTTTGAGTGCAGGATGGAGGGAATACAGTTGGTGGTTATTTTTAGTTGTTGGAACATTGTTATCTGGTGACCAATGAAGAGTTATTCAAATGAAAGAAGGAGATAATTACACAGACCGTGTATATCTGATAATAACTAATTTTGTTCTCCCTCTCACTGTATCTGTTGTCAGCGCTTCTCTCTCCACTTTCCTCTCTCTCTCCTCCCCTCCCTCCCTCTCTCCCCCTCACACTTCTCTTCCGCATCACACTAACGTCAGCCCTCACTCAGCCCATTAGCACCTGGATTTGTGTGTGTGTGTTTCTGTGGTGGGGGGGAACTGAAACAGAGGAAAGCCACAACAAGAGAAGTGGTGTAAATGCTGTGCTCAGATCCTGCAGCCGCATCACCCTGAAATCCCAATAAAGTATCTCACATCCTGTTCCACTTGAAAAGATGTCTTATTTAACAGATAATGGTTGTGTCCCAAATACATGGATTGATTATGAGATAAAAGCCCCCTCCCTTACCTACGACAACAGACCCCTTTTGAAGTTATATTGATCATTTAGCACTCTTTATCTTTGCATTCTGCACATATTTCTTAACTCTAAAATTGTGCTGTTGCTTGAAAAGAAGATCCATAAATTAAACTTGCTGCAATCAGTGTTTTTGTCCTACAATATTTGCTCACACCCACAAGTAATTATTAACACAAATCTGTGTTTCAATGCAGTTCTACACAGCTATTGAGTGAATTTTAGCTATTTTTTGTTAGTTTTGGTTATACAGCCTACAAGAAATGTTTTTCAGCTACAGCAGAGAAAAGAAATTCTGATAAACTGACTATAGTTTGTACTACCTGAAAAATGGAGACTAGAAACCAGAGTGTTACATTAAGTGACTGAAGAGTGAATTATTTTCTCAAGAGCTTGTCCAAAACATAAGAGAATTTAAATCTGACTTAATTTTATCAGGTGGCCAGAAACAAGACTCTGTATCAATGTAACTTTTTTTTCAAAAAATGTTGAAAAACTAAATGGAGCTGCTTAAGATCTGAAAAATTACTTGAAGTTATGTTGTTGAACTAAGCATCAGTTAGACCTTGATTTGGAAATGTTTAAAAATCTTGGGCTATGGTGATGGAAAGAAGTGTTTTCTAAACCTCTGTAGTCTTCTCCACATTTCTGCACCAAACCAGTGAGTTAAAGCTTGTTAGCCACAACTAACATGACTCAGTCCATATTTGACCTAATCATCAGTGGTCAGATGTAATGTTGCGTAAGGCAGGTTTGGTTTGAAGTTTTGACAAAGAAGAAAAAGTCACAGAATAAAAAAAGATAGTATCTTAAATATTTTATTTATGGTGGAGATCAAAAGAGGCTGCTTAATGTATTATTAAAAATTTCTCTTTCAAAACTACAGCTGAACCACACTAACACTCCTCCTCACAGATATTATACAAACTATTAACTCCAAAAATGTGGAAAAATATTGAATGCAGCTGTCGGCTGTGGTGAGATTTGTTTTAAAGCAGAGCTATAAGGTAGGAATATATAACAGCCTGATTATTTGGGGAAAATTAAATGAAAATATGGTAGAAATAATCAAAACACTGGAATAAGACACTCAATACTAAAGATCCCATCCAGATATGGTTTTCAGATGCAGTTATCAATAGCATCTAATTAGGTTCTTGCACCCAAAAGTTCACAAATTCAAGTTTCCTTATCACATTTGTGTTTGTTGCATATCTGACCATGATTAGCTTCAAACTAGGTGCAATGTCCCAAATCATGCCCATATGTACAACTACAGTGTTGGCAAAAGTGTTGCTATTCCACAAAATAGGCCAACAGCTACGGCACGAATTGGATTGCTAGCTACCTCTCTATCTCTTTCACTCATCTCTTTCACAAGACTGGTGCATCTCTGTGTCCTACGCTTTCACTGGATATTGTTAACAATTTTTAAGCTAATTTTCTTCGAAGTCAACAGCTAAGGTTCTGATTATACTCTTAACAAATGGATTTATGTCAGAGAAAATTATTATAGTTTTGCAGTTTCTAGCTAATTGATCTTACACAGCAGAACAGCACAAACAAACCATCTTCAGGCTGAGCTCATCGGAAACAGCACAAGGCAGGTCATGAAATTTTAGAAAGTTTCCTTGTGACAGGCCTCACAGGTCAGTCCATTTTGATGAAAACAATTTGAACTTTATTTGAGAAGTATGCAGTCACTGTCATAACTGTTTTGTACAAAACGTTTTTTTTACTTTTGTACCATGCGTGTTGCACCCCTCAATGAGAGTTAAGCAGTGCTACAGAGACAGAGCTTGGGGTGAAGTTGACACTGCTACCTAGCATGCACTGCTAATAACATGCTTTTTGGTCACTCAGTCTGCCACTGAACACTTTAGAACTCAGAGACATTGGAATGAAGCTCAACAACCGTCTGTCTCCAGGAGTGACATGGCATTGCTTTAATAACAGTCAATTTAAACAAAGTTTCTGGTTTTAGGGCCTCTTAAGTCTTGGTTTTTAGTAGTCCAACCATACTTGAATGAACAGTCGAGGTTTCATTGTCTTGTTCTCTGTGACTCTAATCAACTGGATTTGAACAGAGATTTAAGGTGTATTATTATGAAAAATGCTGCAGAGCATGCAAACTTTTTTTTTTCTTGATTTCTTTCATTCTCTTTTACAAAATGCACCATAATTGACTTGAGGAATCGATTGGCTCCCTGGATTTTGTTGTTGTTAGAGCACATCTTGGAGCAATTTGCAATTTCTATCCTCAGTCCATTCACAGTGTGATCACTCAACATAGGCCTGCTGCAGAGACACAAATTTGATTTGCAATGATGGAAAACAATTGTGTGAAAGAAGACAGCAGTCTAAAGCTCTATCACAGCACTCTGTCTAAAACAACACATGATGTTTTTAAAGCTTTCATAATGACCAATGTAATATATTATTTATCTTTTAAAATGTATTATTGATGTCCAGAAAACGTCAGCACCAAAATGGACTTTACCACATTTTGCATTTAGATCAGTGTTTACCTCTTCCCTCTAAGTTATCAAATATTCAAAAATATCAAACTATTTCGCTCATGGTGTAATCTGCACGTCCTCACTGTGCGGTGTACTGTATCCACTGTGTGACGTCAGTGATGGTGAGACTTTTATAGAACAGAGCTTTTAAATGGCTAAGAGTACTTCATGTAAATACAATGAGGCAAGTTTCAGTAAACTGCATTACAGTGTTATTCAGCCATTGTTAAACCAGAAATGACACTGTAGAAATATGATTCACCATGTCCTTTCATTTGCCTTTTTTCTCCCTTGCTAATCTTCTGATTAATCCATAAAATATTCTATTTTTACTCTATTTATTAACGACAAAAGACGTTCACTCTCCAATCAGGAACCATAACATGTAGCACAATAACATGCTTATTGTGTCTGTTTCAAATATGTGTCAGCTCTGAAAAGGAGGTTAAAGTTCATATCAAGTGATTCTTCAGCACACAGTCTCCAAAAATTAATAATAAATGCAGGAAGCATCTCTGTATAACTCCTTTTTATTAGCTTTGTTATCTTGTAACACCATGTCTTCTTTTATGAAACTCCAGAGCTTTTTATAGTAAACCAGGCAATGTTAGTCATTTGTTTTTACTCTAATAGTTTATCTGGGTGGGGATTTATTTTGGTTGTCCAGCAACCTGACACACCAGAAGGTTTGCCACACAGAACTATCTACAAAGATGTCCTTGGAAACTGTTTGTAAATGAGCAGGCAATTTAAAAAAGAAAACCTAGGAAGGGGACTGAACTATGTCTGTAATGAGCTAGCTTCATCCAAACAAATCAACCAACCATAGAATATAGTGGGAAAATGCTATCAGTAGATACAGCTGAGAAAAGAAACTGCCAGAACCAATTTGAAGAGGAGTAAAAGCAGCTATTGAATAAAAAAAAGCCTTCGGTGCCGTTCTTTTCTCTCTCTCAAAACCGAGGATTTTTTTTTTTCAGATTTTTTTAAGCTGCTAGATGTTTTAGCAGCATTTATGTAGGAGCATTGTTGCTCTCATATGAGCCCTGGCTTGTTGTCACACCTAGCCATGCCAGGTAATTTCTAATGGGATGCTGAATGTTGAATAGCTGTTGTCTAGACACTAGCACAAAGGTTGAGGCCTGACTGGATGGTCATCAAATGATCAAATGACCTCACAAATCTGGTTGTTTTGAGTTAAGGTGTCCAGAAGGTGGGAACAACACTTTTCCACACAGATAGTGTTGATGGACATGAGACTTTTCTACCTGAATTATTAGCAGAATAAACAAGTATCCATGTTGATTAGAAAGTCACATGTATGGGGAAGTTTACATGAAAGCTGGGAAATTGATCACAACTCCTTGAGGTTTTGACATAAAAAAATCATGAACCAGCTTACATTTCTGCTGCCCTCGCCTCTGGTTGATGCTTGAGTAGAGGCCTTTTAATAATTTATACATGCTGCATTTTACATCAGTTCACTGTGATTCTGGGTCAGTGTTGGAAAACTTCACCAGTTTTATCCTGTTTTCAAAGGCAAAGCTCTCAGAGTTTCTACAGCTCCCATTCATTCTGGCCTGAATGTTCTCTTCAGCAATAGAGGCTGAGGCTTTTGGGTATAATAGAATTTAAATAAATGACCATACTAAAATCAAATATAAAATTGCTGTTATTACGAAATGGATCCCTGTTGCGGTGCTGAGAAACACGAGGATTTGATCGTGGCACCACCTTCTTTGCTGCCCTCTTGGGGGAGCTAGTTAATTGGCAGGTGTGGATAATTCAATTATGAAAATAAATTGAAATCCTCAGTCGTTACATGAGTGAATATGGCACAAAAGAAGGAGTGTTTACAGACAGACTGGATACAGCTGTAGCAGGCAGTTGTCATCACACTAACATGTTCTGTTCATGTTGAAGACTTATTCCCTTTATGTGCTCTTAAATTCCAATACAACCGCACAAATAAAATGCCCTCATGGTGTCACACCATTTTTGGCCACTGGAAGAAAAGATACAAGCAAAAATGTTGTCAAAAATAGCTGTTCCTATAACTGCAGATGAAAGGATTTAGTGTATATTTACAGCGGGGACTTTTGGCACTTTCCTAAAAAATTCTGTATCCCTACTTTCTTTCTAATATACATTTCACAAAAAAAGACCCAGTTCTATCAGAATACATTCCCATGCAGTCCCACTCCAGAAAAAAATCTTTCTCTCTTCAGCCCAGCACTCGTATTTCCTTCAAACTAGATAGGAAAAGGCACACTTCACCTGTCACATCAGCAACCAGTTTAGTTCAGTCTATAAATACATTGAGTTAAGACACCTACAAGGTGCTATGAGCCCTCCTCCCTGTGGTTAAATATGGATTGGAGGAGTATTGACGTCAGACGACACACACACACAAACATGCAAATACGCACAAATTGCACACACAAAAGCAAGCACACACATATGGACGCGTGTATGTGAGTAGACCCGAGCACAAGCCAGTACTCTCTCTCTCTCTCTCTCTCTCTCACACACACACACACACACACACATGCACGCATACACACACACACACATACACACATGCACACATGTGGTTGCACTTATTTCCAGCCCTGCTTCTGATGTCACTCTGTGAATTGGGACTGTTTCAGCAGCAGGGCATTATGGGATAGCTTATCAGAGCTTAATGATTCCTTGAGGTACAATACTGCTAAATAATGAGCAGAGACTGTGAGAATGAAAGAGAGAGAGGGATGAAAACACATACACACACACGTACACCCTCATGTGCAGACATACTGCCCAATCTCCACCTTCTCACTTCCTATTCCAGTGTTACAATTCTCACCCCATCTGGTAAGTAAACAGCTCAAACAACCTGATTGGCAAGGATTTCATTCACTACTGATGATAAACACTTAGCATATTAATAAAAAGCTGTTGAAGGTAGTGAAGTGTGTTTTCACCTTATTCTTCGATATATGCTCACCGTACCTCAGGGATGAGTTCAATCAGGTTCTCGCGATGGAGATGTATGGTTTGATCACTATAAAACAACTAGTTCAAATGACAATTTCTGAAGAAATTGCCATAAGAATGGTACATATTGAAAGGCTAAGGCTAAAGCTACATTGCTTTCTTTAGAAGTTAATAAGGTTGACTGAATTCATAAAAGCAAAATGCATGATCTTTATGCATTAACTTCTGTGAAGAAGCAACTGAGGAATATGAATGAATGGGAAAGTGGGAAACAGTCTGATTACTATGAGTGGGACCCAAATGTTGAATAAATCTCTGCGAATAAAAGATGTAAAACATTTCAAGGTTTCAGTGAAGTTTCAGTCTGAAACCACAAATTGGTGAATAAGATTTGAAAAGTGTGCGGATGTCTGAGTCTGTCTGACTGAGTCTGTTTTGATGCTTGAATAAAGGTCAGTTTTCAAAGAAGTTGGATGGCGTTAGATTATTAATAAAGTAACAGAAATAGTTTGTAGAAGGACATCCTTACACAGATTCAGACTAATTTTTTTTCTCCTTAAAGGATGACTGAACTTTACTCTCATGAAAAATCACAGTGAAGAAACTATGATGAAAGTGAATGAATAATTAAAATGTAAAAAAAAAAGATCTTACATATAATGTGTAGCATTCAGTTGATCTTTAATTGTAATTTCAGGACTAATTTCATTAAACACAATTATACTCTGATTTTTGCTTGTTAGAAGAAAATAATAAGACATCAACTAATTGAACTGAATTAAGACAGCTAACTGTTCTGAGAGCTGCTATCGAGAACCACACTTCACTCATTAGAGGAACCAAAATGAAGGTTAAAAAATTAAAAAAATTTGTAAATTTGTTCTACACTAGAATTTTAAATTCGAAATTTAATCCAACTCTTTTTTGGATCAGTGCATAATACAATCATATTGAATTATGTATTTTATGATTTTTCCCCTTTAAAAGTGTCCACAATTTCACTGTTTACCCCAATTCATGAGACCAAACTACTTAACTAATCATGCCACAACAATAAAAAAAAAATCAAATTTTAAAAGAGAAAAATCTGGCAAGCTTAGATGTATTTGTTACTTTATTTTGTTTTTTTATTCTATAGATTATTTTTATTAGTTTGCAAAATTACTTTTTCATTGAGTTTTTTTTTTAAGTTGTGTTTGGTCCTCCATATGCTGAAGTCATTATATTGCTGCCCACCAACTGCAGCTGTAACTGTATCCCAGCTTAATGAGTTTAGTCAGAGTTACGGGCGGATAGCATAACATCACAGAGCAGATGATTCTCTGTACAGTTTTATGTTGTCAAAGTCACAGATTTTTTCGCCAGCAATCTAATGTGTCATCGGTACTAATTTTACTGGGTTATTTGAATAATATAGTCCTACATGAAGCCTTATTAATCATTACAATTGGCAGTGATTTGGATGCTGCCATTGTTGAGTGCAAGGACTGGGATGTATAAGTTTGGATACCACTTGCACACGTATGTTGAGTAGGAGTGGACCGACAATTTTAGTCTTATTGGCCAATTATGAGTAATGTTAACTCATTATTATGAGTTGGAAGGAAGTGGGGAAGGTGTCGAACGTATGGCGACAGAAAAAAAACCCTCCTCTCTCTGTGCTGTGTGTTTCTGTGGAGTTACTCTCTGCCTGGATCAGTTCTGCAGCAGCAAAAATTAACTATGCAATAATTCATTTGCACATATTTTCACTTTAATTTTGCGCGCACACATATGCAAACCACACAAACCACAACCACACACACAGACACACACACACACACACACATTGCCTAAATTCCTCAACCTGACAGTTGGTGTGCGTCATGCCTGTTGATTCTCATTCAGTGCCTCTACGAAAAGTCTCAGGCTGACTGCTGAGTGATGTAAGATTGATATGTAACTCCTCTTCTTTCTGCTCAGACAAATGAGTGGGTGTGCTGAGTTTTCAGGAAGATAGATGGGGTAGAGAAGGCACGGGAAGAAGTGGGAATAATACAACGTTGCCTGTGTTTCATTTTTTGACACGGTCTTCACCTCAGCAGGGAATCAAAAATGTTGCTGGTAGTTGTTGCAGCAACTGTGGGACAGGTAACAAGTTTAGGGGGGCTTCTGTTTCACTCTATGTTGTATCTAAAATGAAGGATGCCAACATTTCTGACGCTCTTTCTATCCATCTTACCAGCTATCTCCTCCCACAGCCTTTAACTCAGTCTTGCTTCCTTTTGCCTCTCGAAACAAGACCCCCTGAGTCTGCCTGTTTTCCTCTCTCAAATGAGACACTGTCTCTCTCTGTCTGCAGCCCAGACCTTTCCCTCCTTAGTTTGCTGTGTCTGTATTACGTGCCCATCTGCGTCACGCATGAGGCACGCCTGAGGGTTAAAAATAAAAGATAAAAGGGAAACAGAAGGATGCAAGGAGAGAGAGGGGGGACTGATGACTAGGGGTGACGATATGATGGGGAGAGGAGGGAGGACTCGCCTTAGAAATCGCCTGCAGGAAAGTAATAAATCCATCCATTAATAGCTATTTGTTCATGTATTTATTCAACAGCCTATCACCTGTAAATGTGGTGCCACCGAGGCGTCACAGAGACTGAATGCTTTCTGTCTGGCTGTGTCTGTGGCCAACAAAGATCCGAATGAAAGTGTCTGAATGGTGAATGATAAGAGATAATGGGCAGAGCAACAATGGCCAAAAAAAATAGGATTTGCATCCTAGAAGTGTGTGTGTGTGTGTGTGTGTGTGTGTGTGATTGCTGTCATGGATTTCGATCTTCACAAGTGCACAAATTATAACAATAACCTTCAAAACCGAGAACAGGTTTTTTGAAAGTTAAATTTGGTGTGAATAACGAAGCACAACACCGTGGCAGCCTTCCGGGAGAGACCATCTGAGAATATGTGCTGTTATCACAGTGTGAATGATTAGCATGCCTTTCTCATTTCCAGTACTGGTAGCTTGCCTTTGAATGTGTCTGCCTGGAACAGCTTCACACACTGTGGCCCTAAGATGTATTCAGACGTCAACACTTACAGACAAACATGGCACAGCGAGTCTGCTCAAAGTCCTCTCCCAAAGACCCTTAATGACTCTTATTTGTCCCTGCTCACAGTGTCATGTGTACAGCTTTTCCTTGCTGGAAATTTATGTGTATGTTTGATAAATCACAAATTATATCAAGAATATGCAGCATGCAAGTACAAATCTGATATTAGGGTGGTGTTAAAGCTTTATTTTGGCAGGATGGCCCTTTTGGGACAGGACTACAGGAACCAATGTATCCAATCAGTGCTTCTACATTCTGTACAGGGGGCATGGCCTTGTAGGAAGACACCCCAGCTCACACCCCCACTCTGCCAACCAACATTCACACGTATGTCCACATCACAAAAGGACATAATTGCAGGATGCCTTGCGTCATACATCTGCGAACCTATGAACCTTGTGCAGCCTTTAAAAGTATGTTGTTCCAGAGGTGGCTTGGCTTGGGCCTATTTTCAGCAGCACAGGTGCCACTTCATGATCCTAGAACATAACAGGAACACTGCGGGCGGTAGTGTGTCTCTATGATCCTCTCACTCCTGATCAACTTAACATTGCTGTTTGCCATTGGAAAGATGAAGGTGATGCTACTCAGTAAAGCGCATAGGCTAGAATATCGTGCAGAATTTAGAATTTAAAGTATATTGTTTAGAGAAAATTATATCTCCAAATGAAACTCACAGATGCAAAGCACTCAGAGGCACAATTTAAAAGCCATTTGCTTCCTCAGCTCCACAGACAGCACAACAGATTTATCATTTCAAAGTACAATAAAAGAGCATAGTAGAGATATTTTCAGAGCCTTGGTCAGATTTGTAGTAACACAAACCTCAGTCAGATAAAGGGTCAACGAGGCAGCCAGATCAGACTAACATATTCAATGAAACAGCCTCATTGACTCTGCACTTTCTCTGCCACTCGAGGATAAAGAGGGTGGATGGGAGGTTAACAAGTGGGATACACTTTGGTCATTTTGCTAGCAAGGAGGATGGTCTTTAATCCCCTACCGGTTACATCTTGTAATAAATCAAGACCCTCGCCACACTTGTAATTGTGCTTTGGTTAAAATGAACAAAAACAGTGGACACAAATTTAATTAGGATTCTTTTAGGCTTCTGTTGTCCAACACTTTGTCCTGCTAGCAATCTGGGATTATGCATTAATTGGTTGGTTAAATTGGAGCTGTGGAAATTTGACAGTAAAGGTACAAACCTTTAGCTTTAGCTGTCTTACGGGCTGAATTTGAAAAGCCTGTGTTGATATTCAGCAGCCTGGGTACTGTACAAGTTTGGCGCTGACTTTTCAGATGACAGTTCTGTCAAAGACAAAAGCTGAGTACATGTGAAATGCCTCTGTGACGTGACAGTCTTGGCAGCTGGCACTTCTGCCTTCACACTAACTGTAGGTGTTGTGCCAAACAGAAGAGATGTATCTCAGTACGTGTCATTCATATTGTTAGCAAATAAACTGTCTCCGCAAAGTAAGCGTTAAGCAGTATTGTTTATTGCACATTACATACCTCAAAAGAATAAAATCATATTGAAAGTATGATGCTGGAAATATAGCCTATAGCATGAGGAGGGTTACTGTCTCCTCATGATTTGATGATCTGTTTCAAAGGATGTTGAAGTGGGATGTTTTATGTAAATAATGGATTATTTGTTCCCATTGCACTTTATCACATTCAGCTTTATTTATACATGATTTCTTTTTACCTTAGGTGTAAAGCTTTTTAACACTACTTATTCTAATTAAGAAGTTTCCTTTTAATTTCTTTTTACTGCGCAAACTGCAAAATGTACATATGGATGGGGGTGTTTCAGGACAGTCACTGGGCCTAATGTTAAGCCAGCTGTTGGTGTTCAGTCTGTGGAGGGGCAGGTAGTCCACTGCATTGCTCTTGTTTTTTTGTCGCTTTCACATGCCTGAAAGATCTTAAATACTCATGCTGTTTGAACTGCTTACTTTAGCTTTGTCTTTAGGTTCATTTCATTTCATGCAATCCACACGCACATTCATTCATTCATTAATTAAGACCCACTTTGCTCAGAGGGCTGTCTGGTGGAGGCAGAAATTAAACCTGGATCATTTACTTCCCATTTCATCGTAATGCTTCCTAACTGTTCTCAGTGAGGTGCATAATTGATTTGGCAAGATTATGGCAGAAGAGACGTGTTGAAAGGTTTGCTAAACAAGAAGTAAATGAAGGAGAGTGAAAAGGCGAAGCATTCTGCAGCACAAGGTGCAAAGTAATTTATTCATCTCTGTGCATCACAGGGATGCACAAAAATAACAGCTGCAGTCCTTCATTCAACACAACACAGTAATAAAGGATATAAAGAGCAATACATACTATTATTTATATTCATACACATGAATGTACACATAGACTTATTTCTCCTTCTTTCTTCTGCAGAACAGGGAATATTTTCACAACACAAAAGTAAGACCCTGCACCTGGAGTGAAGCATTGAGGGAGGGCTGATAATGCAAGTTGGTCTGAGAAATGTGAGAGAAGAACTTGGGAAGGAAAACAATGAATGAACTTAAAATTAACTCCATTATAGTGTGCTTTGGCACTGCTGTAATCCTTCCAGTAAGCTTTGGAGTGCTGAATTGAACTGACATCAAACTGAGGCAGATGAAATACAGAGAGGACGGTGAAGCAAATTAAATAATTTTCAAGATTAGAGGAAAGAACAAAAACCTGAAACATGGGGTGAGTGATCTGCATGGTGGCAAAGCCATTTAGCAGGGAGTGAGTGAATTTGGTCACTGCATGAGAGGAAAAGCACCACATCCTCTGCTGTGAATTTTTTTTCTTGCTGTGGGAATTGTTTCAAAATAATAAGTATAATAAGTAAAAGGAACTCCCCTCTGAGGACCAAATAGTTTGAGAGCATCATGGCTGAAAGACCAACTGCGGTGATGGCTCCTAAATACAATGTCAAAATTTCTGTCTGTCTGTCTGTCTGTCCGTCTGTCTGTCCGTCCGTCCGTCCATCCATCCGTCCGTCCATCTATCTATCTCTAATACTCTAGTCACTGAGCAGACTAGCAATGAGAAGAAGGGAGTGAATGAGAGAGCGAGGGAGGAAGGGATGGAGGAGGAGGAAGAGGACAATATTGATCTGAACACATGCAAACACATATTGCTGAGTGTTATACAACTGTTCTGTTGGTGATGAAAGAAGAAAAGAGGAAGTTGCATTGACCAAAGAGAGCAGAGTTCAGCCAGTTTGTTAATAAACAGCCTTTGCAGAAGAAAGACTTATTTTATGAAGTCACTTTGCATAATGTAAGTCTCCCACCACAAAGGATACGCATTTAAACCGTCTGCACAAATTTGGAACGGAAACCAAAAATGATCAGGTTGATTTTTTGGGTTGACTCAGTTCACTACTGCTTTGTACTTTTTACAGGCTCGGCTCTTTATTCCAGTTCTCCAGGCTCCAGGTGAAAAATGTTGTAATGAGTTGGCTAAAACAAATTACAAATTGGTCACTTGTAGGAGTGTGGATAAATGGTTTTAAAAGTGGTTTTCCTTTTTGTTTGTACTGTCTCACACGAGACAGAGACACATATTTCTGTCATCACTCTCATGTTATTCTGCTGACTGACAGTCAGTGTTTGCCATGTAAGCAAACTTGGTAGCAAACTATCTTCCACTTCGAAGTAATCTTATCAAATGTTTAATATGAAATGTTGCAATCCACAAATCCTGTTTTTGAGGCCTTGTTTTGTGTGATCATGCTTAAAATTTAAATACTTTCATTATTTCATGTTACACACAATGTGCAAGATAAAAAGGCACTTAATTCTACAGAAAAGAGTTCTCCTTCCTGATTGATCCCTGACTCTGCAATTATGAATTAAATTCATTTATTGGCCAGAGTCCCCTTAAAGACAAAAGAGGTTGTGTGTTATGCACAACAAGTGAGAAAAAAAAGTGGTGTAAAAATGGTCTCACAAATCATTTTTTGCTGTTGAGCCCCCAGCAGGTAAATGTGACCATGCCGAGTGCTCAGAGAAGAATTCCAGTAAAAAACTGCTACAACACTGCTTGATAATGAAACGTCTTTTTATTTACTATGGTTTCCGAAATTTCTTCTATAGACTGCGGAGATCACTATTTTAAGCATTATCACTATTATTACTATAACGTATCAAATTTTATCTTTTTATTTAAAAAATGCTGAAAAAATGAACACAAAAGGGATGACGTTCTTCTGAAAAAGCTGTCTGGCATTTCTGAAACTCAATGACTTGTTGCCTTATAAGAAGAAGAAACTAATCCATGTCACTCGAGTGGCTGTTGTGCTGCAGACTGTGTGCCAGAACGTGGAGAGAAAGCAGCAGTATATGGTGAAGCGGAAACAGTGACATCAAGGGACAGAACAAATAAAAGACCAGCATAAAAAAGGGAGGGAGCATTGGAAGACAAAGGGAAAAGTGATGTTGGGGAGGGGAGGTGAGCAAGACGCTAGAGAATAGCTCGAGTGTCTTTGTTGGTGACAATTGGACCGACTCTAAAAGATGCTGCTGCCCCTGTGTGTGTGTGTGTGTGTGTGTGTGAGAGAGAGAAAGAGGTAGACAGAGCGTGCCAATGAGCTATGAGAGTTTCCTTAAAAAACAATATGAAATGTTGAGTCATCTTCCAGAAGTACATGTCCTGGTTTGCTTTGTCTCACTGTTTACATGCGTGACGCTCTGTCTTGTGCTCTTTGTCTCTCACAGTGAGTCTGTCTGCATCTTTTACTTCATGCACATCACTCAGTCTTTTCTTCCTGTCCCTTTTTCCTTCATAGTGTTGCCCAACGGGATGCAAATACACTGAGTGTACAAGTTCTGCATGCAAACACAGTCAGAGGGATGTACGTTGATACCTTGGTAACAAATACACCTCTAATAAAGTATCCCGCCAGCTCCACTAAAATCCACTTCAACCTGCTATCGCTGTGACAGTGTTGACGTCACAGTCACACCTGTAGCAACAGTTTCATTTGGATCTACTGATTGAAAATGCAATCAGTTTATTTCAGGGTGTCTCACACCACAGAGAGCAAAAACAACAACACATCGTGCTGGTAGGAGCACTGACGCACTCAGATGGTAACTAACAGTGGATTCAAACCGGGTAGGGAGGGAATGAAGCGAGATGGAGCAGGACACAGACAGAGCCTGGGTAAGGACAGACATGCAGATGGACAGAGAGACGGGCTGGCAGATGTGCCACAATGGGTGTGGGCCGGGGAAGCCTCGGTTTGTTTCTGTGTGGGGATTGCAAAAAACACGACATAGCAATCATCACACTCATTGAGGAGACCGTGCCTACACAGTACTGCAAACCTGCTGTGTGGGAGACTGGCACAACGCGGATTGACTGACACAGTGGTGGCATTAAGACAAAGTTGTGCCTCGGCAGTCAGGCAAGCATGGAAACGCACATGCAAAGATACACACTGACACACACACATATACACATACACAGTCACAGCTGGCACTGTGGGTGTGTGTGAAGGGAGGCCTGTGAGGTGTTGGTCCCGGATGGCCAGTGGGCACCTAAACTCGTCCACAAGTCCAGATAAGGACAAAGCAGGAGGTGTGAAGGAACAACAACACTCACTGTGCGATGGATCCCCTCAATTACTCATTTGTTTATCATTGCCTGCAGCTCAGTTGGCTCTGTGCAGAATGAAGCTAGTGCACATTATGTGTGTGTGTTCTGTCCTGTATGCAGATGGATGTGCGTGAATGTGTGTGGCCATGTATGAGCCCTTATGTGTGACTATTTCCTCACTTATACACATCTGTTGTGCAGCCTGTGTGTTACTATGAATGGGACACTTTTGTTGTCTCCCTCCTCATGGCTCTTGGTCAGCAATCCACGTTTATTTTCAATGCCAGATGTAAAAAAAAGCTGTAATTATGCTCCAAGGTTGACTCTGACCTCAATATATTACAACAAAGATTACTTGAAGTATGAAGTATTGAGCTGTTACATTTATAAAATCCTTCCGAAAACCCACACCAGTGGAATACATGTGTAGATAAAACTATTTGTAGCTCCTATAGCTCTTTGCATAATCAAGGACTATACACAAAAGGCCACAAGGTCAAATTAATCAATCAGTTAGTCGAAGCAAAACTGAGTCACAGTGCGTTAAGCAAGAGGAAATAAGACAGCAAGCAAGTATATAACAAAGAGTAGCATGTAGGAGAGACTCTGACAGCTGATGCCATCCTGAAAGCCCACATAAGACTCTTGAGCTAATTAGTCTCTTAGTCTCAGAGCTTGTTTTCCATCCTGTTGTACACTGTAGCTGTGATTCCTCATCGTTTGTTGATTCTTTACATTGCTAAATTTAATCTCTGAGTCCGGCTTCTTATTCTGTTTCAAAACTGGAAATGAATTTAGAACTATACTGACTACTGCAACATACCACACTGAGAAAATGATATAGGAAACTGTCTTCACAAAGTTTTTGACTATCTCAGTTTTTAGAGTAGATAAAGCTTTGCTGACTTATAATCTGTAATTGATATATTTTAATATTCCTCTTTTAAAAAACTTTTGCGTTCTAGGATGAAAAGTCTGTATTTCAAAAAAGATGAAAAAATGGTGAATAACAAGTTATTTTGAAGCATGATGATGACAAATCAGGTTCACAACTCACTAAAAACAGTTTTTTTTCAAACAGAGATATTCATTTTAAAAAAGATTCAAGTTAAGAGTTTTTTAAGAAGAAGAGTAATTACTGCCAACAAAGAATTATAGACAAGCAAAACTTCTGTTATTATCAAAAAGTAGGAACCAGAGTTTGACCATAAACTCAAAAAGGCTTTACAGTGTTCTTGTTTTGGACTGCATCATATTGTACATTGTCTCTTATGTTTTTTCCACCTCATTTAGTCCAGTTTAGATCGTGGAAATAGCTACAACAGACAAATGCAAAAAGCCAGAAAATAAATATATGAGTGAATATTTTTCAGAATCAAACACAATAAAATGCTTCAGATTCCATTAGATCTGATCAATGACAAGGCGAATGACAGTTTTATTTATCACACTATTATTGTCACAATTGATGCTGTCTTGCTATCTTGCAGCTTGTGGCCAGACACAAGCAGTGACAGCTTGATGCACAGACACACAGCAACACACACTTGAAGTGGCATGAATATTAAGGCATCTGCTGTGTTTTTGCTCTCTCTCTCTGCTTTCTGGCTTCATTGCTAACCAGTTTTTCCCAATTTATGAACCTAATTAACAAAATTTGAACCATATTAGTGCAATAAAAATAGAGAGATAAGACACAAGACAGATTCAATAAGAGTCCCTCTAGCAAAAAGGGAAAACTAAATAAATGTGATGTAATTTAAAGTTTCACCCCTCCCCTAAAGCAGATTCCGAATCCCCATGAAATGAAAAAAACTTAAACTTATCTGATTACTTTTGCCTTGTTTGGCCAATTAACACGACATTTCATATCTCCATCATCAAGAATTATGTCAGGAGCTATAATTATAGTGACTAAAGCATGTCGTAGTTGACCTCCACAGCAAACAGGCCTACTAGTCGAATTCTCCCTTGTAGCTGAATCATAATTCGGGGGCATCCTCCTTTCCTAAGACAGAACCCTTCAAGCCTTTTCTGAATCTCTTTGTCTGGCTGCAGTTCGCCGGAAGCAGACCATAACGGTCTATGAAGGAGCCAGTTAGGAAACGAGCCGTGCGCTCTTCTCCTACCCGTCCTCCGTTCCTCTACAGAGCCCAGTCATCATTACCGGGCAACGTGCCTTCTCCCCCCTCCCTTCACTGTTTCTATTTCACTCTTATCGCCCTCCCTCTTGTTCCTATGTGCGTCGAGAACAGTCTCCTCCTCTAACCGAGTATGAACGCACGTCTCCAACCAGTCTTTACGCGCGTACAAACTCTCCAAGAGAATCCCCTACGGCCGGTCCCTCCCCTTTCCGTTTCTTGCCGCCCTCACTCATTCATGACCCGGGATCGATGACGTAGGAGATTCCACGGTGCCCACTGCCGTAGGCAACAACGGCATACTCGAGTATAAATGGGACACTGGTAGCCATCAACCGGCACACTCTCAGTCGCTCCGACTCGGGAACCAGGGCATCAGCGGAGATAGCAGGCTTTACTTCGCCCCTCTTAGGCTAACTCGCTTTGGGCTTTGGTTCAGAATGGACACCTCTTCGATTTCTCGGAGCCGACGATGCTCCATCATGCACAACTGCAAAAGTAAGTTCCTCTCTGTCTTCTTTAGTTTCTGGGTCCAACTTGGACATTGCTGTCAGGGTTGATGCTGCCTTCCGCTGCTTTTTGCAACTGTTTCTAAGTTTTTAATCATAGAATGCCAGACATACTTTGACATTTTAAATAGGCATTGAAATTTGAAACATGACTGGATGGATGAACAAGGCTGAAATGGAATTTTGAAGTTCTGTTAGATAACTATTTATTTTTGACCTTGCAATAGTTAAATTAAAGGATTTTAAGTGCATTTCAATACGAACTTTTTTATAAACTCTACCAAATAACTGCTCATGGCTGAAACACTTGTGATATTGCTGTGCGTAATGCTCGGTTTAAGTGTGGCGCTCAGGCGTAAACTTCACTTAACGCTGAAAGAGAACGCCATACTGTGTTCACGCTGTAATTCTTTATGGAAATCCAGCTAAAATAACAGTGCTTATACGCAATCATAAGCAAACTAACGAGCATTTTTCACTTTCAATAAGAAAAAGGCAGTATTTACCCGTTTAGAGTGAGGCTGCTGATGTAATGCACGGTAACGGATGAGTTCCAGCACCACGGACAGCTCACACTCACGTCCCTCTCTCTGCCTCCTTTTCAGGCGGTCTCTCCCTCTGGCTGGTGGTGTGGCTGGTCCTCGGCAAGCCAAGTCCGGCACAGGCTTGTCCACGCTTGTGCGTGTGCTACCCGACGCCCATGACTGTGAGCTGCCAGGCGCAGAACTTCACCGCCGTCCCGGTTGGAGTGCCCTATGAGTCGCAGCGCGTGTTCCTCCAGAACAACCGGATCACGGAGCTCAGAGTTGGCTCTTTTGGCTTCGGGACTCAGGTAAGAAGGAGTGTGAAAAAAGACTGGAGAAATGTGAAGCAGTTCCGTAATGTTAAAGCAATGAAGAGAATTATTTCGGCATATTTTCTGTAAAAGTAAATGTTTTTATAATTCAAGGCTAAAAAATTTGAGATGAATGATCACAATATAAATCGTGTGCTTTCTTGCATCAGGTTCTGTGGCTGTTCTCCAACAACATCACCTGGATTGAGGCAGGGGCCTTCAGTGAGCTGAGGGACTTGGAGGAGTTGGACCTGGGGGACAACCCCAACCTCCACAGGCTGGAGGGGGGAGCCTTCCGCGGCCTAGAGAAGCTCCAGAGCCTCCACATGCACCGCTGCCGGCTCACTGCCCTGCCCCATGACATCTTCCACAAGCTCTACAGCCTGCAGTTCCTCTACTTACAGGTAGGGGGAGGCATGCAGATACATTAAGAGAGCTGACACTCAGATACACACACACACACAGCCATTCATACATGTATACAGACACAGCATCACAAATGTTCAGTGAATAATACACAAATATTACAGGTCTCTCTAATGCTAACTCGCTTCCTTCTTTTCTTCTCTTCATCAGGAGAATAATCTTCACTTCCTGCAGGATGACATCTTCTCTGACCTCATCAACCTGAGCCAGCTTTTCCTGCATGGCAACCGTATTCGCACCCTCTCAGAGAACGTGTTCCGTGGCCTGGTCAACCTGGACCGACTTCTCCTCCATGACAACCGCGTCAGGCAGGTGAACCGCCGCGCCTTCCGTGACCTCGGCCGCCTGACCATGCTCTTCCTCTTCAACAACTCCCTGGCTGAGCTGCCCAGCCAGACCCTGAGGGACACCCAGGGCATCGAGTTTCTCCGCCTCAATGCCAACCCCTGGTCCTGTGGCTGTGAGGCCCGTGCCCTGTGGGAGTGGTTCCGCGAGGCTCGTGTCTCTTCATCCGAAGTGATCTGCGCCTCTCCCGCCCCCCGCCGTGGTCAGGACCTCCGTTTCCTTCGTGAGATGGACTTCGCCCTCTGCCCCCTGCCCGACCCAGGCTCCATCGCCGGCTCTACCACCACCACCTTCAGCACCAAAACCCGCTGGTGGTTCCACAAGAACAAGCCCCAGTCCTCCACAAAAGGTGTGTTTGAGAAAGCCTCAGAGACTGTCAAGGCTGGTTTGTACGGGAAAGGCCCATCTACCACCACCTCAGTAGTCAAGTATGAGTTGGGAGAGGAGGAGCTGGCGCTGCCCAAACTCGACCCAGAAGAGTACTGGGCAAATTACGGCAACGAGGACTCAGGTGTCACCCTGCGATGCTTTGAGCTTGAATGTCCACCTGATTTCAACGTGCCTCCATCCTCCTCCTCCCCCTCATCCTCCTCACCCTCTTTCCTCACACTACTAGCCCTTTCAGTTCTCAGTCTCTGCCTCAACCTCCACCTGCTATTCCGCTGAATCTGACTCTTAGTACCACCTCCCTTTCCCTTTCAGCCTGTTTTATAGGCTGTGAGGATCCCTGTTAGACTCTTTACACCCTCTTTGCCCGCTCTGCTGTAAGCCAATCCTCAAGGCCCAGCGAGGGAGATAGGGGGACGGTTAGATTCTGAATCTACCAACTACAGGGCTTAAAACTTTCAGGGGCTGCTAAGAGCTCTTCAGCTAACGTCATATATACTTACAACACTCTACAGGTATGGCTTTCTGTGTCTCACCTGTATGATGTCATGATTCCCTGCAATCAGGGCTACGAGGGCTGAGTCCATCACTTATATCAACAGGATTTGATAACAGTTGTGAATGATGTTGTCAATTTTGTCACCTCAACCTAGTTCAAACTACTAGTGCTATTGGTGCATCCAGTTAACTGGGTACTGCGAATACTATAATTACTGTTAGATTCAGTGCACAGTAATTACAATACTGTAACCACTTAAAGTGTCACGTAAATAGATATGTATTTCTGTGAGTGTGTCTAACTGATATCTCTGGTCCAGTACCATCACTTTCATCTAGATCCAGGGTATATTTTGAAGGCTAGCGCTTCTAAGAGGCAGAGCACGAAGCACAGTTAGGCTGTGAGGAGATGAACATGTAGTGCATAGCTGGGAGGGAGGGAAGGAAAGAGGAGAGAGAGAGGAATGCTTGGAGATCAACCAAGAAAGAAGAGTGACAAGAAAAATGATAGGGAGAGGAGGGGTGGGGAGTTCTGAAGACAGGAGGGAGGAGTGTGGGCAGCATTAACGCAGCAATAAGAAAAGAAGCAGTGAGAGTACAGTGAAACACTGTGAAGGACAGTGCTGGCAGTAGAAGAAGCAGGAGAAAAGTAATAAATCCACCCATCAGTAGTTGTTCCGTTCGTCTAGCTCATCCACCATTCTTTGAAAATAATATGGTGTCACTTGTGACAACCACAGGGAAAGAATGCTTCCTGTCAGGAAGCCAGAGATTTTGGTTTTTGGATGTCTTTCTGTGACATATTGATATAATGTGTATAAATTGTTGACTTGGATTCAGATGAAGATCTTGATATAAAGATGCAACAAATTTTTCCTGAATCATGTTGTCTATCATGTTTTCTTTGGGGCTTTATTTCCAGAATTTAATACAAAAATATGAGGTTTAAGATGCACTGCATGGCATTTTTTGTATTGAGGGAAAAAAACAAAGAACAAAAGACAAAATAACATAACATTTAAACAAAAAAAAAAATCTGAAATGTAGCAGATTGCTGCTGTGTGACTAAACCCTGACAGAACATGACTAAAGCAGGCTAAAAGGAGAGAAACACATGGACCTGATGTCACAGCTAGAGGCCGCTAGGAATGGCTCTGGCTGTGATGGGCATCTGTCTGTGTGGATAAATGAGAATGAACGGATTCACAAGCTGGCTATCATGCAAAAGGCAAATACGTCAGAGGGTTTGTCACTCAGCCGACTCATCAGCAGGCAATGCCAGATGGACAGAAAAAGGTGCAAATAGGTTGATTTGTAAATACACCAAGAGAGCAATTAGTAAGTCTGCTGACTGTCAAAACTGCAGACAATTTAAGACTGACACAACTGAGGAGCACACACTGAAGGAGATGGCTTGGAGTAATAAAGACGTGGGCTTAAAGGCAGGCCAGGGAATTATAAGTGCTGAGACTGCAAAAGAAAAGAAATGTGCAAACAGCGGAAGTGGTGCAAAAACAAGAGAGAAGGGGGAAGTTGCTAAATAAAGGCATCGACTTGTCCTCCTTCAGCAGTGTTTATCCATCTCTCCCTCTTCACAGCAGTTTCTCACATTGCCTTGTAGGCTGCAAGATGCTGTAGGTGTGTTGATGTACAGCAACTGCTTTTCTCCTTTCCTTTGTTGGACCACTCTTTTCCTAGAGCTCTCTCATTCTCTCAAGGGTAGAGGAATGATGGAAGGATGGAAGAAGAGGCTCTGTAGCTCCAACAGGAGACAAGGGCAAGGCCATGATGTAGTAGGAGTGAATGAGGAGGAGGTACTGTCAGAGAGGTGCTCACACATGCAAACACACACAAAAACATGCACACACACGCACACACACACACACACACACACACGCACACACAGACACAAAGATCCACTTACACAGCCACTTAGCCTTGCTTAAAGAGAAGAAATACTGCTTCTTTTAGATTTTTTTCTCAATGGAGCTCTTGGTTAACAATGATTTGGGAAAATATTTGGTGTCATCTTTCTGTGTTGTCGCTTGCTAAGTGTCATTGAGGAGGTCAAACTGAGCCGGGGTGCTCTTCAGTGGCCACGACAGCAAGGTCACTGTCAGACGACCAAAGTGCCAGTTATACCATTTTTCTCAGTTTTCTTGTTAAATTTTGTCAGTGTTCACATTTCCTGTTTTGTATCTTAGAAAGAAATGTATTAACTCTACCTGACAGATCAGCTCATTTGTTATTCATTTTTACTTTAAAAGAAAAAAAGGGATGTTGTTTAAAGATGCAGCATTAAGAAATAATAAATTCATACTTGATTTAACAAAATGTCTCTGTGTGGGCGTTCCAATCTATGTCTTGGTGATTGTCCAGCCAAACACCCAAAGCAATCAAAGCACACATAC
This sequence comes from Acanthurus tractus, assembly GCA_029783725.1. NCBI lineage: Eukaryota > Metazoa > Chordata > Actinopteri > Acanthuriformes > Acanthuridae > Acanthurus > Acanthurus tractus. Next base: position 22,700,680 of record JAQNCA010000024.1, on the reverse strand, counting down.
ACAGACACACACACACACACACACACACACACACACACACACACCCACACAGATGCACCGACTCACTTGCCATTGTGTAAGTCCTCCAGGCAGGGGTCCAGCTTTCTGAATTGTGCAACTACTCGGCTGAGAAAGAACAGGAAGAGGAAAGATAAAAACAGGGCCGGAGCAGTGTGAACTGTGTTACTATTTGACTCAAGCACAGATCCACTAGATAGTACAATGCTCCCATGACTCCATAAACAACGCCTGATCATGCAATATGCTGACAGTATACAAACCAGAAAAGGGCCCAGACAAACAAAACAGTGCTTAAATAATTAAGATTGCAGCATTGTTGAGCATCTCTGCTAGATATAAGACTCTTTACAATGTTAGTGTAAAAAAACATTAGTCTGATGAAGTGATCTTAATGAAACACACATACACACATATGCCACATATACAAATATTTTTCTGCCCAAAAGTGATAGAAGAACTTAAAGTGAATGCTGCCAATTTCTGGTCATTTGTGCATATTAAATCAGTGCTATCATAATTCCTCAAGCATGTATGAGACTTGAGCAGTGTGTTAGACATCACTGACCTATGAAAGAGAGTATTTTCCCTGACTGTCCTTTTAGTGCAATATTCTCCTAGTGTTTTCCTAGATGATGTCTTGGTAACTTTGGGAGATAACTACTTGTTGAAGATAAAAACCTATGAGATTTGTGCTTTTATAATGTGAGTGGAGAGAATTAAATATACTGTCCTAATCAAGATGAAATACATCCAAACAAGAGTTCACAACCATACTGATCTGTAAGTCTATGGGTACAGCAATACCTACATCAACATGGTGACATGCATACAAATGTGAATGCTGATAATGTTAACTTGGTTAATTATCTTTTTAACATGTGAGCTTACTAACATTTGCAAATGACCATTTCACACAAAGTACAAATTCTGTAGAAAAGTCAACAAAAATTTATTGGAAAAGTTAAAATCTTTGATGAAGGCAATAAATAACATCATTACAATGTATTTTGAGAGGGCATGAATGTGCGTGCTAATTCTATGGCAACCAATAATTGCTGATATATTATAAGCCCTGACCAAAGTTTCAGATTGACTGACAACACCGTCATCTGCAGAGCTGTGCTGCTAGCATGGAAATAACCTAAATAGCAAATTGTGATCACATAAAAAATATCCAGGTTATTGTCCGTGAAAACTGCATATATTGAGGCTACTGGATAGTGAGTGACCAGGATTTCGTTTTTGAAGAAACATAACAACAATGAATTTTTAAAATGTTATATTTTAAAGGAAAGCAACTCACTTCCATTCTCGAGGTGGATATCTTAAAATCTCAGCATGTAAAACAACATCACATTGCATTTCTTGGGATAAAACAATAAAAATGCTTTTTTGGCTATATACTTAACTGAATTTTACAAGCTTAATGTATCTTGTGATTTATGCATACAAGTGTAATGAAGGTAGCTGTTGTCAAAAACAGTGGTCTCTAATAAACAGCTATACCAGCGGTTTTGCTGCCCAAATAATTAGTTTTTGCCCCTTAAGAACATTATTGATATAACTAAAATGAGCTCGTCAGGAGCTGTTTTTAAAAAGCTGTAGAGTTTGCTGTTGTCATAGAAACTTTGCATTCTGCATCATATAATTGTGCAAGGAGGTAAATATACAAGCTCAGTTATTATTTGATGGGCAATAGAAAGTGTATATGCTGTGCTGATATGCAGTTCATCATTAAAAGGCAAAAACATTCAATAAAAAGAAGCCACCCAATACAATTATAACACAAAAATCAGAAAAAAGCACAAAATTCCTTTTCAGTATGTCTGTGCCACAGTTCATTCTGAGCAAACAAAAGGCTGTCAGAGATAAATCACAGATTCACTGTAAGCACACACACACACACACACACACACACACACATGCACACACACACACACACACACACACGCACACACACACGCACACACACACACACACACAGATCAAATTGTGTGGCATGGAGCTCACTGGGTGGAATCACGGCTTGTCATGTCTATATAAGGATGAAAGAGGCGCATCAGACATCCTTCACGTTTTCATTGGCCTCTAAGCTTTTGTGTGGCAGAAAAATTCCATGACGCACCTTCTTCACAGAGTACATACAAACTGTGTGGGTTCCATTGGACACCATCCATGTCATTCAATCATCAGACACAGTCGGAGGCGGGATGTGAACCTGTCTGTGGAAGCTACAGTATGTTGAATAGATGAATATCAATGTCCCCTAATTTATTCCCGAGAAGAGGGGACGAGCAAAGCTGAGATGGGGGGGGGGGGCTGGCTGGCTGGCTGCTGAGAGCTTTTTTTTTTTTAACTGCGTCAGTACTTTGTCACAACTTCCCTCCACCTGCTGAGCCCTCATCCCCTTCTCTTTGTTTTTCTCCTACACACACACAATCACACACACACGCACAAAGCACATATATTCACAAACATGCAAACGGTTTCTCACTTTCCCATGCACATACGCAATTTGTGCTTGTTTATCCTATAAGGTGTTTGGAGATGTTTTTCTATGCAACCTGTCAGACTCCCATGAACCAAATTTGATATCTCATTCACTTGATCTCACCAGGTCTCTGCGCTCTTGCTTTCACACATCCCCTCTTTCAGCAAAGTGTTCTTGACGTCATGTCCTCTGCTCTTCCCCCTGCATTTCTATACTTTGCTCTGTTTTCTTTCTAACATGAGCTGAGAAGATCCTCTCATTTATGGATTTTTTCACACTTATTCCTAGAGTTGACTAGAATTACGTCGTTTTTATTCCCCTATCCACGTATGAATGTGCATGGAACTGTAAAAACGAACTCTAATATAGAGTTTTGTTTTTAGACATACTTTCCTCTTTAAATCATTGACATTTTATTGCAATGTCTTCGCCTTCTTCAAAAAGTCAATCATACACACATCTTTGTCATGTTTGTCCTTTTGTTCTTCCTCACAGGTGGCAGGAATCCTTTACATTTCAAAGAAATGAGAACAAAAACCGACAGCAACAACAAGCAGTCATGAGAGAAAGACTTTTGATCTGGTGTACAGCTATGTAGCCCCGCTGTCACTGGTGCAGCTTATGTAGATTTCTTCTTGAGGGTACGCATGATAATGTGTTTACAAGTAAGAATAATAAACAGCACCTTAATGAGGCCCATAGTGTTGTTTTTTAAACCTTTATATTATTAATCTGAGGCTGTGATGTGATGTTATAATGCTACCTACTGTAGATACTTAGATAGTATAGAGGACACCCCCAAGTTAATAAATACTGAGCACAGACTGTTCCTCGCATGTGTGTTTGTGTGTGTGACAAAAACACAGAAAAAGGTGAAAAGTGACTGACGCCAGTGTGGGATTGAAAAAGAAGCTCGCTGTTGACATGATGAGATAAAAATGAGAAGAGTGAGACAGAAAGATAGCAACAGAAAGGCGTAATGTTTGAGTCATGTTCTTGGATCTCTTTGCAGCTGAGAACATTTGGAGGGTTTAAGTGCACACACACACACACACACGGACGCCCGCAAACACACACACACGTGCGAACGCACCCTTTTTGGCAGCGTTCGGCGTTGCTGGTACGCCTTGAGAGAGGCCCACTGGGAGACAGACGTTCTTAATCACATCCCACAATTTTCCACACACGTGTATTTTGCACACATACACAGTCACCCACAATGGTTGCAAACAAAAGATGCACTCTTACGTGCATCGGCAGCACGGACTCGCCACATTTACTAAACCACATGACCCCAAAAAATCTGCATGTTTTCCAAGACTTGAGCATTTTCATGTCATTCTGTATTTTAGTGTTTCTGAGGAGATGAGTGCGTCATGAACTCTGCTGTGATCTTGTCCTGTTCACAAATATATCTTTGCAAAATTCTACCCTTTCACAGAAATATTGATGTGCACTAGAAAAACACTCCACACAGACGGCTGAGTGTACCAAACATTCATATGCAAACATAAACCAGAATAAACACACAGCAAACAGATGGAGACACTCGCATACAGATGTCTTAGATAGATTCTGACATCATCTGCCAGTTTGTCATTTAAAGTGAGATGACAAGAGGAGAGAAAAAGAAGGACGGGGAGAGAACATCAGTGCTGGGATGAAGAGAAATGAGATGAGAGAGGAAAATAAAATGAAAGGAAAAGCAGATTCAAAGTGACAAAACACAAACTGAAGCATAAAGCATGAAGCATGAAAGAGAGAAAAACACTCAGCCGTTAAAGCTGGTCGAGACAACATGATAGTCAGCACTTGAAGAATCTGACCTTCTCCTCATTTTTCACTGTGTTTTCACTCTTCACACCTGGCTGATTTCTAATTCTCCTTTTTCATTTAACCTCGCGCTGTCAAAGTCAGTGACTTGGTTACAGTAAGCTCCTGTGCATCAGACAATTGTTTTAAACTTTAATTTAAAGTCTTTTGAGACCAACTACACAAAGTGTATTACACCAGACCTTTAATTACAGTTAAAAACCTCAACATACTCTAAAATCCATGTGTGTTTCTGAGAACATTATGGTTTGTCCTGTTTTCGCAGAAACCTTTCTCTTTTTATAAGAAAATTACAGCTAAAAACTGCTGACGCTATGAACCACCAGCCTCCCCCAGCCTCCCAATGAGTTACACTTTGTGTAAGCACTTTCATGAAGTTTGATCCCCCTTCCTCTTTCATTTCGGATGTGACCAGTATGAATGTGCTCCTCAGTTTAACTGTAATGTTCTTTCGTCCTCTTTAACCTCCCAATTTTTCAGCTGCTTAACAAACTCTTACGGCTGTGTTTGCACATGTCAGCAAGTACTGTGCTGACATCCTGCATGACCAACATTCTTCACATGACACTTGCTTCACGATAGTGAATATAAAAATGTGCTGTTATTTTGTGCTGTTATTTTACCGTAAATTACAGGTCAAAATTGTGTGACCTATTGATGCTGCTTTACTCTTTTTTAGGCCTTTTCCTTGCTTTTGCGGTTTTCCTGCTCAAAGTAGTTGTATGTACAGATGTAGTAAGGGACTCACAGTAAAGCCTGAGAACATGGCTCACATAATCCAGGGCCTGTGATGATTTAAGGAAGTTTGTCCTGCAGCATGCATGCTCATGGTTAGTCCTGATGTGACATATCAGCCTATTACTAAGTCTAAGTTTGCAGCTAACCACAGAAGATCATGGCTGATTGGAATTCTTCCCGCCTACTCCTCAACTAATTGGTTGGTTAATGGACAAAAATTTGAACACATTATCTCTGGATTAATGAAATCAGTAACAGTACATGAGTGCACTCTGGTAGGCTAAATGACTGCTGATCAAAGTTAAACAACATTTCCAGGCATGTAAACCTGCAGTTTGACTATTTCTTTTTCGCACTAAGCTAGATTGTTACAGTCAGGGCATTTCAACCAAATAAATTTGAAATTAGCATCAATGGAGCACACAGGAACAGATGAGAATCATGGAACTAGTTCTTGAAGAACTAGTGAGCATGGGCAGGTATATGACAGCCTCGTAAAAGGTCCAGAAGTTGCTTGACTTACGAGACATTGCAAAAAAAGACACTTTCACTCATCCCATGTTGAATTTTGAATAAATAATTTGAAATTGACTTTTGCAAATACGACTGTTTTATGGTGGTGCAGACTCAGTGGTTTGTCCCACAGTATATTCTTTTGGCTAACGTTAATAACTGCCACAGGCTCAAAAGCTCAGAGAAATATTTCTGGATACTAAGGGGGTGGGCATGTCTGATCTCTCTATCTCCTATAATCATGATACAGCACCAATACATTTCTCCTCCTACCAGCAGCTCCCACTCCTCTGTGTCCTAATTTCCCTCTTTTCCACACTGATTTCAAAACTGTCACAGACCAACTACATCAACTACATCCCAGGCTTTAAGTGAAATGACTCTCCAATCACTGCCCCCTTCTTCCTCTCTGCCTTGAGCACGTTTTTCCAAACTCACGTGTAGTCTCTCCACCTGTTTTCTAATCCTTCCTCTTCTTGCATCCTACAGCAAAAAAGAGTGAAACTTCTGTGTTCAGCTCATCATCTTGTCACTTCTTTGTCTCCTTCTTTCTCTCGAACCTCCTCCTTTCTCACCCTGTCCTCCCTCCTCCTTTCTTTTCCCTCCCTGTCTCCTCTTTCTCATCCACGCGTACGTTCTGTTCTACAGGCGATGACTGGCCGTCATCACTGAGGTGATAGCTCAGTCAACACTCGCTTACACTCATCTTTCAAGTGCACTCTTCTTTCTTTCACTTTTTCTTGATTCTGATGATTGAACATTGGTTGTATTTGTAAATGGGAGTCATTTGTATAATATGAATTAATTAGAATATTAGTAATATTCTCTAAAAAACTAAACTGCTTAATTTAAACTCAGTACCACCCTGGACATTAACAGGGTGCTCAAATATTTTGCATGGTTTTAGGCAGTGATTTGAGCAGAGGTTTTCTATGAATATCTGTTAAGTCTGACTTAACTGTATTTTCTATTATATTTTGTTTAATGTGACTAACTTTATTCTCTGTTTATACTGCTACAGAGTCCCAGTGTATTTTTTCTTAAACGAAACAGTACTTAACCCCTCCTGAAGGTCTTATTTTTGCCTACATCTTGTTTCACACCTCCCCTCGCTGCAGTGATGTCCCAGAGCACACTGGGACCCTCAGACATTGTGGCTTGGTGTGGCAAGAGCTGCAACAAAGAAGGACATTTTTGAACACAACCAACCGCATCCAATGTCAATGAGACAAGCTGTGATCAGAAATGAATCAGACTCACATTTTTGGCCGGAGAGCGTAGTAGTTAGGAGCTTTCCCTCCAAGTCTCTTGCTTTAATGAACAGTAAATTGATAGATCGCAGGGTCAGAGCTAACCCACCCACACATGTGCAGTGTAGTCAAAATGTGTCATAAGTAATATATTTTTTATTGTTTTGCAGACAACATATGGAGGGCTATTTTGTTGAGTATTTAAAATACAAAAACATAGAATAGAAACCTCACAGCTCACATCTTGACGAGAATGTGACTGTGAAGTTGGATCTTTAGTCACAGTAAACTGACCAACATCTACAAGGATGACTTTTTAGGGCTTAACAGGGTCTGTCTTCTGGCTGTTAGCCGGCAAACATTTCCAACAGCTCTGCTGGGAGTGAGACGTCACTTCTTCTGATGTTCAAACTTTCTCTAATGGTTGCTGCTGATAAGGTTGTTTGATGATAAGATGATGCATTCATCCCACTGTTAGCTTACCAAAGCAAACTGACTAATAATGCATGACGTTAGTGACAAGACCATAGCTAGTTCATTGGACACTGAGAAGCCAAATGTAGGTGTTATCTGACCACATTAATTCCGGAATAGACAAAGAAGCAGCTGAGGAAAGGAAATCAGACAAGACTTTGTAACTCTTGGTGGGGCTTTAACTTCAGATCAGCCCAGGCAAAGTAGAGGCGGAAACAGGGGCTTAGCAAGCTTCTCCAGAAACCTTTGTTGGATGGATGAAAAGCTTTGTTAAACCATCCTTCCACACCAAAAAGAGCCTCTAAAGCCTTTCTGGATTGGGTGGATGGCTGGCTCTTTACTCTGCTTTTACATGGACATGTTTTGATATCACTTCACACCTAAATGTGAATGACAGACTGTCAGTTTTGGAAAGCAACAAACATAGCTCCTCTAATCTGAGGTCAGAGAGTGAGATGGTTAGCAAAGCTATTCAACAATGCGGCATTCATTTGAGATAAAACATACTGGCCTCTTAAGCTTGATATAAAAGCCTATGCATAGAAAATGATGGGATTACTGCACTGTTACCTAAAGTGAACATCCTCAAATAATCTCCAAGTTAAAGTGATTACTTTAGGCTCACCAGTATTGTTTCACTACTCCTCCAGTGTACTGGGTTTAAATATATCAAAACTTAGAACTGTCTGATACTTTTAGATTGCACAGTGTCCAGGTGACTGATGCTCACCAGGAAGCAGGAGAAGCAGCATAAAAACACAACTTAACCAGAGGCATGGCGGGGGAACAGGGAGATGTTGGACCAGGACAGAGGCCTTCAAACTGTAGCCCACTCAGTGCAAACTGAACAGCCTTGACCACCCAGGGATTTGACTCAGTGCAGCACTTGTTAACAAACATAACATACACAGTAGCTGCACAGTAAGTGAGAAAGCTGCCGCTGCTTTGAAAAAGCTGCGTTCTTGGCTCTCAAACAGTTTTCTTTTCTTTTTTTTGTGCGGCTATAGCGGAGAAATTAGCATAAATGACTGAAGACTGGAACAGCTGCAGAGTTCACTATCTCCTGAATCACTTGAGGATGCAGCTTCATTTCGAAGTTTGTTCAGAAGTTTGATCAGACTGACCCATAAACATCAGTGATTTTCTGCTTGCTGTCCTGCTTCATCAGAATGGTCCTTGCTGAAAAAGCCTTTCATTAATGGCCAACCCCTTTGGGCCCCGTGAAAAGTCTGGAGCAGAAGGGGATTGCACCTTATTTTGGAGTTTTGATAAACTGTTCAGTGCTCTCCTTTAAGGATGTGGGTTGCTCACTCAAATTGTGTTCATATGAATCGTCATATATTTACATCCTCTGTAGGAGGGTTTTATGGATGGCAGAGATCATTTTGCATGGTTTCAAATTTTAATGCATGAAGAAAACATGTCTTTTTAAATGGCTTTAGCTGTGGGTGCATTTTACTGAGTCACAAGCTAAATAAGGTTAAGAGAGAGCTGTCACTCATGCCACTGAATGTATTCGTTGGGGATCACCAAATATGTCTGATTAAAGTGCAGCAAATTAGTCAGAGGCTTAAATGACATCACTTCCTCACAGGTTACTCTCCTCATTGAGAAATTATTTTAGTTAGTTTGACCTTGGAATACTCGCCACAGATGATGAAAAGCAGTGAGTATTTTCTCTGGCAAGGACGCAAGATGATGCAGCAACTACCAGTCAGGAAATTCTGCCTTCATCCATCAGAAATGTTCAAAAGAGTTAAGACCGAGATATGTGGCTGTACAGTAAAATGGCCAATAAGTTGAATGACCTCATCTATCAAACTGTTATCCAGCTGTAAAAGTAATCAGTTAAATGATAAATACATTTTTACTTACTTTATTTTTTTTTTACTTTATTTACTTTCTTGTTAAAAGTTATAGAAGAAAATTGATGCCACTGTCTGATGGCTGTGTGTTAAATACACAGTGACAGCCAGGAAAGGCTAGGGTTAGCATTCACCTAGCCTAGCATTCCTCACACAACAAAAAACTTTTAAAGCACATTAAGAAAAAAAATAACACATCTCATTTGTTTGAACCAAAATCAAATAGAAATTTAGCAGCCATTTTGTTGTTTTTTTCATTTGTTATTTTACATCTAAACACAAGTTTACAGTTTCTTCAGTTACAGCTTCTGCAAAACATTGCAACACTGTGGTTTTGAGGTCATAATTAGTCCCATTAAGAAGTCGCTCTGTGGTTTTGAAATAAAAAAATTTCAAAACTTCACTTTGTTAAGGAAATGATATTACCTCTAAGCCAAGTCTAGACTTGATGTAATGGATTTTTCTGCTGGTGATGGAGGCCTGTGGTGAACTTTTGAACAACATGATAGGATGATCAATCAGAGATGTGAGGAATTAGCGGCAGGTTGCTGCGGTTTTTGTATAGAAATGATTTTTCTTTCCCTTTTGTTTACAGTCAAAACATTTCTTTTTTAATTTCAGCCATAGTTTTGTCTTTCTACTCTACTTTGTTCACTTTAGCAGAGAAGCAGATATACAAGTTATAAATGGGACTTATGAAACCAGCTCAAGTATGTGCTCTTATGCTTGGCATCTTTGAGAAATGTTATGAAAGCAACCTGCAGCTTCGTCAGTGGTGGAGTGGCACATCAGGCTGCAGAGGTTTACACTGCAGCAACATCATCATGCAGAAGCCTCCGTGAGGTTACAAGGGGAAAGTTTTTAGAGGGGTTTGTAAAAATAGCATTTAGATGTTAAAACAAATATACATTGAACTAAAATCTTAATGCTATGGTTTGAATATTACTGAAAAGCTACAGAATAAAACTAAAAAGGCCCCTTCATGTATTTTTAGTGCACTTCTATTTGGCTTAATGCTATTGAGAGAAAACAAAACAAAGTTTTAAAGTAAAAAGGATATCTTAAAAATAGGTGATACTAAACATTTCATAAGAAAAAGTAAGTGTGAGTGAGTGGGAGGCAGCAAGTGCTCATCTATATTGAGTATGATGAAAATTTTAGAAACTTCTCAAGGTTTGCCTCATTAGTGATTTCTGGGTTGACGTTAGTGAGAAATGTGGCTCCATATTTGTAAGTCTTGCTTGTGTTGTTATAAAATTATGTCTCTGCTCCACCTGTGTAGCAAAGCAGATGCTGCTGTTACTCATTTGCATTTGAAAGACAGAAAAATGTATAACTTTTTCATGAGGTGCCTGCCAGACTGAAGGAATGAGCTCCATTATCTAGATCACAGGTGGAGAGTTGCAGGTAATGATATCTGAAAAGTGCTCCTGTCATCAAAGGTTTTACAATCCTTTAGTTTTTTTCTCCTTCTTTTATTCCGGTTCTGCATTCCTTCCCTTCCTCCACTCCAGCATTGGTGTTTGTATCATTTCGCATGTATCACAACCAAAAGGCGTCATCACAGATAAATATAGAACCCAAGTGATCCCACCCTCATGTCACATTTGGCATGCTTGGTCTTGTCTGATGTGCACTAATACATTTTGATCTTACTAGACCTTTGGAGAGTTGTTGGACTAGAAATGAATCATTCCCCACCAGTTTCCCTGCCTCCTCCAAGCCCCGTGCCTTCTGTCGTCACTGACGCGATCTATTTTCATTCTGTGGAAAGCGTTATAAAAAGACTTCGTAGTGCCCATTGATAAACTTTATCTTTTGTGGCTCAATCATAAGCCTCCAGCCAACAGAGAAACAGTTGGTGTTTGTGTATTCATGTCTCATTCAGAGCCTTCTATCATTGGCCTGTGTATTTTTGTTTTGGTAATTTGCAGTTTAGTGGTGGACTGAGAATGTCACTGAGCCGTATCAGGTGAAATACTGAGGATATTTGTAGCAGTTATGATGTAATGTATGTGGCTTGTGTTGAGGTTTGAATGAATAATAGTTATTTATGTTTTCTTGTTATTGATCTTTGACAGATGATGTGCAACTGTTATCAAAAGAAATGCAGTTTGAATTTAATATCTTTTTGAGGTATTCAGGCTATTACAATATTGGATCAGGCTTCTGGTTTGGGTTGGTGAAGGTTGTGGGTTTGAAGTGTTCACAGGTCTTAACACACCTGTTAACAAGATTCGGAATTATTTACATATGAGGTTTTAGTCAAGAATGTGGGGCCAGAGCTACAGCTCAGGTGGTCAGCTTCTCCTGATGTCCTGTCCTTGCACTAAAGCAGCAGGCTTCACGTATCCTCTAACTGAGAACAACCCAGGTTCTTCCATGTCAGCCGACCAGTGGCTTATGTTGGCAAGCCACCCAACTGTATAAAACAGCCGCAGCTTGCTTCACATCTAGCCTGAAGCAGAGATGCTGAGTGGGATGCAGAGGATTGATGAGCTCCTTTTTCACTTCACACAACCAATTTTACATCATTTTTAACTTGTAATATTCAGCAACCATTTATTAGATTTTTACGAGATGTTTCCCTCTAGAGCCATAAAAGCCTTTTGTTTTCTTTTTGCATATGCGTACACTCTTACATATGTTTAACTAATCCTCCCTGAACAGACTCTAATGTATAAAAACTGATGAATCAGTTCCACTCTAACATGCCTGAAGCCTCTCTGACACTTGCTTGTGTCCCTCTTACTGACAACAACACATGTTTTTACATATGGGAGTCGATAAGAGCATTCAAGTGGCCTCTGACTGTTGAGATCATATCTGCATGGAGCCTCCTTGACAAAAAACCACCACGAAGCATCTGGGGCAACATACAGTGTCACGGCAAAAAAATTTGAGCCAAACAGGCAGCACAAGCAGGTGTCGTTGCTTAAAAAAGTGGTTGGGGTTACACTTTGGCTATCGGTTTTATACAGGCTACCTGTATCCTCTGCAGCTAGATCAGTTAATGGTAGGAAGTCGATATGGAAGCAAAAGCCCAAGCAATGGATGTCCAAAACGACAACAAAGATCTGAAAGCTCAAAATGGACATCAGACTGTAGTTGTGCGCGAGTTTGAGCCAGCAGACAAACAAGAGGTCCAGCAAATCTTTTATGAAGGACTGATGGAGATGGTGCCAGACACTGCTTTTAGAGGCCTGAGACATCACCCTGAGTGTCTCCTGCTCTACACCGCCGTGACACGTAAGCAAACTTCTTTCCTTACTAAAAAAGAATCTGTTGAGAAACTTGTACATTCAGGGCAACTGTCTTTGCTAAATGTTGGAGCTTTCAGTCAAAATCAAACTCTGACTTTTGAAATAAACTTATAAAAGTCTTGCTGACTTGTTATCTCTGTTGTGATAATTTACTTTCCTTTTGTAGAAAAACTTGAAACTTTGAGTTTTGGACCAAAAATAATCAGTCATTCAAAATTGTTTTGAAGACACATTGTACTGTGAAGTACAAAAAAGATTTCAGCTTTTCTAGCTCAACTAAAGTTTGACCTTAAACTCTAAAAATAAGCAGAGACAGTTGCCTCAAGTAACTTTTTAAACAATGTGATTATTTCTGCAACTTGGAAAAATACGTAAGTAGGAAACTGTGAGCACAGTGATTATGAGTAAGGAGAAAAACTGAAGATCATGTGTTTAAGGATTTAGATTTATTTTTTAAATTTACTTCACTTGTAAAAAATATTAAACATGCAAATGATCTAAATAAAAAAAGTTAAACCAAAAATACTCAATCCAACTATTTATACGTATAAATTATCTTTTTTGGATTACAACAAAAAGTTTTTTTTTGTCATGGTTATTTATTCTCATCTCTTATGTTATTATAATCTATGAATTGATGTACAAAATTTTACTTTGTGTTTGTTGTATTGTTCCCTTGTGTTGCACACTTGAGGCTCAACTTCACGAGAGAAAGTTTTGTCTTTTTTTTTTTTACACTGATATATCTGACATATCTCTCCTTTCACAGTCATTTGCTTTGTTATCACCATGTGTTGGTGGCTGATTGGACTCCTCCCTGCAATTGTGCTGTGTGGGCGCTACTTCTGCAGCAGACGGGTGATCCAGGGTTACCTTGAACACGCCATGAACAATGACATGGGAGATATTGAAGGCTTTTATAATAAATCATCAGGTATATATTGCATAATTTAAATGTCAAGTGCATGATTAACTGAAAAAGTATCTGCACACATTTCTGTCTTAGACTACATATTGTAGAATTGAGAAATAGCAAGATATTACTTAATCCCAATTCCTCTTTTATAATCCCCATGCAAGCACAGCAATATATAATAACAGCCCTCTGAATATGAAATATTCACTATTTTTAAATTTTGCTTGGCCATATCTACAAGACAGTCACACTGCCAAAAGATTTCACAAGTCTTGAGAGGAAAACTTTTCTCTTCAGAGGCTGCAAAAGAGCTTCTGATCATGGACATGCACAGATCATTGTGTAAAAAATAAACTCTGTCTTCCAGCGCTGTCACTCAATGATCATGTCTAACCTTTGTGTCTGTGAGTCCCAGTTTTCACCCCTCATTGTTGTAGACTCTTTTCCTTGACACAGAAACCTGCAATGTAGTCAAGACTGCAAAAGATGCTGTGTATCTTCGTTGAGTGGGTCGGGTTAGCTGTGGGGCCAACTATCCTTTGATGTGAAAAAAAAAATGTTTTGAAGGAATGATTTTTTCTGTATTTTCACATCCTTTATTCCTCTTTTACATGTTGTGTCCTTGCCGTCCACATCAGACTCCCGTCTGTGGGTGGCAGTAATGGAGGGCAGAGTGGTGGGTGTTGTGGCGGCAGTGGGTCAGAAGGAGTCAAGCGATGTTGTCCAGTTGCAGCGGATGTCTGTTGACCGGAGCTGTCGGCGGTGTGGGGTGGGCGTGGCTCTGGGGAGAAAGGTCCTGGAGTTTGCCGTTGCTCACAAGTATTCCTCTGTTGTGTTGGGAACCACAGCGTACACACCAGCTGCTCATCAGCTCTACAAGCACCTGGGCTTCAACTGCGTGGGGGTCACCAACGGGTTCACCGCACCTGGTGTGAGACTGTCCTTACTAGAACAAGTTTTCTACAGGGTCCGCTATCATTACTACAGGCTTGATGTGCAAAATATCATGCTGATTTCTAATGGACGAGACTGACCTTTAGTGGGAGTGCAGATGACTAAACTGAGATGAAATTTAAAGACTGTCAGCATCACAAAAAGGACACCCTCAGCTATCTTATCAAATGCTGATGTTTTCCTGACCAGCAGTCCATGTGGATAATGACTGACCTTTCACGGTGTGTTATGATTGCAGCACTCTCACTCTGGAGGAGCTGACTTTGACAATAATGTAACAGCAGTTTACCTCTGCCTCCACTGAGAGTCAACTATAGTTTCTCTCAACATGACAACAATCTCTTTAACCATTATTCAAGAAGTTTAGTTATTTAAACATAATCAATCTGTAACTTGTTATCAGCAAATCAGAAAAGTATTTTACGAAAGGGTGTCTTGGTAAGTTTAGAGGGCCTCAACAAGTTATGTCACCCTGCTGCTACATTAAATGTGATCACATGGATTAGATGAAGAAACCAATAATGTTATTAAGTGTGAAGGGATTACCTTTCAACCTCTGTGTGTGTATCTGAAACATGTTTCTTTTGATTACCTTCAAAACTTCCATTTGTATTTAGTTATTATATAGGCTTATTATTGAATCCCCCATTGAAATGTCTTAATACAACACCATGTGAGGAAAAATACATTGTATACATAAATACAGTAAATGTCTCTGGTTGCACAGGCAGACATGACTGAGCAATGTGGTTAATGGTGTTTGTGATCGTCTCTGATGCCAAATGTGCTTTTGTTTAATTATATGAGATTTTATATTTATCTGCTTTACACAAAGATTTTACAGTCATACAAACGTTATTGCACTTCTTCAGAGTTTAATGGGTCACAGGAGACAGAAAAAAACAGACATCAGCAAGGTTATTTTTATGTTAAAAAGATCCCTCCGTAACAACAGAAAGAATTACTGTTCCATAGGCTAAAAAGTACCGTACTCCTTGAGATGACGGACAGATCTTAAAAATTGTAATTTGTGGAGAGCTACTTGAACAACTAGATAATTCCTGACATCAATCTTTCCTTTGCATTGCTTTGTTGGTAAGACTTTTTCCTCTTATGGATAAGTGCTGCATTGATATAAACCAAACAATTTTGTCTCAGGGTGACCAACATCAGTGCTTTCTGCACAGTCCATGGAGAAGTCATCAATGTGTGTTCGTTTTAAGCTATCAAGTGATCTTGCAGACACAGCTGCTCAGAGGAGATAATAGAAGGGTGTAGCAGCTGTTCCCAACACTGTCAGAACTCACTTCCTCTTAGTTTATTTCCAGTTGGTAAGACAAGCCACTTCTAAAACTGAAGGGCAGGATTAATGCTCTATTAAGATGTTCTTTGAGGATCCCAGTGTCCCTGTGAAAGTACATATGTGGCCGTTAACAAATATGCAATCAGTGGGATGCGGGAGAGGATTTATGTTCTCATTCATTGATATTGAAATAATCATTTCAGATTACTATGACTAAGTAAAACTACTTAATTTACAAAACCACCACTCCATCAGTCATGCAGTTTTCATTACAACACAGCATGATTGAATGAGTCTACACTAAATGGATTTAGTTTCTCAGTGCATCTTTTCCACAGTTAGACAAGTAAGAGTTAATAAAACTTGAGTAACTGACTAGACTCAAGTCATTTTTAAAAAAAATTTTGAAAACTCCTTATTCAGCATTTTAAAGTTTTGTGAAACACGCTGTTCCTTAAACATATTTGTGTGAACATGAAAACCTCTGTTGTGAAACTGCCACAAAGCTACTGCTGCCATAGTAATCTGATTACATCAAACCACATACCTTTATTTTTTATTGATCTCAGTTTCTTGTCTTTATGCCCTTTTGACCTTGGAGGAGCCAGGTATTTACTCTAACCAGAAATGTTAAGTGACTTTTTGAATTTCTGATTAATAGTTTTTCTTTTTAACAAACAGGGGATTTGATGATAGCACAAACACCAGGTTTGAGATCAGTCGGATGGCCAAAAATACCCTAAATTTAGTTTTAACTTAACACTCTCAGTCTGATTTCTAACTAATTGACTAGCATTTAGGAAAAGGGGAGGTTCTTCTACTGACCACCCCTCAACATCTACCCTGTCGGCCACAAGCGTAGAGTGCACAAAATGAGAATTTATAGGGAGTTGCATTAACTGAGGCATAAGTGCACAGCATTCGCAAGGAACCGTTACGAGGAGTTACAAGGTTTGATTTTACTCTCTGAGATTGCTGAAACATCATTCCTCATTTATTCCAAATCTTAGCCTGTTTTATCATCTCCATGAGCAGAGGTAAGGTTTATTTTAATCATATCTGTCTATTTAAAATGTGAATCTGGTATTCTTATTCTGTATTACAATGTACCATTTTTAAGCAATCCCCAGTGATTTTCATCCTGACAATATATGCAGATGTTTGTACATTATTTACCTGTCAGCCATGTGAAAGTAGAGACCTACTTGAGGGAATTAGAAGAGGAATATATATGACTTTCTCATAAAAGCTATTGAAAAAGCTTTCTCAGAATCTTATGCAATTTATTTTTACTGGTTAGACTGCAGCTCATGAAGCAGATGCAGAGATGGCTGTCGAGTATCAGGCCTCTACAATGACCAGCATGGACATGGAAAACAGTAAAATTGGCTATAAGCAACTTTTGGAGGACAGCAAACAGCTCAGGTTTTCAGGTAATATGAAGAACAAGAAGAACAAAGAACAAGAAAATATAATAAAAAAGGGGTGGATGAAGTGATGAAATCACAAGTCAATAGAACTGCCAACTGCCAGTTCTGCCTCGATTCCACCAAGTTTGTTTTTCACCTTCTCAGCTCACTGGCTTGGTTTTAAATCCCACAAATGTTGAGTTTGGTTTCATTTATTCCTCATCATCAGAAATGAGACTTTTTTCGAATTACTGAACTATTGTGATCTAAAACATTAACTTTTTAAATGATTTTGATCAGTTTAACAACAAATTGATCTTGTAGGCTTTTATTTGAATTATTATTATTATTATTTACATTTTCTCTGGTTTGTTAAAAGACCCACAAATTAAATGTATTAGGTTACGAACAAATTATATTTAAAAAGTTGGACAGATTAAATACCAGTACAAACATGGGGGTATATGTAGTTTGTTGTTTTAACACACAAAATCAGATTTATCTCTAAAACAACTATAACTAAGTTTTTTGCAGTTCAACTCATTATGTGAATATGGGTTAGGCACTTAAGTACAATTAAAAAAAAACAAACAAACTTCATGAATTCAAAGTTGCTTCTGCTTTTGGTGTGTTTCAGTGTATGCACTGAAAAATAGTCCTTTCCGGATTGCCACACTGTGCCTCTGTCTCTTGTGTGTTATCCTGTTGGCTGTGGTCATAGGTCAAGGCGTCCAATGTGAGTCTACCTCTTTGTTTTCTTTGTCAAACATTCACATAATTAAGAAACTTTCTTGATATCATGGTGCGTGTGACTGATGAACGGATTACTTCTTGTTCCTGGCAGACAGAAAAGTAGAACAGGACCATCAGAATAACTTCAAGGCCTTGACTAAAGAGAAAGAGAATTTGCAGGATGACCTGCGCACAGCCACAACGGAGAAAAGGGATCTTGAGACCACACGTCGTAAATTACAGCGGGATTTTGACGGCTTACTTAGAGAAAGCAACACCTTACAAACCAATAACCATTTACTAGAAGAAGAAAACAACAACCTTAAGCTTAGTCAAAGCCAGTTAAAGGAGAGTAACACTGCTTTAACCACAGAGAGAAACGAGCTAAAGGGCACTAATGACCTGTTGCAGACTAATAACAATGCTTTGACTACAGCCAAAGACCTGTTACAAAAACAGTATGATGCAGTGTTCAAACGCAAGAATGAGTTACAGGCCAGTTTGACCTCAGTGACCAAAGACAGGGACAATTTACAGAACAAATACAATAATGTAACCAGATCAAAAAACCAGCTGCAAATGGACTACAACACGATGATTAAGGATGTAGAGCATTTGCAAGACAGATACAACTTCTCTACCAATGAGAAAGACCGGCTACAAGACAGTCACCAAAACCTGACAATAGCAAAAGACACTCTGGAAGCCAGTTACAATGTGCTGGTAAAAGCAACAGATGAGTTGCGGAATTCTTACCAGTCCTTGACTCAGGAAAAAAAAGAACTTGAAAACAGCTGCAAAAATGTTACTTTGGAGAGAGACACGCTGAAGACAGAAAATGACAACCTGACTGCAGAAAGAGACCAGCTGCAGCTGGAAGTTCAGAGACTGAGTGCATCGGTTCAAGGTAACTCACAAACAGCACTATTATTTTTATTTTTATTAAATAAAAAAAAATATATATATTTTGTTATTTTTTTATACTATTATAGTGCTGTTATGTGGTTACTTACCGATGAATATATTTTCACTTCCAGATAAGAGATGTCCCACCGGCTGGAAGAAGTTCCAGCAGAGCTGCTACTACACTTCTGTTGGCAAGCAAACCTGGACGAACGCCAGAAATTACTGCAAAGGCAAAGGAGCAGACCTGGCGATCATAAAAAGCCAAGAGGAAATGGTTTGTTTATCTATATTCATCTGTCTATATTTGTGTGCCACCATATGAATTTTCAGGAATTTTAAGTGTTTCCTGTTCTTCAGGGTTGTTTAAGTTAAAGGTGCAGTGATCAATATTTTCATTGTGATGATGGATGATTAGTGAGAGAGATTGCTAAAAGCCCCACTTATGCTCTTTTTTGGGGATTTTACAACCTTCATTGTCCATGTTTCTTTTCAGTTCCTCTTAAAAAACAGAAGCTTTGGCAGGAAACAGTGTTTTGAAGCTAAGCTGAAAATGTGGTTGATAAAGCTGCCAAGTACCCAACAAGAAAAAGTGACGATATTGGAAAATTAAGAACAAAAGGCAAAGCTTACAGTCATGAAACTACTTAACAAAAATGTAGTCTTTAGTTAAAAATAAAACAAACTCTAAAACAAAGAGTGTGTTCTTGCATTTTAGATAATGGCCCAAGCTTGTTATTTAAGGTTCAAGGGTGAAGACTGAATCAACAACATAGGGATGAACATCAAAATGCAAGCTGTAGTGTCTTAAGGCTACCAAATAAAAAAAAAAGAACACTTATGCCCTCAGTGCTATCCGTTTGCAAATAAATGGCCTTCTAATAACCTCATCATGGCACTGGGACCATAAACTATTCATTGACATCGTCATGTAACAAGAACGGACTCACATCAACTAGTCACATTTACTCTTATGACCACCAAGCAAGCAGAAAGGCCATAAAACACAAATAACACAATCAGGATTCAGCAGGTTGCCTCACTGACTCCAGCCAAGCTGGGCATTAATCTCATCAAAACATCTAAAGCACTACACTTAAAAAATTCTCAAGTTAGCTTACTGCTGTCTCTTGTTCATGAAGCAGAAAATGCTAATGTTAATGCAAACATGAGGAGCTAGGTGAGCTAGAAGGCTCCGGCAACTAAAAGAATCCGCCCAATGTGGCAAAATGTGATTGGGTAAAGACTATGACAATCAAGTAGATAGACTGATGGGAATGAACTTGTAAAATGTGATCAAAAAAATAAAAAATCAAACTATGTATTAATATATATATAATTTTCCGAAGTCGTTCTGCAAACCAAAGCAATGTGGCATTCTCTTAAAAATCTGGTGCCAAATGTGCTTTCCACTGCTCTCTTTCTCCCCTACAATTAAACTCACAGTCTCACTCTCCATGTGTGTATATACATGTGTTACAAAAAATTACAGCCCCTACACACAATAACTTCTAATTTTGAATCTTGTCTTTCATAGACCTTCATCAATGGCTTGTATGGAAGCGACAAAGAAGTTTGGATTGGACTGACGGATGAGGGAGTAGAGGGGCGGTGGACATGGGTAGACGGGACACCTATGACCACACCGTAAGAAACGCATTTTTTAACTATGTTTACATTTCCAAATTAAATACTGTGAGCACACTTCACATTACTTACCCAGATTACAGAGCAGTGTTTACTTTCATTCTGGATGCTCCCTTGTCCTGCAGGTTTTGGGGTAAAGGCCAACCCAACAGCTATGATGGTAGGAACCAAGACTGCGTGGAGTTCTGGCACCGTGCAACAGGGAGTGGCGACTGGAATGATGAGAACTGTAATATAGAACAAAACTGGATCTGTGAGATGTAGTCCTTCTGTACAAACTAGCCTACAATTGTCAGGTACTAAGGAACATAATGTTATATTCAATTCAATTCAGTTCAATTCAATTCAATTTTATTTATAAAGTGTCAATTCACAACAAAGTTGTCTCAAGACACTTTACATAAAGAGCATGTCAGGACCACACTCTATAAATACATTGATTATTTAAATTTATAGGAACCCAACAAGTGAAAGCAATTCCCACATGAGCAAGTAATACTTACTTATATCAGTGTAGAATGAAAAAATGGATAGCAGGAACTGCAGTATGTGAAAAGGAAGTAATACAAATGTTTAGCCACGTTCAATCTACATGGCTTAAATGATCAATTCTGATTTTTTCATCTTATATGATACAAATAAAATATGAATTATTTATGTGCAAGCAGGAAAAAAACCAAATGAAATAGTTTCACAACCAGTTCAAGTCTAAATGTGGAAATAGATTCAATATGAGTTGATATCTGTCAATACATCTCTTGTCAAAAGGGACAGATCAGATAATTCCAAAAATAACTAAATATTAAAGATATTTAACTTACAAGATGAATAACTAGTATTAAAAAAAACTAGTTTGTTTTAAATGTTTGTCAAATGTAAATCATATACAGGTCACTTTTAAAAGCAGATGTAAGTAAGTGGTGAGAAAAAAATCAGATAGGCCTGTAGGTAACAAGTTGGAACCGGACGTCAAAACTTGCAGTGAAACTGCAGCCTTAGACTGTTTGCTTTGTCATTACTCTCTTGTTTAAATATTAACTTGCCAGTTTATACACAATGACGCACCGTATTGATAACAGCTGAAGCTTGTATTGTATTGTTGTATTGTAGGTAATGTTGATGCAGAGAGATGTCTCATCTTGTGCTAAAGTAGATACCAAGGCCACCTTGCTTTTATTCACAGAAAAGAGTTAGCTTGATGATTAACAAATATTTCCATTAGCCTTTATGTATTAGCTTATGTACCTTTATGTAAAAATCATATCATTGTGCATCTTAAAAGTTTGCTTTTATCTTAATTTACCCTTAATTACTACCTGTGGTATGTCAAGTGACACAAGTAAAACCTTTTAAGTGTGAGCAACCAACAAGTACAGGTTGGGTCTGCCTTAAAATCCTGAGCTGTGATTTTTATTTTTGCTACATTGCTTATGAACTTTTACTTTTAGTTAAATATGCAAGGCCTATGTTTTCTTGCAATTTCTATAAAACAATTGTGGCAACAGAACTTCTTTTCATCTAACATGTTTGAAAACTCTGAGAAACACTTGAGTGGGACAGAGAAGCTGAGAAGACCAGTTATAGTATGAATGGTCATGAGAAGTTGCTCAAAGAAACTTATTGTTACATGCCCAGTGTTACACAGTATGTTCAGACAGATATGTTTTCTTTTTTGTGTCTTTTTGTCTGGTTTTGATACGAGACAAATCTGTTATCATACTATAATTAATATTCACAATATCCTTGAACAAAAGTGAGTTATTTTTATCCATCTTTGAGTTATAGCATTGTTAAAAAACATTAAATAATTTGACAAGTCACACAAAAATCAGATGGTGCATCAGGCACAACAGTTGAGAAATCTGACAACTCATAAACTGGTCTGAAAGCCAAAGAATGAGAACATCCCTGGATCGAGAAGTAAGGAATAGTTCTTGTTGTCTGACAGCTTTGAAATATTCTTATTTCAACCTACAACAAAACTGCTCTGACGACACCTTGACATAAATGTATAACATGTGACATTGGTTCATTAAAAGATATACAAACAACTGTATCTTTGCTATATAGTTTGTTGTGCTGGTTACTTACCTCATCCCAGGTCATGGTTTGCAACAATCCTCAAACCCAGAGAAATCCCTAGTTTTATTTAAGGTAATGGTGTATATCAGTTTGTCACTTCCTCCTGGGTCAACACCAGTCACAGTTGGGTGAAAGTTGGTAAAAGTGACTAGATGTAGCATGAATAAAACTTAAGTGCAAATCTCATCCTTCGACATCTGAAATTGCAGCTGTTTCACAATAAAATAAATTTCTACCCTACTTAACAGCATCATTGAACAAGGTCTTTTGTTGATGATGTTGAAAAAGAAAAGTCTCTAGCGGCAGAAACAGCTCATTGTATTTTTAATACCCCTTTTCATTTTAAACCCTCTTTCAGCTAACTTTAACTCTTAGCTAAATCATCAAAGTGTTGGTGCCAGTGGCCTGCTCACCTATGTCCGTAACACGATTGTATTCTGGGAGCAGTCATGATTGACTCTACTGCAACTCGTGCCATTTTTACTGTCAAATCAGTGTTTTTTCAACAATAAGTTGTGTTGGTTTCATATTTCCATGCACTGTGCTTTGCAACAAGTGGAGGATAATCATCTACAACCTTCTATGATAGAACAGTTAAATGTATAATGTTGCCTAAAAACTCCTCCACTATTTGGCCCAACAGTCACATAACAGAAATCCTCCTCCTTTCTCTCTACAACGCCTTTGCATTTGCAGAGGAGTGTTTTCTCATTTCTCTCAGTAATGTTTGTGTTCCTTCAATTATCGTCCTTTCCAGCGTCTTTTTAGAAAGACTCAATCTAACATTTCTAATATGCACACTAGTATGTTTGTAAAACCGCAACAACAAAACAATTTATCAACATTGGCCCACACAAACCAAATGGGTGTCCCACAGATTTCAAATAATCATCATCCATTACTCTGATATAATAAGTGAGATTATCAACACACTAAATTAAAGCAAAGAGAGTACTTCTGTTTCCACCGCACTGAACAAAACCAGAAAGAAGGGTTCCTGCAAGGTTTGAGCAGTGAAATGTCTGCCTTTACTTCTAGAGGAATTTGCACTTGCTATGTTATTTGCCAGTATAATCATGGCCATTCATTTGAAATGATGACAACAAGCACAACAAACCAACAAAACCTTTTCATATACTTTAAAAGAGCACAAATGTTTAACCACAGATCACCTAATTTAAGAGACTGCCTCACATGAAAAACAGAGATGCCTGCAGACGGCTAGAAAGGGCACCACCAACACCCACGAAAAATTCAAACAAAGCAAAACAAAACAAAAAGCTTCTGATTTATTGTCTCTAGCCATGTCTGACGAACACATGTTAAGCTATGAAAGGCCTGTTTACCAAGATAAGTTTATGCATTGTGTTGAGACTAAAAACAGTCAAACAGTGTGGTTTTTAGGATTTTTTAGGCTAGAATATCTTAGCCTCAATATAAACCTTGAAAGTGAAATAAAGAAGCATGGGAATACTCCTTCAAGCAGTCTCTGTGAATGTTCTCATTCATCCAGGTCATAGTTATTCTGGTGGGGAGGGGGGCTTCATCAGTTCATGCTCATCAGACTAGACTGTCTGATGAACATGAACTGATGAGGCCCCTTGGATAAGAGGCGAAGAGGCACAGAAATATTACTGAGTCCAGTTGCCTTCGATTTATTTGCCCAGAATCCTTCAGGCAGTGTTTTTCTCAAAATAGTGTTTGCCTTATTGTACAAACACCATACCTGCAGTTCTACTTCCTGTTTGAAGGTCTACTGCTTCTGTTCCACTGAAAATTGTTCAACCAAAGTACATATATCGGTTAAATTTAAGCAAAATTAAATTAAAGCCAATGAGAGAAGCTACTTTTCTTCACATTAATAAATAAAATAGATAAGCTTATTCTTTGGTCTGTTCAAAACTATTGTGAATCCTGTGAAGTAGCATTGCGGTGAAATAAAACATTAGTTTTGGAAAAGCATTGCAATATTGATTTAAGGCTTTATTTCACAATGGTGTGTATTCACAATGCACACAATACAATCATTAAATTGTTCAATTTTACTCTGTTCTTCATGAGGCACTGCACTGCTAAGAGCACTCTTTTGTACCTCAGTTACTTTGATGCTTTAGTATGTAAAAAAACCCAACACATTATCAAATGGAAAAAAGGGAACTGGAGGCTGAACAAAATAAGCCTGTATTTCATTCTGTTGCAGATGGCTGTGATATAACTTAAAGTTCTGCAGCAAGGAAAGTTAAGGACTAATTATAAATCAGAGAGTTTTTATACCTGTAGTTCATTCTATTACCTCTGGAGCAAAAGCACACTCACACACATGCACACACACAGATTTAAAAAAGTAACATTGAATGAAATCCTAAACCAAGTTCCTCTTTTTCCTCTCCTCGCCTTAACTTGACACCCTCAATTCTTTCAAAGTTCCCTTTGCACTGATTCATACAGGAATCTTTTAGGTAGGCTATTATTAAACATGTATATATTTATAAAAGATGATTCATACTTCACTACTTGTTGTTCAACAAGATGTTGCACAGTCCATTGTTATCTCCACTTTTTTCCCCCTCTCACATTCCGTGTACAAATAACACACAAACATCATGTTATGACTTTTAGGGTGAAAGTGAATAGTGGCAGGTCCAGGTTGGAGTCACAGAGACCAACTAATGGATGGATTTTCCTTCACAACCTAAATATTCAATGTGTTGGATTTAGGAGGGTCTATTTGAAGAATTTGTACTCTTCAAATAGAGGGATAAGATAGAGAGATGGAACATAGTAGCCATCAGTTTGTTTGCTAAATACCCTCATCTTTAGTTTAACCAAGTTTGTAATGTACCTTTATGTTGGTAGTCTTAAAGACTGAGCTGACACATTTTGTTTTTGTTCAGCAGCAGCACACAGTGAAATCCCTGCAGAGACACACAGACATAGAGAGGAGATGCTGTCTGCATTGTAATCAGTCTCCAGACCTCTCTTGCAGTATTTGTGCACAAGGAAGTCACAGGAGGCATAATATTGTCTGAAAATGATGAATTCTTACGCTCAAAGTCACATTATAAATAGAGAAACGTGTAAATAATGGGAAAATATGTAATAATGAAAAGCTGTATTTTGTAGATTTAACTATTACTATTTTATTACAAAAGCTGGTGGCAGTGAGTAGCAGAACTCTCAACCACCTGAGACTGGTGAGTAAATACTTTGGAATTGCAGATACAGGGCTGCTAATTAGAGGCACACTGATAGTTTCAATTTGATGATATGGCACTCAGTTATGTATGTCGATGTTGTCTGAAATGAAATGTGCACTGGAGAAAAGGGAGCTACATGTGTAAAAATGAATTAGATATGACTAAATGTTCCACAACATGTTCATTCGGGGTCATCAGCTTTGAAAAGATTGTGCATCTGGCACAAGTGATTTCTTGTGCTGTCTCGTGTTTGGCAATAGTGCCCCCTTCTGGTCAGATCAAATTCCTGTCAGTGAAGCCAAACTGTGATACTGAGCTGGGGGTGCCTGAAGGGACTAGAGGCGCTTAAGAGCTTCAGCATTCAAAACACTCTTACATAAATAACTGCCCTCTTGCAGCAATAACAGCCTCTTGACTAAACTGCACAGCAACACACAGCAGTGTCATGACACATTTTATCACCCTAACATAATGTGTGGTGATGCCCCCATAAGGATTTCAGGTACATTACTTGAAATCTTTATGGCATATCTGCTGGTATCTCTTATGTGGAACAGGAACAGAGACAAATTGAGAGACAAAACAGAGACAAAGAACTGGGCCACTGGCTGTTGTCAACCTCAGAGGAGACATCAGGGCATTTGACAGGGAAATCACACTCCTTTGCCCAACATTTGTAGCTTTTTACATCCTCTGTGATGAATCAAAAGCTGATTACTTCATGAATCTGAGAGGCAATGATGTAAAGGTAAATGTCCTTTTGATTAGCACTGTACAGGGAAAAACCCTTAAAAGGATGAGGATGTAACCTAGTTTTAGGACAGCTAATGTGAGCCAGAAGAAAACGACTGATACAGAGACAGAAGCCCTCCAGGAACCCATCTCTATGATGATGGAAAAGTGCCCAACTAAATTGTGTGTGTCGGTGGCAAATCTGACTGGCAGAGTTTGCTGTTTTGAGATCCTGGTTGATGAGGGTAGTGATGAATGCCAGAGTGCAAGGAAGAGTGCGGGTGAAATTACTCAACAAGTCGCTATCGTCCAAATTTAAAGACAAACAACTGATTTCCCAGAACAAATCTGCAAAATACTTTCATGGCTCGAAACTGACTGCTGGAGGCTGCAAAAAGTACTCAACCAGAACGCTGAGGACTGCCACAAGTGTGTAATAAAAGAATATTTGGGATGTCAGCTGCAATGTCAAGCTTTCTTCCTTCCTTATGACTATAGTCACCTCATAAGTACCATACTACGGTTTCCTTGAATGACTGGGAAGAGATTTGGACAAGCTGAATCGAAACCAACCATCAGCTCTGCAGGATCAAGACAAGGAGCCAGGCAAGATGTTTCCGAAGACACAGAAAAAAAAGGCAAAGATTGACAAGCAGGTATCGGTTTGTTCTCTGCATTTTGGGGAATTGTTAAAAAAGTGTGGGCAGCTGTATCAATGTGTGATTTACCTCTCAGAACACAGCAAAAAATATGTGTAAAAACTCTGCGCAGTGTGTGCTTGGATGCTCAGTGACGGTATCCTTCTTGAGCTTGTTGATGAAGATGCAGCAAACATCCCGATGAAATAGATCAGTGAGGAGCTTACAGAGCTTCACTACATAGCACAGTCAAACAATTAACTCCAGATCTTTAGCTTCATCAGAGCTTAAAAACTGCTTAACACCATGTTTAGGGTCAGATCTGCTACCAGTTAAGGACCATGCACCAGAGGGGTGTCACCAAGAATGTTAGAAAGGGGCTGGGGATCGATACTGAAGGACTAAATGGCATCGGATGGTCCAAGACGATCACATCCATGTACATTATAAATATGTGGCAAGCCTCTATGTGGTACTATGTGATGCAACGATTGTCAGTGTTTCCAGGGGCAACTACAGAGAGACAGACATCTTACAGATTGTGCTTCATGCTTTCACAAGGTTAAAGGATGTGGTAAACAAGCCACTATACCATTATGTGCGTAGCAACACATCTAACATGGCTGACGTAGAGAGGAGGAATAGAGGTGGTAGAGTTGAATAAGTTCAGCAAAGACGGTGATGAGGAAGGCCAATGACACAAGCCGTCATGTGGGAGGGAGTTTGAATCGGGAAACTTGCAGTAAAAAGATTGTGACAGTGAAAAGATTTCCGCTCATTAAAAACTAGTTTATTGTCACTCATTCACTTTTTTATTTACAGTGCATGTTTTATAAGACCTGACCTGTAGAACACTGTACAAATAAAACATTTACTATATGAATGCAAAATATAAACATGCACTGTTTGTCTATAAAGTTTCCATTCAAAAGAGAAAAAAAGGTATGAAAGGAAACTGGATGTGTACAGATGAAACAGATGAGACACAGAAATCATAATGATAGTGTAATCAAATCTTTATCAAAAAGATTTTATACAATCACAGTATCTGGATTTATTCTATTTGCCTGCTCTGGCTGAATTTTATCAAAAGTGCACAGGTAAAGAAAATGCTAGTAACTGATACATATATGAGTTTATGTGGTACAAAAAAAGATGTATATAATCTCATTTTCTTGCTGTATAATCAACAGAGTACTCACTTTTGCTATCTACTCTACCATGATATCACATCATAGCACTTTGTCATGAGGAGTTTAGATGTTACATGATTTAAATCTTAAATTTACATTCATACACTTAATTTAAGATTATTTCAACAAATGTTTTCAACTGCACTCACGTTTATATGGAAGCCCTGAAACGTAGCCTAGGAAAAATAATACTTGTGATGAAGCTCTGAATTTTTTATGTTTTTTTTTAAACATTTTTTGGTCATCTGTGAAAATAGGTGGAAATATTTATAAATATATTTATAAGTTAGCTCGATTTTTATATGTGTTTTGAAAGTAAACATTTGACCACAAGAGGGCAAACAAACAAACAAAAAGAGGAAACACAATCCTTGAAAAACCCTGGCATAGCCTCAAATAAATATGAACTTTTATACATAACTATGATTAAAATCCCTGTTTAATGATTTTCAGTTCGGATATATTTCAATTTTATTCAAAAAAGACCACTGATTTGGTTGAACAACCCCCCTAACCCTCAGCAATCTCTTACATTTAAGTACATATTACATTCATACGACACATTAAAGGGGTTCTCATATGTTCAAGAGATGATGGAAGAAACTGAAAAAAATACAGACACCAAAAAGAATCACATAAACAATAACAGTGGTCTGATCCATGTTGTTTCTAGTGCAGCACAGTGAGGTTTGGAGTCAGCGTGACATCATTCGCACAAATTCTGTGGAAAGGAAAGACACGTTACCTGGGTTAGTAAAGTGATTAAAAGCCAGTATGAACTTTATGAATAACTTTTCTCTCCACAATCTTTCAATTCCACAAAAATCTTTTTAAGCCCTGTCTCAACCTGGATATCTGTCTGTTAGCTCAGTTTTCTTACCAGTATTGAATGCATGAATTCTAAAAAGGAATATATCATATATCATCACCAAAACATCGGGAGGCAGTATTTGGTGCCAGTCTCGTTGGACACTTTCCCTTATTTCTATCTTACACAAAGGATTGATCACTTGCCTTCAAAGTCCACCTGTCCATCCCCATTGAGGTCGACATCTCGGAGGATCTCGTCAATCTCTCGGTGGTTGAGTTGTTCCCCCATTAGCTTCTTCATGGCTTCTCTCAGCTCCCCAAGACTGATCTGACCATCGCCATCAGAGTCAAACTGAAAAAGAAAACAGGTGGTGCAGAGAAAATGTTCATGAAGTTAAAGTTGGGGGAAAAAAGTAGCAGAGATTTTGGGGTGTTACTCTTGGAACAAGAAAGGAATGGATTTACTCATGAGTTAATGACAGACCTCTTTGAAGGCGTCCCTTAGCTCCTTCACACCGATCATGTCTGCAGTCTCAGCGAGCATCTTTGGACCCATCAGTTCTACAAAGTCCTCAAAGTCCACTCTGCCTCCACCTAGAGGAAGAAAGGAAAAGAACACACAGACGACTCAGAACTACTGGATGATCCCAGGTGCTGTTCTTGTCTGGGTAACTGAGTAGGTAAGTAATGAAGCCACATCACTGGCGCGGTCAGTCGGGCAAACTTTCTCTTGTTGGCCATGAACATCAATAGGTGAAAACATTCAGAGGAGATAGAAGCAGTGTGAAATATTTCAATTCTGAAAGCAGCAGCCTGGCTGTTCTCATCGGAAATCTTTTCTTCATGCTGTTAATGAGCCATTTTGCTTCTCTGTCTTTGTGCAATCACCTGTGGTGTAGATTTTTATAACTGTATCATTTTATGTGTGTGTGCTGTTTGTTCATAGAAATGAAAAAATAAGGGAAAAAGGGCATGATTAAAAAACAGAAACACAAATAGCAGTGAAACTATGTCTAATAATGTTCAAATATTTATATCTAATTACTTGTTGGGGAAAAATTTGAGAAAATTGAAACTTCAGAATTCAAGGTATAAAAGCTGTTGGCAATTATAAGATATTTTTTATAATAAATACATCATATGTAGAGCACATAATAAACTATCTCTATTTTCTTTTCCCTCTTTTTCAAACCCTGAAAAGAAGAGATTCCCAGTTAATCGGGAACCAGTTTCCATTAGACTAACAGCAAACCACTGAAAAGATATTTGATCAGCATCTTGTCTTCATTTACCTAAACTGGTTTTGAGAAAAAAACAGAATAAAGCTGTTAACACGACAGATCAAAAGTTTTAAATCCCCTGATGTATCAATCATACAGTTCTTTACCTTTACTTGTACTACATGAGGGGCCAGCAGCAGCGTTATTTGGTAAAGGTAGGAAATTCCTTGCGTGAGAGTGAAAGATTTGACCAAATTTCAGAAGTGTGTTATGTACATATTCCCTGCTCTCTCTCTCTCTGTATGTGAACTGATGTGTGCATGCAGGACTCACAGATCTGCTGGCTTAGTTCAATCAGCTCCATCTCTGTTGGCATGTATCCCATTGTCCTCATGCACTCCCCAAGGTCCTTACAGCTGATGAACCCATCCTTGTCTTTGTCAAACTCCCTGAAGGCCTCACGCAGCTCTGCAGGAAGGACGTGTGTGAGAATAAGAGTCCATGAGATTCCGAAAAATCGAACCTCATGTGTAAAAATATGATGTGATTTCAAATTTTAAAAAATGCTCTAGTCTGCTGCCATTTATTTATTTTTTTTTTTACAATGTTGAGTAAAAGCCAAAGTTAAACAGATAAACAACTTGGGGAACTTTCTGGTTGGAAAACTTGACCATTTACTAAACTACTTATGTAAAACACTAAAAAACAGAGTGTTTGTCAGTGATTTTGGTAGTATCTTCATTTAACTAACTGTATTGATTTTCTTCTTATTTCAGAGATCATTCACACCAAAGTTAAGTCTTTGTTCCCAAGTATGTGACACTGTGAGACAGATGGGAGGAATCAAGTTGAACTGTGCTGCAATTGCGAAAAATAATCTTTTCCTTTGAATAATAATCCCTCACTTTGATCTTCTAGAGTTCAAGCAAGAAAAATTAATCTGCTGGTTCACATAGCTGACATTCAATGAGAAGGCAAAGTCAAGAATATCTTTTTAAATTCTGCTTTAAAGGGTAAAGCACAATTTTTCACAGCAAAACAGAGGGTTTGAGGTTTGAAAGGAAGGTGGCTTAGGAAGAAGGCAGGGGAACAATTTAAGGAGCTAGGGATGGAGGGAGGATTTGGATTAAGCTTTTGATATGTCTGTACCTTCCATTTCCTCTGGCCGTAGATCTCTGTCCTGCAGTGGTGCAAATAGAAGACATGACAGACAAACAGTACAGAGAAACAGACAACCAGTCAGGTTACATACTCACACTGTGTATCATTGAATGTATCTTGTTCATCATGCTAAATGTGCAGAAAACATTTTAGTAACTCAGCTGGTTCCTTTACTCCTGTGACGCCTTTTTATTCCATGTCCAACTGCCTCAGCAGCCATCCCGTCACAGGATTATTTGTGGTTTTTTTTTTTATCTGACTGACCCTAATAACCTTTTTAGTTGATCTGCTACACAATTTCGTGTCCAATCTGATTCTGCTTTCACTGGCGGAGGAGCTTTGGAAGTCTGCCGTGCATATGCTTCACAACAAACATTTGAGACGTGTTACAAAATAAACACGGAAATACATAAAGACAATTAAAGCATGCTCCTTTTGGCCTCCATGTGCTTTTTCCAAACAAACATAACAAATAAAGCCGACTGTATGCACACACGCACACGCAAAGCTGATGAAATGGATGCATGAAAATATTCTGAGAAACCAGAAAAGCCAATCTTAAGATTTACTGAGAAAATTGGTGGAAAATACAATTATAAAGCCCTTTAAGAGATTTTTATTGTTATTTGTATTATGATTCTTGTTGCTAAAAGTAACTGAAGCCTAAAATGCTCAAAACATTTCTGAACACTTTTACTCAAAAATGCCATTTAAATTTTTTGTTGATCGACGTCAGCGCGCGGCGGCGGCGTGGACAGAGGGTGATGCCGGGGTAAGTTTGTTCACAACGTGTTCCAAGAGGCTGTGACATCAGCAACAGGAATAATACAGGCCTGGATTAAAGGATGCAGGGGAAAACAGTGGCAGGGAGATTACAGCTGTAAATTGTATTACAAATCATGAAGGCTTATTGGTTTTTCATTTCCCTATCGGTTGCCAAATTTTTTTATGTGACTCTGCACCAATGTTCAGCTGGCACTTGATTAACAGACATGAGTACACCTGGACAAGCTGTGTGCACAACAAACACACATGTACCTCTTTTGCTGGTTGTCTTTTTTGCTAAAATTTGTGACTGTCAGGTTGAGTCAAGCTTTGGCACAAAGGCAGGGAGGCAAATGTTTGCCTTGTTCCCAATTTTCTCAATCATTCCAACACTACTGCCAGTGACGCTTGTTACTTTGGAAACTTTTAAAAGGACAATTTTGCATCAGCAAAAGTTTTTTGGAAGAAAAACAGGTTGTCACCACAATTTGCTTTAGGAAGCGTTCCAGTAATTCTATCATGTGTGCCAAATGAAAACTACAGTTTATTTATAATGTGCTGCTAACAGAGTGTTCATTGATGTCTTATTTTTAGTCTGTCATTTTATAGAACAAAGGGATTATGGAGGATTAATAACCAGTAAAGGCTATCAGTCTCACCCTATCATCTCATATACTAATCTGTGTACTCTATCGAGAAATCCTCTCTTTTTCCCCCCTCTGTGACCCAAGGTATTCACATTAGCTCTGGACTGTGTTTGCTTGTGCAGGTTTCTTCTCTGTAACTTAACTGATGCAAGAAGTCTGATGGCTTAAGGAGACTGAGTGACTGCAGTCACACTGGCAGCATTGCGAGGCTGATCTGAAATACTGTGTCACTATGATGCATTGCTAACAATGACATCATTACAATGCTGATTTATATTAGTTGGAGCATTTTCAATTAGTTAGCAGGTAAAATGTTCACTGGTCTTCATCTCAGTTTAGTGAGTTAGCATGCTGAACACACTCTAGTAGCTGTACTATGTGTTTAGCTTCTAATCAACCATTCATAGTTGATGAAAATTTCACTAGTTTTGTATTTTTTTTCATTATGAACTGAAGTATATCAGAGACATTTAAAACTTGACCTGGAATCAACAAAAGATCATTAGCATCCATCCTTTGGGGCCTGTGAATGCCTGTAGAAATTTTTAAAGTTTGGTAAACTGTTTAGCAAAGGTTTGTATATTAGCTCATTAAGCAGATACAAAACAACATCAGCTAAAACATCTGGCTCTTTGGTGACTAAAAATACTTAATTATATTTACAAGTTAGCGTTGTCAGCTACCACCCACACATCACCCAGTATGAAAAACAGTGGATTTTTGTGAAACTGTTTTTCTATGGAAACAGCCGCCTGCTGCTGCTCTCACTCTAATGAGAGCTGTTAGATCAAAGTAAGAGTGTTAAGTCAATGGTCATTATCACAGAAACAAAGTGACTGAAGTCACCAAAATACTAAATGGATCTGATGAGTCAGGTAATACTTCTCTTTAGATTCAACTCCAAATCCAACCCTTAAACTGAAATAATGATTGTAACACTGATCACATTGTCTTTAAACTATTATAAAAAGAATTCAATGGTGTGGAACAATTTGTCAGACAAAGCGTCAAAACAAAGTAGTGATAATTGCTTAAAGATACACTTAGTTCAACTGCAAAATACAGTGTAAGTATGTACATCTATGTAAATGACATTAAATACTCTGTAGAGGTGGTCAGTCAGTATCGTTACATTCCTCCTCTGGACTCAACCCAAAGTCCTCTTACACTTCAGGAGCCTGAAGCTCAGCAAGGCGTGATAAGTGACTACACCACCACTGTAATGACTCTATTCAATTAGTGCTGCTAATTGCGCATCAAGGAAATGACTCTGTTATTGATCTCTGCCATATTCTCTGCCACTCTACATGAGACATTAATCTAAAATAAGAAGCATGAAAGAATCTACAGCGCAGTGAGAGAGTGAATTTATGACCCTAATTACATTATAGACTAATTGGGAGTTCGGTTACTCTGTTATTAAAGTACAATCTGTCATATTACCAATTATTCCCTTTGTACAGCTCATGACTCCTATATGACATAGAATATCTGTAAGAGACACTCTTTCTTTCTGTCTTCTTTTCTCTCTGTTTTCACCTTTAGTTATTTCATTTGATAAATGTGCTGTAAAATAATTTCTGTTCAATTCTGACAATGTATAATAATATAACAGTAATCCCTCTTAGGTATTAGATAGGAAATATCTTGAAGCAAAATTACATAAATATCACCATATTTCATATCTAATTAAATTCTATGGATGAATTAAGGTGATGTAATGGTATAAGATGGTTGAGACTCACAGGGAAACATTCTCATTGGTGGAGATGGGAAGGATGAGATGATGTCACACTGAACTGAGGTTGGCCTCAGGGTCACCCCCCCTGCTGACAGCATGGACACTATGAAAATGGATTGATGAAGAGAATTATGGGTGATGCTGGCTTCAGTAAATCTGTATTATGTTTGTATGTGTGTGTGAATGTCATACATACAAGCTGGCTCTGAGCGAAGCCTTGTCTGAGGAAGATACAAGCAGGCCCCACTAAGTTGTGCAGCATGTTGCAGTTCTTAACCAGAGCGCACAGGGGCTCATCGAACTCCCGCTCGCTCCCTCCATCCTCCTCATCATCCGTGTCCACCTCACCTGCACCACCCAGGCCGGCGGCAGATAATGGGGTGCTGCCTCCTTCTACGGCTGACTCCCCCTTAGAGGAGGGGAACCAACCGAATTAGGATAAAGTAACTTAAATTCTACTGACTGCAATGAAACTGACTAAACGTTCATGGTGTTGAGGCATTTAAAAAACAAATGTGTCCAGCTTCAAAGAGGCTAATGTAATTTGAATGGCAGTTGTGTCTAAAAGGAAGATGTTTAAGGCTCTAAAGTAGCTCAGAAAATGTGTGTGTTGATTCCTTTTTTTTTTTTTTTTTTTACAAATCATTAGTCTTATCAACAAATCATCTCACATATTGAATCAAATTCACCTTTTCAGATCTAATTGTTCAGCTGAAAGCAATCAACAAATCCTTACCTTCTTTCTTTTACTGTTCCTTTTAGAAGCTTTGTTGATGTTTCCCATCACCCTGCCCTCTTCTCCCTGTCTGTCCCCCTCCCTTTCCTCCTGGTTTGTCCCCACAAAGTCTCCCCTGTTCCTTTTTCTCTTCCTCTTTCTCTCCCTCTTTCTTCAATTGTCACACACAAGTCCAAAGTCCATCCTAAATCCAGTGCAGTCCACGGGGCAACACCTCTCACACCCAATGTGGTGCAGGCAAATGTTTCCACTTGCACCACTACTACTAAGAGCGAGTGAGGATCCCTCTCATTGTACAGGCTACAATCCAAACTCCTATTGGTCCACTGAGAGGCAAGGTAGGCATATGATGTTGCATTAAATCCTAAACTCCTATAGGTTGTTGGAGGCTGTCATGATGAGCTTTGAGACGTGTAGTGTGATATTATGGAGTAGCAGCAGGGTGCTGGAGATTGACTGGGTGGGGTGGGGTGGGGGGAGCCAGGTCATATCTGCACTAATACAACTTACGGCTGCCAGACTTCAGCTCTGATTGCATGACTCGACCATTTTCTATCTCTCCCTCTCTATCCCTCTCTGCCTCTCTCACACACAAACATATACGCTCTTTTTTTCTATCTGTCTGTCACCCCCTCTCGCCACAAGTGATCCTTTGAATTTGGACCAACTTAATCTAATCCATCCCACCCACCTTCCTCTCTCTGCCTCTAAAACATCATGCTTATGGTCTCAAAATGACTAGTCTGGCAGAACTCTGAGTGTTATTTGTTTGTGTGTGTGCGTGTGTGTTTGTGTGTGAGAGAAAGAGACTGAGGGGGAGGGGGATGATAGAATTATGGATGGAGAATTGGCTGCCTGTTTAATCCCTGGCATTCCAGATTAGAGGAAAGAGTTATGTTGACAGGCCATGGGAGTACAAGCCTAAAGTGAGAGAAACAGTAGTAGAGTATTTATACTACTCAGCCTCTTTTAATTTACAAAGAAATGAAGAAACAATGGGAAATAGTGAAGGTTACTGACAGGGATGTGCAAGCTCAAATAGGAACTCTTTTAAATTTGAAAGATAATTTGTAGTGAAAGTAAAAAAAAAAAAAATCTCTATTGAATAACAGTTATACACAAACTATTTAAACCATAAATAGTATTTAAAAGGAAAAAATACACATTTAATTTTCTGTAAAAAATATCTCTCTACACATCAGTCTGTCTATTTACATGACATGCTTACTGCATGTCCCTGTCTAACCCCAGTCTTAAATATACAAATTATCTCCATGTAACCTCTTTAATATTAAGGGATCTATTCGAAACATTTAGGACAAAGTAGAGCACTTTTCAAGTCATTTGACCCATCATTTATGATTGGATCAAATGACTTGAATTGGATTTGACAATGTTTGTAGCATCCTCAATTTATTTTATTTTTCTTGCTGAGTTTTTTTTTCTGCTGGTACTTGAGTAAATTTTTCAACTCAGTTTTTTTCATGTCATGCCGTATTTTTGTATTACTGTTTGAACTACTTTGTTGTTGCTTTTAAAAAGGATTATAGAGGACAAATCTTTGATCCATGTAATCTCATGTCTCGTAACTTCATGCTGTCTCCAAATACACATTTTCATACAAAGCAGTCAAGCAACTGTGGATGCTAATATTAGGTTTATCTATGTAAAATCTACCTAAATATCACACATACATCATTATACTATAAAAGCCCTATGACTGATGCTTGTCATGAGGTTCTGTGTGTACGAGAGATCAGCGCATTAACACAGTTTTCACATCTCTCTCGATTTCAACTTATCTTTCTATCTGACCTTTCATTTTATCTTTTTTCATCTTATCAAGCTTCCTTTTTAGTGCAGACTTCTCCACGTTGCTGCTCTGGTTAACTGAGCAGTCAAAGAAGTCTACCAAACTTGGGAAATAACTTAGACAAAAAGAGATGACTGAGACATAAATAAAGCTTTATCCAGACACAGCTTTACAAATCTCCACACTGTCAATTTACCACCGAAAGAGTGCAGCAAAGCTCAGTTTGTTGCAGCTGAACAGATGAGCTTGTGCTTAAATGTAATCCTCATGTTTTACCACCAGATGCCAGCGTCGAGCCTTGGGAGTCTGTAACTTCATGTTAAAGAAACATCTGTGTGTTTTTTGGACAGTGCGCCAGAATACTTGGGAGATATTGAAAAACCTGATTTCAAGCACCGATGGCACGAACACTGAATATCCAGCAGTTCCACAAACAAGATTGTCCACCTGACCCCGCAGTCTGACCTTTCTACGGACTCGGGAGAATTAAATAAATTCCACTGTGAATCTATTAAGTCGAGAGGACAGACAGTCATGAGATGACTTGCGAACAAGGATTTGAATCCACAGCGTCTAAGTTATATAATAGTATGTGTCTAGCCCACTGATCCAGCTGGACTAACCCACCAGATTAGCAAATGGAAGCCTCAGTCCTGTAACAGACTCTTTGCTACATTGTTCTCAATCTTATACTTCACAAACAGGGACAGGACGCTTTAGCATCATTTCATCATGCTTTGTTTAACTGCATCAGTGGCTTAGGCTGGTATTAACTGGAGACATCTTAAACAAATACAAAGCACAACACATAAAAAAAGTAGACACACTGGCAGGAGAGCACATGCACATCAAAACACTGCTGCTGAGTAGATAAAAAAAGGAGTTCTGACACCCGGCCTCAATCAACAGCAGGGTGTGAACACAAAGCTTTACAGCCATAAAACCCAAAACAGAGCAGCTGGGTGAGAATTCACGCTCTATCCCTCGACAACAACGGGGACAGCAGATGCCTGAAAGACAAGGAGAGAAGATAGGCCGACAGAAAATCCAATGCCGGGGCAGTAAACAACATGATGGACACATTCCAAGAACCAGGATTTTCAATGAGATGTTATGCTAACAGGTTGGTTGTAGGTCAGGTCAAACATTTTGGCTGAGACCTGGTTCATCCATGTGCATTTGAATGCTTACACACGCTTACACACTGAATAATAAACACATTTGTAACAAACATAGTAGATCAGTTCATCCGAGGCAACAGGGTGACCTACAAACTAAGCCGCGCAGAGACTCACTTCAACCAACCAAAATCTAAAAGAATGAGGGCAGTTTATCAGTTATCATCACAACGTGATTCCATTTGCAGCCTGCATAGATAGTATCAGTGTCATCTAACTATTAAAACCTGCATCTCCCACAAGGTTTGTACCATAATCCAAGTGCATTACAGACACAGGGTATAATAACACTCTTATGTGTGGTATGAGCCTGTTTGACGTCAGAGCTTTAACAGAAATATGAAATGCTCATCCTTTCATTCAGTACTCCATACACATCAAGAAGGCCGTCTGACCTTCAACATTTGCTAACCTCACTCTGGCAAATGCACTTACATGGTATATCTGCTGAGATATCTGTGAAATGAGTGTCAGGAAGGAGGCTCGAGCTTAGGTTTAACAGCCACAGTTCCAACCTCTAACACAGATTTTCTTAAAGCTACACATCTTTTTTTTTTTTTAAATCAACAATGTAAAAATGATGAAACGTGGTAAGGGTTAACCATGGAGAGGAATGGAGAAACAATGATTGTCTGAATCTTCAGCTTTCTTTGGCTCAATGAAGCATTTTAATGTCAATCAGCTTATTGCTAAACCCTAAACAAGTATAATCTTGTTCACTCCAGCTCTCATACACAACATTAAGAAATCCATTTTTTTTATTCTGGATATTATGATAACCAGTGGTTTGTTAATATGTCGATGTCGTGTTTACAGCTTGTTATGCTGACCCAAAATGGACAAACAGCACCCACATGGCCCTTCTAGAGCTTCACAGAGGAAAAGAATTCCATGCAATGCTGATACAATAGATTGTTTTTAGCCAAAATGTCCACTGTGGCCTCCCAGGGGCCATGTTTCGGTCAGCTCAAACGTTGTTGTGAGACATGTGCTAACTGGAACAGGACACAACTGCAGCCATGTTTCTTGTGAGAGTTTTTTAATTTTTCAACTAACTACTGCAACATAAACGCGGCTCCTGTCTGGGAAGCTGCAGTGTGTATTTTAGCTAAAAACACAGCGTTAAGGTTGCTGTTGTGAGTCAAGTTGGGAGGTCGATTCTTCCGAACACTTGAATGACACCTCATGAGCAGCATGGAGGCATATATGTTTTTCTTATGTTGAATTTTTAAGTAAACGGCCACTGTATGGCTTCCATTGTATTGCCATTGGGCAGAATTCTCTGCCTCTGTGAAACTCCAGAAGGGCATATGTGGATTAGAGAATGTCATCAGAGTCTCCATCAGCATAGGGTGAGTAGGAAAAAGGTGAAATTTCAATTCTGGGTGAAATATCCTTTTAAATGAAATCCCTGAACAGGTGGAAAATGGCAAAAAGTAATCTGCTAAGATCAAAATAAAATCAAGTGTGGTGGATACACTATGAAACATCAATTCATCAAACATTCCTCCTGATTATGTTTGCATCAAAAGGCAGGTTTTGAAGGCAGCAGTATCAGGGCAGTGCTACTTTATTAACCTTTATCAGATCTGAACTTTGTCCAAATTCTGGATTAAGTGTGCTAATAACTGTAGTTCATGTAAGGAAAAAGTACTGGGACAGTCAGCGGAGGATTCCAGTTTACTCTGACATCATTTTACAGACTGCAACCACATATGGCTGCCTGGATTGTCCCACATTTACGGCTGTCATTCTCTCCTATTAACTCATTCCAACAAGGAGAATAATGCATTTTGCACCTGTCCAGATTTTGTTTAGGAATTTTCACGTGACCTGAAAGTTCAGTCAGACTTCCCTCTGAAGTTCTGAGGGTCCTATGTATTAGAGATTCTGTGTAAAAAAATACTTGATGAAAGGGACAGAGCGTGATGCAAAGGTTGGAACTGCATGTTCTTTCTCTCCATCCATGAGTATAGGACACAACTGTTGCTGCTTAAAGTGCCCCAGTGGTAATGGTCCATCAACTAACCCACTTTTAAATCTGTCGACTAAAGCTGCTCTTGTTTTTGTTTTCATAGTTGTGTATGTGCTGTCAACAAGTACTGACTTATGATATGATGATATGTTGATTAAGCCTAGAATAACAAAAATAAAATGCTCAAAATTTGATTCCATATTTTTTTACATCATTATTATTATTGTTTAAAAAAAGATGTATAAAAAAATATGATGTATAATGATGTATAAAAAGATGTTAGAAATAAAATCAAAACGATTGACTGTTAGACGCTGGGGAATCTTGAATTCCTCCGACACAATATGTGACTCATTGTCAGTGTCATGTATTTTTGAATACTGTGAATGAGGAAGTAGAATCTTGTATTGATTTCATTGAAATGAAAATGCATTTTGTTTCACAATATCAGTTCTTTGGAGGAAATTCACTACCACTAGTCCTGTGAATGACTGTAAATGAACAAATGCTGATAAACAAAACATTTGACCTGTACAGGCATTTGGAGACTAAAGCTAGTTTTTGGGTATTAGCTGTCCTTATCATAATAGATGAAACAACTTTCCTGATAAGACACATTTTAACTCTTTATGTGACATGCCAGTTCTTGTGGCTTGCAGAATATCAATGAACTTAAAGTTTCACCCTGTTCTGTTCTTCTGTGGCTTTGTATGTGTTTATGTTCAATCTGTGCTAATTATTTTACATATGCAAAGAGAAAATCAGTCTGATATTCTGTTTGCATGCTAAATAAGCAGTAAACAATGACATTAATGCTCTATTCTGCACAAATCCTACAAGTTCTCCACATGCTGCCAAAAATCTTTCAAAAAGTACCAATAATTAATAATAACAGTCTCTTGAAATTTTATAATGAGAAGTTAAAATTATAGGAAAAGAATGACCAAGGGAGCAACTTTTACTTTTATTGCAAAGTATGAAGGTAATTAAATGTTATTCTTTTATGCATAAAGCTGACAACAAGGTAGCAGACAGTTTTCATTAACTTTGCTTTCCTCAAATCATCTTATATAATTATATTTCTGTGTATTCTGCTATAATGACATTTTTGGATCTTTTTTTTTCTTTAACCATACATTGAAAAAAGAGTAAGGGTTTTTCTAATTCATATTTTTGTGTGCACATGGTTATTGCTTAACAACAACAACAACATACTGATATAACCACCTGCTAAATCTGCTCACATCCAATGTATCACGGGTGTTTAAATTTTTTACTTTTTGTGACATGGTTGACATTTTTCGATTTGTTTAAATATCCACTTATAAATGTACTAATGCTTGTTGTGTTTTTGACTTAAAATTTTCTGTTAAAAGTTTTTCCATTTAGCTTTATCAAATAAGCCCAAAAATGTAGATAGCAAAGGGTTAAATACACAGCAAAGAATAAAACACACCTCTCAGGACCAGAACACCAGGCTGCATTCAGATTCAGCTTTGTGTGATAAAAATGCAATTTCCTCATTCTTTAGAGCGAAACCAGATTGGTGAGTTTATTTTTGCTTGTCGTGTTGTAGTGTTAAAAGAAAAGGAAGAACTGTTCATTGTGTTTGTTATACTTACAGTTATACTGAATGCAATGTAGTGAAACTTTTTGTTTTTAAACTCAGCAGAGCAGTGGGCAGCCACTCTTTCTTCAGTTTTTGGACATGGCTGTGATAACAGGCACCAACAGGAGAAATGACCCACATGCACATATTTTTGTCAAGAGATATGTGCATGTGGGCATGTTTTGACAGCAAATTCTGATTTAGCCTTAGTTTTTTGAATAACACACCATTTAGTCATATTTTATTCATCTGAAATCGTTTAGTCTTAGTCTAGTTTTATTCTATATTTTAGACCAAATATTAGCAGATTTTAGTCGACTATATTTTTTCTACAGAAAACCTGGTCATTGGAAGTATCCAAGTATCTGACTTTTTTTCAGTTTTTATTTAGTTTTCATCCGTGAAAAAGGTATGTTGACTAATATTTTTTCGTCATAGTCTTTGTCAACGAAAATAATACTGGCTGCAATGAATGATTTGGTTCATCTTATGAAATTAGGGCAAAAAATTGAATATGAAAGAATCTTTTAGTTATATTTGGATAGGTGATTTTAGTCAAATTTATTACTCAACATTATCTTAGCTCCAAATAATAATGGCACTAGATTCACTTTGGATTGTTTTAAAAAATATTGGAAGGTTCACCTCTTTGTGAAACACTTGATTTTATGAAATATATCACTAAAAAGTAGTATAAGGTCAGCAGAGAGAAAGTCAACAGATAATAAAAATTTGCATTGTTAAAATTTACAGTCTGGCTGATAACAAAAAACAATTTTTCACAGTGCAAGAGAGCTGAACCTGTAAATAAAAGTCAGCTACTGTAGTAAAAGAGTTTTCAGTCGACCTTTAACCTCTCACTGGTGGCAGGAATTTGTAAAACAGCATGAAGATATCTTATGGCCATGTGTGTATAACTGAAGTGACAAAACCAGGTGAGCACACAAGCAAACACACTGGTGAGAAAAAATAGAAATAACAGATAGAAAAGAAGAGAAAATAAAATGAAGCAGCAACATCCAAGCAATTATGTTTAGACAAAGGGTTAACTGTAACTGCATGCTATTTTCACACACATATAACCTAAGTAACAAAATGACTTACTCTCACTATGCTAAGCTATCAATCAATGCAGGGGGATGTTCGATTTCCTTTCTTAGTAATAACTAACCCATCTCTGTAAAAGAACTCATGCAGAGTAATTAAACTTGTGTCAACCATGAATCAGCATATTACTATAGATCTTAGCTGTAAAACAGACTGAAGAAGCTACTAATTAACAGTCTGACGCAGTCAAACAAATTCAATTGACAGAAATGCATCATGTGCTGTTAACATACTCCCTGTAGTTCGAGTGATGAGCATAAAAGATATAAGAGCGTCTGCCGACCATCTTGTGGTCTTACTTATTTAAGCTCTAATCTGCCTTTACGTTGCAATCAATCTCTTCTCTCACCCCTTTCTGACATTAGTCATCCATCGCTGCCCAGCCCTCATCCCCGCCCTCCCTTCCTTCATTCTCTCATTATTCTCTCCATCTGTTGCTGACTGTACGGATGACTCATCTGAACAATGAGAACAAGAAAGAACACAGATAGGAAGAAAAAACAGAGATCTTCCATTCTCTGAAATGGAACCTTGATGAATGTCTTGTGATTGTAAACAAAGAATGAAGGTGGTGTTAAGAGGCCCATCGGTTCAATATTAAAGCAGGCTGGTTTACACTGAAGTCAGCTGAATGACTGGTGCTTTGCACAGATGCAAAAGAGGGGACGTGTACTTTAGAAATGAATGCAAAGATGTCCTGGCCAAGGTGCCGTATGTGATGAGTTATGAGTTAAAAAGGGTTTGATCCTTAATAAAACCCAGATATCAAAAGTTGGAACCCTTTGTAACATATAAACAGTAAAAAAAAAAACAATAAATAAATGTAGAATATTACCTCAGATTTTTGTACATATATGCTTATTCTGAAACAAACTATTTGGGACAAGGGTAGCAAAAGAACTGAAATACAGTGAAACGCATCTGTTTGAAACGTTTCACAGATAAACATGTGGACTGGTTCATGGAACAAATTCAATAAATTGATTTATTGTTAGATTATTTATGAAGTCTACTCTCTGATGCCCATGTTATGTAATGTGACTGCAGCATAGACCCTGAGCGGGTGTGTGTACACTAAGGCAGATCAAAGTGGAAAATGATGGCCTTATTCATTTTTTCATTTTGTCACGAAAGCGGAAAGTTGGATTGAGGACCCACACAGCGCGTCTATATTCAACTATTTTTCAAGAGAAGAAAATGTTTGATTTGCAATTGTTATCTGCTTGCTTTTGGTTTTCAACACTTCATTATTTTGTTTAACTCATTGTTTTCATCACCCATGCAATTTTTTGCACAAGAAAAGTCTAAACCTCCTGTTCTCATTTTTCAGTGGCCCAGGAAAATAGTCAGAAAACCATGAAAAGCTAATCTACATCCATCAGAATAAACACATTGGGACATTTTACACATTTGCATACTTTGACACCTGCACACATACACACAAGCAACAGATGCTCACCACAATAAAACACTTCAAATATATATGTACCTGCAGTGAAGAGCTGCATAAAATTCATGAGAATGCATTCATGACCCCTAAAAAAAGTGCTATGTGCATTTTCTTACTCATAAGCAATTTGTAAAACTTCACTTTTTGAGTATTAAACACTTGATATTGTTATCACTGTATAAGCTGTATATGCTAGCTTGCACTCACATTGGATTTTAAGCCATGTCACATGCATTCTTGCACATCTGCATTATAATGCACAGAATACTAAGCAAACATGGACCAGCTCCTCAAAGCATGCTCCATGTCACTACTCATGGTCAACAATTCCACCGAGTACC
Source organism: Acanthurus tractus (assembly GCA_029783725.1). NCBI lineage: Eukaryota > Metazoa > Chordata > Actinopteri > Acanthuriformes > Acanthuridae > Acanthurus > Acanthurus tractus. Next base: position 22,655,973 of record JAQNCA010000024.1, on the reverse strand, counting down.
TTTAAAACTGGTGTTACTTTGATGGCATGCAAAGTTTTGTCCACAGGCCGAGCAACTTCCAGCTCACTTCAAACTCACTGCAAGACTGAGCAACTCTCAGACAGAACCTCTGATGGTCATGCACTCATTCATCAATAAGTTTGAGCTGAGTTTGCTAGATATGTATTTGTCAGTGTGTACCCAAAAGGAGAGTGTAATTTTCAACAAAGTTTAGTGTGTTTTAGTGTGTTTAATGTGTCATTCAAACACTTAGCACAATAGCAAAGGAGGAGAGGACAGACTCAACACAAGTGCACTTAAACAAAGTCACAAAGCTGGGGACCATGTAATGTCCAGTATAGTGTCCTACCTGTCCAAAGACCGAGTCAACGATTGGTCTCAGCTTTCTCCTGTCTCCCTCTTGCAGCCAGAGGTCATTAGGGTCTTCAACGGGGGAAGACAGACTCAAAGTCTTTGCCTTTGTCTTTGGAGGCCTCTTTATACTAGCTGAGCTCCATCGCCGAAAAGACTCAATCTTTTTCTTGATGGATCCCTGAAGGATACACGAAAAGGTTGAAATGGAAAAGATGTTCCGAATGTAACAGACAGAAAAGTAAATGAACAGTGAGAGAAGAACAACTGTGTGGAAATTAGTTATTTATGAATTATTTTTTTATTATTATGTTATTATTAATTAATTTATAAATGAACAAATGAGAAAGCTTAAGTGGGTTGATAAGTCATTCGCTTGCAACACTTTACAGTAAAGCGGTAGAGTGTGAGCAGTAACAGAGGAAAGAGTCAGAAAGGAATGAAAACTGCCAAATCCCAACAAATATTGAAATAACAGTCAAACAAGTAAAACTGTCAAATTCCTTAATTAACCAAAAGTTGAGACAGACCACCTTGGGGTTATCTGAGGCAAAGCCAGCAAGCATTTACTCCAAAATATGGTCAAATTTGAGCCCTGGTTCGAGCTGCTGTAAATCACCTGGCTGCAGTGCTGTTAAAGAACATTGCATTCCAAAACTACGTTACAAAAATATCAAATCTTGTAAAACGTTGTATTCAGGGCCTTGTTGTGAGCTCCTAGTAAACACTCAGAAGCTACTCTTTATATAGAGGTATGTGTATGGGCAAATGGTGAGCGCAGATCACCATTGGAACCAGCACAACGTTGAACTTAAGAAACCTGCACCAGAACTTTTCTATTTCTTTGGATTTGCTGTGATGACACAACACAAGAACAAACCAGGAGAAAGACCACCAGAATGACACGCGGTCAAAGTTCATCAGTGCAAACATGTTTGTGCAGATTATAACAATTGGAATTTAATATACGCATCACATGATAATGTTCCCAATGCCATTTCTATTTGCTACAGTAGTTTGAAAATAAAAGATCTTAAAACTGTGTAGATGTTACAGTTGCTCGAGTTTCCCCTTGAAACTATTGTCCTCAACTGCTCGATAACAGCTGCTTCTCTGTATAAAATTGTGCATGAGAAAGCAACCTCAAAGGATGTGGACTTTGAACTAATTTGAACTAATTAAGAACTCATTAATTGTCAAGCCATTCCCAATTTATTCTTCACTTGTTCCTTAGTTAGCTACTCATATCTTTAAATGTCAGTCTGCGTTGTAAGTGA
>JAQNCA010000024.1:22596306-22642663 GCA_029783725.1 Acanthurus tractus | reverse complement strand
GACTCTTAGGTCTCACAGAAGTGGTCCTAGTACTTTTAGTGCTACTACCAACTTTGACATTTTTGGAGCCAGGACCAACTTCAGTTAAACAAGTGCTTCTGGGATTTAAATAACTGCATTTTTTATTTTTGGTACCCACACTATCTGTGCTTGAAAAGGACTTCATGGGATTGGCAGAGGAAGATTTTTCATTTCTGGATCCTACATCTCTACTTGAACTAGGCCTCCTGTGATTCACAGGCGTGGACTCACAAGTAGCATTTTGTCTCGTAGAACTGATAAAAGATGGATCTCTAACTGTCCTTTTAGGTTTAGTGCCATTTTCAATTGGTCCTAATGTCTCAGGGCTAGTGGAATTTGGATCAGTAATTTTATTTCTTAGAGACAGGACATCTTCAGCAGCTGGGTTTTTTGGCATTTGGGTGATAGGTCCGCCAGTTGTGTTTTTAGCAATTGGATAGTCATCCTCTAATCTAGGTTTTTTAGGGCTGACGGTTTGGGTCTCTATTTCTGTTTCTGGCTCTTTTTTTGTTTCAGTTCTTCTAGCTTGCAAATGGGTTTTGATATGACTTCCGAGTAGGGCTATAATAGAATTTTTCTGTAACTTTTTCATTTCACTGGTGCTGGTCTTTGCAGAAGAAGGTCTGGCATCTACAGAGTCAAAAGAAGCCTATAAACAAACAAGGAAACACAAATTCAGTAAAAAACACATGTTGAGCAACCACAATGTACTTTGCAGAATTTCCAGTTGAAAAACCATGAAAAAAAACCCAAAACACGCATGCACACGATTAACCTCAATGATGTTTAGAAAACATAACTATCTGAATAATCTACAAAAATGGGACTTAATAATTATAGGATTTCTCAATTAAATTTTAAAATAACCTGCCAAATTTGGTGGTTTACTGACAAGTGACTGGGGCATATATGCTTTTCACAATGGTGAAGGAAAAATTAGCTCACCACGGCCCCATTTAATCATTCGTCTTTTTCTGTAAAGTTAGCAGTAAGATGCTCAGTTACACAGAGGGATGGTGATGTGGATGAAAATAAATATCACAATATTTTGTAACAAATACCTTAATAATGATATTGCTTTTGATATTGAACTGTGTTGATGATCTTTGGTGCTATTGCAAAATATTAGCACAATGTTGGTTTTTAAATATTTGGTAGTACCATGTGTCATATCTTGATATCAAAGCAATATAGACATATTGCCCAGTTCAAACAGAAAACACATCTAAACAGACTGAGGAGTATCTACTACAATATTACCTTTTCTGACTCTTGTGCAACAGGTGAAATAGCCAGCTGTGCCAAGAACTGGGTTTTGGTCATCTGTAAATGAGGGTCAGATCTGTCCTTTAATGTCATGGAGGTTGGATTTAAGGAAGCAGATGATTGCTTCTCTTCTATTAAATGGTCTTTGGCTGGTGCATATTGTTGCACAGCTATTTTAGTTACTTCCTCAGGTAATTTAGAAGTAGTATCACCAGCTGTATCAGATGAAGCTGAGAACTTCATGTCAATGGCCACTGTTGATTTCTCAAAGATTGGCTGTGAAACTTTGGATTGCATAGATGACTGCACACAACTGCTATGTGGTGTCTCATCCAAAGTGATGCAGTTTTCAGAAGATAATGTTGCCTTCTCTTGAATACCATTTGGCTCATTTAAATTCTGAGAAGTATTTACATTCACAGCAATAGACGTGTCTTTTAAACTGGGACATATGTCAGTGGATAACATATGTGTCTCTGATGGCTGTGCTGATATGAAAACAGACAATGATGTATTATGTTTTGTGTCTTTTAAAACAGACTCAGAGTCAAAGGATCCATTTGTAGGCAGTTGTGAGACCAAGACTGATTCTTTGGTTGATATTGAAAATGGGAGCCTGGATAATCTGACCACAGCAGAGAATTTTTTCTCAGAGGTTGGTGGTAATGCTGGAGACATGAGAGTTGGCACTAGCCCAACTGACATCTTTCCACTGGAACTGGTTTCTGTTTGTGCATTTTTCATTTCAGAAACAAAGGCAGTTTGATTGGATGATAGTAAGTTTTGAGATGTATCATCTCTCTTTTCAGAGGATGTTGAGGCCATTTCATCAAAAGCAGCTTGTGAAACTCTTAACTCCTGTGGTGAAGAAATGAGCTCTGATGACACCATAACTGGGGCAGCTGACTTGGCTGACTCTTGCTGTGCTGTTGTAACTACAGTCTGTGAATGATGCTTCCTTGATGCTACAGCTGACATCTGACTTGGAATTTTCAATGTGTATTTTGAGTGTAGTTGAGTGCCTGACTGAGGGTCTGCAGATGTGCTGTTACACTGTGTGACATCAGGAAGCAATTTGCTGGATATTATGTACATTGTTTTTTGAGGAACAGAGGAAAGGGAACATGTGCTTGCAGACGTAGAACTTGAAAGTTTACTATCATTTTGTGCCACAACAGCTGTCGGTGTGACAGGAGGAAGCTTGGTCGAAGTCTGTTCTGAAATTTTATGAGGCATTAATGAGTAAAATGATCTTGGGATGACATTTATTTTACGAGGTACTGTTTTATCCTGTCTACTGGGTGTTACCAGTGTTATCAGTGGACAATGCTGCTGAAGAGACTGCACATTTCTTTGAGTTGCAGCAACAGATGTTGAAGACACAGTATCAGACAGAGAGACTACATGCTGCTGTTTTGGTATAACAACCTTTAAGTGTGCCTGAGCTTCATTGGTTGGAGAGGCATCTGTAGTCTGAGAAGGGGCGCTACTTTTCATTTTAGTTGATAGTTCTGTTATGGGTAGATTGCCTCCAGCATCATGAGTTGCAACAGAAAGCAGCGGTGTCTTCTGCACAGCTGAGACGTCGTCCACATGAGGAACATATTGGGTTTGAGGTGCTGCTGTCATTCTTAGTGGAGACAATGTATTTTCTTCCATTGGCTGATTCATGGCTTCAACTAATAGTATGGCATCCTGAAGATTTATAGAGGTTTGGTGTTCTTTGGAATGAACCGATGGCACAAGTGGTGATTCATTTGATGGAGTGTTTGGTGTTGCAATTGCAGAGACTACCTCAGTGGATTGAGCCAGAATTTGCCCTTCTTTCATATCGATGGAAGCTTGCTGAGATTCCAATGTTTTTTCCTTTGAAGAGCAACTTTGTATACTCAAGGATGCTACTGTAACTGTTGGAGAACCCATTTTACTGTTGTCTACATCTTCTAAAGCAGTGTTTGCTTTCTCCTGGATTGATGAAGTAGTCATGGACAAAGACTCTTTGGGCTGAAATGAACATACTTGTGGAGACTCTGATGAGGTGATATTAACCTTTTTAACAGCAGAGATGTCTTTCATTCTCACTGTGGAAGATTTTTTCACTTCTTGCTCTGTTGGAAAATCAGAAGATGGTGACTGAAGTATTTCTTTCACTTGCTGTTGTGGATATTTAACTTTCTTTGGTGGCCGTCCTCTTCTCCGTCCCACTGAGAAGTCAGGCTGGGAACTAGTCTCAACTTCTGCCATGCCATTTTTTAATTGACAACATGCTTCTTCTTCATTAAGTGCTATGTGTTTCTCTGTGGATTGCACATCTGCATATTGTTGCAGAGAAACATCAGTTTGAGCATTCATTACTCTTGGCTGTTCTTTTCCAAAGCGTTCAACATTTGATTGAGGTTGGGAAACCAACAACTGGTGAGTTTCAGATGACATCAGTTCTCCCTGTGTACTACTTTCTGATATTTTCTGACTAATTCCAGACTCTTCTTCCTTATCACCTTTTGTTTCAGCAAGGGAGACAACTACTGAATGCTCTAGTGCAAAGATTACTTGACTCTCTTCCTGTCTTTGAGGCAAGAGTATTTCTTTATTTGAAGATACTTTGTTAATGAAAGGCCCTTCCTTTTCAGTCCCACAGGTAGAATCCCATGATGATTCTAGAAACAGAAGTTATAGAAATAATATAGGACACATAACGAAAAAAAGGTGACAACAGTGAGAAATAAACCCTAACAAATTTGTATGCTCTATTAAATCTTCAAACGTCAACTGATTCAAGTTTATTTCTCACCTGCATTATCCCTGAATTGTTGCCCAAAAACTACAGTGGACTCCATTTCCTCTTGCTCCAAGAGAGACTGTAGAGAAGAATCATCCTAAAAGTTATGCAGAGAGGTGAAAAAAATTATTTTAAGACAGAAATGGAGAAGGAAAAATAATTTGTTTGCTGATAAGATACACACATACCTCCTGTTTAACATGTATAAATGCCATTTGAGAGTTTCCCTCTCCATTGGTCTCATGATTGCATTCCTTCAAAACATACTCCATGTCCTCATGACCACATTGTTGCTTTTCGTTTTGCAATGATGATAGCCTCAATGGTTGACATTGTTCTACCAGTATTGTGTGGAAAGGAACAAGGTCTGTAAACATATGCACACACAAAAAAAACGGGACAAATTGATACATTTAAAATAAAGGGCCCTATTGTACACCTGGCGCAAACAAGGTGCGCCAGTGTCACAGGTGGCATTGCTATCTTACACTAGGAGCAAGTGCCATTTTTCTGTGTGGCAAGGGGCGGGAGGTCTGAGAATGAAGGCAGAATGGACTGCGCCACTGGTGCACAGCGTAACCAGTCTTTAAAGGGAATGAGAGGATGTTCTTTGATTGGTTCATGCATTTTCAGCCAAGGAAACACCCATGATACACCCGTGAATTCATGAGGTGATTTTAGATTTTACACAGCTGATAGGACTATCTGCTGTGGGCCAGTGGCGCATTGGTTTGGGAAGAGCAGGATACCTCTACTGCTCCTGGACACTCCCCTAAATAATTTAACATCCCTGCACCACGTGTCCAGCAAGTGCAAGATAGGGCCTTAAGTCCTTGATCCCCAGGGAAAAGGGAAGTAAAAGGAATTTTAACTACCAAGCACCTAAATAATGTTTGGTTTGCCTCTTGGTAAGTACAGTACATTAGAAAGAAGAAGTAGGTTAAGGGCTCAAATATCATAGGCCAGACATACAAACAGAAAAAACAAAAACAAAAAATCTAAACCAAATAAAAAAAGAAAATCTCTGCTGTTTAACACTTATATCTAAAGACAAAGTGCAATGTATTGTATACAAAGAATCAATCATTGAAAATTATTGTGACATCATCTGCATACAAACATAATCTGAGGCTGTCTTGAACCCTTCAAAACTTTTTTTCATTTGGCATGTATGCAGATCAAAGAACCATGCTCACTGAACACTGTATCCCTCTGTAACTACAACTAGCCAACAAGTTGGTGCTCTATTGTTTGAACATGTTTCATCTTATTTCTTCCTGTATTCAGGTCTGGAACTGAAAAAAAATAATCAACAGAGGATACGCTCTGTGTAATCAATTTTGTAAATATAAGTTAACATGATATTGATGGAACAAAAAGGTAGAACTTAACTGAGAGGGTTGTTAAGCAGCTTTGCAAAAGTGAGAACACTTTACTGTTAACTTTGAGCTTTCAGGATTTTCATCCTCAAAAAACCAACCAACCTGATGTAAAGTGATAAACAGTGGCACGTTCATTATCATTTGCTATTTTTATACAGGGAGGAGAGTGTACGATACTCTTAAATAAATCAGTTTATTTATTGATACTTAAAAAAAACCCTGCAGATCATTTATAATAATTGCAAGTCATTTTTCAAAGTGTGTTTCAGTGAACTGAAGACTACATAGTATGTTTGGCCAACACTATACCATAGAAGCTACCCCATTTCCAGTTTGTTTGATCAAAAACTATTTAAAATAGCAATCGTTCTGACTCTAAATTAATCTAGTATCAAATTATAACCCCAAGAATAAAATCAAATTGTGAACTTCCTTAACATTCACACATCTACGCTTTGTGCTTAGAGGGACTTAGCCTGCCTACACATTTTGACCTGAGCCATTTACAGGGAATAAAAATGGTAGTTACAAAACAGCAGTAAAAACTCATTCTAAAAGCTAGGTTATCCTTAAATTTAAATAACAGTCTCATCTTGTCTCTTTCCATGATTGCTGACCTTCCATCCAGCATGTGAGTGTGGCCACTCTAAACGACTGCAAACACATTTGATTACTGACAAGGTGCAACAACACTTGGTTAAAAAAACTTTTTCATTACATTAACCTGACCTTTACAGTGCATTTCAGTTGCAGTTAATGGAACTGATGCAAACCAAAGTTGTTAGCTAGCTGTGAAAGATACACAAACACATCAGTACAGGCATAGTCAGTAAATGCACTGATATGGTGTGGATGGTTATTAAGATTTTCAAAATTTTATTACAATTTCAATTGCAACAGCAATACTAGAAATTTAAGTTTCCTCAATTAGGAAAATAGACAATGGGGGCAGGGGTTGGGGGGATTGGGTTGCGCTGATACACTGAATGTGCAACAACAACAAACACTACATATACATTGAGGAGGCTCATCAGATGTTAGGTTTCATGATGTTTTGTTTTCTTCTAGAATTGCTGCGGCTTGCCACAATGAAAAAAAGGTGAAAACACTGCTCCTGATATTTTATTATGTACACTGATGACTTAAGAAAAAGTTTTTATGTATTTTCACTGTACACTATGAACCTTATGTGACACTCCATCAGATCAAAAAAATACAGTAGCTAAAATTACCCATACAGTTGAGGTAATGAGTCAAAATTAAAGAAAAAAAATATTTTGTTGATGCTCTACTTTCTAATTAACATTGACTAACGGTTTAGTAAACCTAGTTGTTATTGTGGGTCACTGTTACTGACTTCTCACTTCCCGGAAGCCAGGATAGCAAGGTATGGTTTCTCTCCTGCTTTTGAAAAGCCTAAGCCACATTACGCTACTGCTAGCAGAGTATGGTTTCTCTTTTTTGAGTCCCACATCTAGGCAAAACTAAGCTACACTGAGCTGTTGCTAAAGCAGTAAACAGGGGTTGCTGTGTACCACAGGACACGACTACAATCATAAATTGACCGAAACATCACACAGTATTATCAGGCAACTATAGTAGTAAAGATAATCTCCTACTAAGTTTACAACGGATAACTTGGCATCACAACTCACCACACTGAGTAGCTGTGTCACGTTTCCCAGAACCGTCGCACTGTTCAGTTTCCCCGTTGAAAGCTGTCTGTTGACTTCTCTCACATTCAAACTGACTGCATCTTGTTTTGAGGTCCTCGTTTTCCTTTTTAATCTTAGATATTTCTGCCTTCAGCTCATTGACCATAGTTTCGAAAAGCTTCGTGGTCTCCGAGACAGCACTCTTGAGCATTGCCTCCATGACAGAGGAGTACTTCGTCTGGAAATCGTCTGCTGACATTCTTGTATATTTTGCCGTTCGTCGAAGTTTTAGTTTTAATCCGCTTTATTACAACGGTATTAATAACACGATGTTAAGAGCTGTGTACTAAATATGGCTCCTTCCTATTGACAGCTCATGAGAAACAGGCGCGATGTCTTTTGTGTGTGACGCACATGAACTCATGGAGGAAGTTGAGCTCAATATCCGGTGATCCGAAACTATGTTTTTTAAATGTGCAATTTGTAAGGAGTCAAACATGTTAGCTGCGTTATTTTTTTCAATTGCAATAATACACGATATAATATTTATGATCAAGAAACACCATTCTTTTGTAGAAATACAATTGCAACGCTTAAGATTGTCCCATCTCACTACCTGTACTTTAAATGTCGGAAGTGCGGTTGTTTACGGAATTAGAAGGAAACGCGATAGCTCAACGGAAAGCAAGTTGTATCGTTAAACCAGTGCTAAGTAGTTCAGTTACTCTCACTATCAGTCTCATCTTTCCTTTAATATATACATTTTCCCCGTTGTGATTTTTCGTTTACAATATCAGCGTATGACCTGGTTTTAGAAACATGTAACGTTAACGGAATCAAAACTAACTTGGTGCTGCAAGCTAGTTAGCTAACGTTGAGGTTACAGGCTACTCTTTGCTTAACGTTACGTTTGGTGTGATGAAAGTGCCAAAACGGTAACAATATGAAATATATCTACAATTTGTTTTACTATAAAACCAAGTGAAAGAGACTGACACGTCCGGTTTAGAGGGACCGACTGTCTCTGTGCCCTACAAAAGCTACTCCACCACAGATGCTAGTCAAAAGTTGAATTTTTGCGGGCTACTGAAAACAAAATACTTATTGCATATTGTTGGCATAATGTCTGGGGCTATAGTAACGTTTCAGTCCCAACTTTCTGGTGTCATGGAAACAGTTTTCAAAGCTGCCATGTATGAGATCACCCGGCTGGTGGAAGACAGTTTTCTGGAAGAGGTGACACGGTGCAGGGAGCAAGTCGAGTCCCTGAAGAGGCGACTGAAGTGGTCGGAAAGTCGACGTAAAGAAAGGGAGGGAGACAGGAGGGGCAGATGTGTTGACTGCGGAAGAGTCGGTTTGACCGGTGAGGTAGAATCCCGAGTGACTGGTGAGTCTGTCAGGCTTTAGAGGCAATCATATAAGGCCTAATCCTAGTATTATGAATGTTCGTAAATTGAGTTTATCAGAGTGGCAAACCCACAGATAATAATCACTTCTCTTCAGAGCCCTTCAAGTATAACTCTACATGAAAGTAATGAGCACCATGTCTACTGACAGTGGAATTAGGCGCAGGATTTTCTCGTTTTTTCCCTCGTTTCTCTGCATTATTTACTTCAACCGACAGCTTTCACTTAACACATATTATTTTGATCTGAAGTAATTATACGAACTTTAATCCTAGCTGTTTTAAATATCTGTAAGTGATAATCCACCCAGGTACAGAAACAATCTATACCTCTATAAATCCTTCAAATCTAAACGAAAACAGATTAGTTTGATGAACCAGACCCACAATTAACTTGCTAGAAACAGATATGCTCTCCAATTTAAATAAAGGAAAGAAAACTTCTCATCTTCTGTTGCAGAGAAAAGTTTTAAAAAGGAAAGTGTGCTCCAAGAAGAAATTAATAGCTCCCAGGATACTGACGAAGAGACATCTAGTCATGAAGAGGCCCACAGCGCCATGAAGGCACCACAGGTAGAAAACAATGTATTACACTATTGAGCCCCAGTGAAGTAGATATAGATGCTTAAAAATGTGTTTATTCGGCTATTCCATGGTGCTTTCAGTGTCCCACACTTCTCAGGAATCAAGAAATGTCATAATATTTGACTTGATTTTCCTTGTTGTGTTACTCTGAATTGCTTTAGCATCAAAACAGACCAGCTTGTTGATATAATGCCAAGCTTATGGTTTTTCTAGAGGTAAGTAGAATTAAAGACAAAAATCTCTCTGCTTGTATGCTAGTCTCCAGGTGTACAGAGTGAGAAGCTGGATAGACTGCTCAAGGAAGAAGCTCTTCGGATCACGCCAGAAACTAAAGAGTCCCGAGAGGAATGGAGAGTCAATTTAGAGGGTCAATCTTTTCATTTATACAGATTCAATATTTGGATGGAATTTTGAATCTTGTTGATTGTCAGTCATATGTAATTTTATAGTAATACTGCAGTATTGGATTATTGTGTATCAGTCAATCAGATGTTGCAGATTGCCAACGAAATTCAAAGTGCTAATGTGTTGTGTCATTATAGTCCCTGTTATCATATATTCATGACTCTGTCTTTTCTTTGTCTAATTGTTCAGATACAGAGGCGTCAGGTCTGCCAGGACCCAGTAAACGTTACTCCGACCAGAAGATCCCCAAGAGCCATGTGAACTGGGAAGTTGGCTTTGAACAGAGGCCAGAATCAGGCCAAGTTGGACATCCAGGTGAACCATCTGAACCACTTTTCCAGAGCAGGTATGGAATGGAAGACCTGGGTGGCTTTGACAAGACAAGCTATGGAGATGGAAATATGACAGACATGGGGAACTTGGCTGGGTTACAAGGATCACCATCCCACCTGAATGAAGATCTGAGTTACATGGAACACTATGAGGGGGAAGTGGAAGCACCAGAAGGAGCTGAGCATCAAGCTTATCAAGCAAGCACTCCACGAACTAGAAGGGGTGGGGTTGGTCCACTTACAGGCTCACCCTCAAGGACTAACATTGATGTCAGTGGAGAATTCAGCTGTTTGTTGATCAATGAAGAAGGGTATCTGCAGGACCCAAATATCTTGTACCCTGAACATGTGTCTGGTGAACCGGGCATTAGGATGAGCCTCCGGGGCCAAGGCATGCGCATTGACCCATCTTTAGACAGCACAACAGATATGTATGGGGCGTCGGATGCATACAGTGATACCTTAAACCTCGGTGAGAGGTTGCAGCATCAAGTAGGAGGGAGGAGACATATCTGTAACCAGTGCTCCATGCCCTTCTCTGATTTGGCCTCACTAAAGGCCCATAAACAGACACACAAATGTTCTGCACAGGTGCCACCATTTACATGTACACAGTGTGGAAAGACTTTTGCTCAAGCCTGTAACCTCAAAGTCCACCAGAGGATTCACTCAGGACAGGGGCTCCACCTTTGTAGCCATTGCGGGAAAGGTTTCCCCTCTTTCTCTGATCTAAAAACACACAAGTGTGGTCAAACAGGAGACAAACCTTACTGCTGCACTGTGTGCGGAAACAAATTCAGCCGACTCTGGAATCTTAAGTTGCATCGTAGAATTCACACACAGGAAAAACCTCATCGGTGCACCATGTGTGACAAGAGCTTCACACGTGCGGACATACTAAAGGTTCACCAGCGTACACATACAGGGGAGCGACCATACTGCTGCACAGTCTGCGGTCTCAGCTTCAAACGGCTTGATCATCTAAAATCACATCAACGCAAACACATGACAGATCAATAAAACCATGAAGTTTTTAGATGGAGCAGCTCGTAATATGTTGAAGATCTGTCAGCAGCTGTGCTGTGAGATCTATACTTATATTTAAAATAAGTTACATTAGAAAAAGTTTGGGGTAACAAATGATTTACATATCCAGGCAACAGTCACGGTGCATCTGTTACTTTATTAAAAGGGGCTGCAACTGTGTAATTATCCTTTTAACACATGCAGAAAGTGGGCAAAACTTCATTAACGTGGCTGCTAAAGAGCAGACGCTTTGCCTCTGATATACTGATGGTTTGCAAAGTCATGACAGCATAAGAAGTAATGTTTGTAATGTTGTGGGTAATCTGTAAATCACATGAAACGCATGCCCCATGGATATACTAATCCCTTGATAAAAGAGCTTAATTCTTTTCTTTTTCTTCATTTCCAGGTGGTTTTGGTTTATAAACTGTTTGTTGATATTGAAAACATAAATGTATGTCATGTTTGTTTAAATACATCTCATTTTTTGCTGCATCTTTTGTTACTGAAAAACTATTCACTTAAGGTAAAACTGAAAAAAAGGACAAGTAATGCTAGAGAGCTACAAGGACTTAAAGTGCCGGAATGATATGAATAAATTCTTTCACTAGCAACAGTCTGGCTGTTAAAAAACAGAAGCCATCTCTCCATGCTGGTCAATGATCGATTCTGCTCCTCTGCTCTTTTGTAGTCAAACTAGATCTTGTCTTCATAATTAATGACTTTACAATGTAAAGCTTTAAATGTGTTCCTTGATAAGCAGGAAGTTTAATCTACCTGGAGGGGTTGCTTATGTGCGTGTTTCTATGTGTGTGTCTGCTCGTCTATGTAAAACATAAACTGTTCTCATAAACTGTTCTCAATTTAAACAGTCTGACTGTTTAAAATGGGAACTGTAAGGAAATGTGCAGTGCTTTACAGCGCTTTCATCCCCTGTGTACGTCTGGTGCATAGCCAGTTTGGTTATTACATTTCAGACTCGCAATAAACATAAAATTGGTGTCTTTCATTTTTTTCTGTAAATGACACTTATGAAACAAAAATCATGTGTCTTAATACCAAATTCATTACTATTTGTCCTAAAAAATGTACTTTTTGAAATCAATGAACTTACTAACCTTTTTTTTACATTTAAAGTACATGGACTCAACTTTTATTTTCAAGTGAACTGCTGTGTAGAGCGCATTGAGATGTGTATTTTTACAGGATAAATTTCATGGCAAATTTTCCTATTTTATTATTATTTCATTAATGTAATTTGGTAAGTGAATCCCGTCCCGGCAAAAGGAAAAATGAAAAGGTATTGGAAAATTGCTTTATTAGAGATACCCCCAAAACATGTCCAACCATCAGTTCAGCTGTTTCAGCCATGCTGTTGCAGTTGAGAATAGTGGTAGTAAAACCACATTAAAGTAGTGTTTTTATTAGTAAGGCAGAAATAAACACAAACAAACAAACACACCAAAAAAAAGCCACATTATTTTTAGAAATATTGCAACAGTGGGAACAGTAGAATTTGCATTTCATTTTCCTTGAAAAATACCATATTTTCTTTTTTTAAAATGAGAACTATCTGTAAGCATTATCAGACATATCAGCTCCTGCAATTTGGATGTTATGCTTTGCCATATTTTGTGTTTATGAATTCTTTTTTTTTAAACCCTTGTCAAGAGTTTGGTAAGTTTAAAGGGAAGTCTTTGTTGGGTTCTTAAAATAATAAGTACTCTAGTAGACATTCGTGTGGTTTCTCTTTTTCAAAAGATCATTTTTTTAAAAAAAAATCCTCTTTTTGCTAAAAGAAAGATGGATGGTTGTTGAGAGGGGAGAATTCAGTTTGGGTAGAAGGATGTATTTTAAATCAAGGCTGTGGCATTATAACTTAAGTCTGTCATCCTTCCTTTACTGTTTATTGATCCTAATTAGTTAGCATATGCCAAAAGATAGTTCCTACTATTTGGTGAAGCCTGCTGAATAAAAGTAATTAAATTCCCATAGGTCTGCTAGCTTGTAAACTACAACCCATTGTTTTTTTTTAAAAAAAAAACATTGTAATGTAATAATAGTCTAAGCTGAATGCATCTGATAAATTTCCTCAAAGGGATTAACAAATTAACTGAACATATTCACATATATTGGGTAGCCAACATCACACAGGCCCAATTTTGATTTGGAAGTATCACATAATTTTAGTCAAAGAAATCAGTGGAAGTGATAAGAAATTACATTGAATCTCCATATCGATCAGGGTCTTTAAGTGGGTAACAAATTAATTCTCTCCTCCACTTTCTTTCCTATCTAGATAGATCTGTCATATCAGAGCAGCTTACGGGTTTCTCTTCAAAAAACGCGTTTTGTTATTCACCATTTTCACGTCAGGCCACCGTACAACGTTGTGTGAGACGTCACGAACAAAAACAAGTACAACAAGCGATTGTTGAAAGCTAGCACGGTGAAGTGATTTTGCATGTGCACACCATAAACAAAATGCAAATAGATCGAGCCGCGAGCCTCGATGATGGTCTTTGTGATTCGTAACTCACTGCGATTTGTTGACAGTTTGACGCCGTTTACGTTCGTAAGCATACGGATGTTGTCGGTAAGCTTTGAGTCACGTTAGCGGGCTAGCTGACACTTCGGCTTGACATGAAAGCAAGTAGTCGGTAAAGAGCTCTTTGCGTGTCGCAGTCCGCTCTCGACACATTTACAATTACATGATCGTTATTTTCTCATCACCTAAAAAACTCACAACAAGTGGGAGTGAAGCGGCAGCAGGGGAGAGACTGTCGTGCGAAATGTCAAACAACCTCAGTAACCTGTGGTAGCATCTGTTCAAATAAACGCAAAGCGTCTTCTCCGTCTCTCGCTTGTTTATATTTTTTTTTGTCTCGCACAAACACACGGTATTCCGTTGTGTGCTGGTTTCCAGATACACTGCCCCGATAATCTATCATGTCGAACCTGGACAGCCTCGTTGTCACTTTCCAAACTCAGCTCTCGGATGTGATGGAGACTCTGGTGAAGACAGCCATGTATGAGGTCACCAGACTGGTCGAGGACGGCTTCCTGGAGGAGGTGAAGCGCAGGAGCCAGGAGGTAGAGTCTCTGAGGGTTCGTCTGCAGTGGACTGAGAGGAAATTAAGTGAACAAGAGGAAAAAGAAAGAGGAAATAACGTGAAGTGTGTTGACATTGACAAGGATGATGTGCAACTGTCCAGTGATACCACAGAACAAAGGTCCACAGAGCAACAAGATGGTAAGGGCAATCAGTCAGTCAGACATTTATTTATGTATATATATAGAAAAGTAGTCTTTAAGGCCATTTCAATGTAAATTTTTCAGATACATTAATGGACTGCGGTGTTAAAAAAGAGGGTGACTCTGTGGAAAGGTGGACGAGAAGCCAACAGAAAGTCCTACCAGAGATGGCTCAGGCAGCAGATAATACCACCTTCACTCACAGCCCTGTATCACAGGTGGGTCACGAGACCACATTACTGCAGAATTACTTTTTTCAGTGATGCTGGATCTGCTTTGTTTGGAGATTTTGGTGAAATCTTCAGAGTATTGAAACAAATTTAAGTGAAACCATATTCTTAACATTGTTTTCTTCTCTGTGCCATTTAGGCAGTTGAAGAAGAGGAGGATACGTTGCCAGCAGTGGATGTAAAAAAAGAGGAAATGAATAAGCTTTCTTGTTCTTCTGTGCATCTGGCAGTTTGGAATGATACTCTTGATGGTGAGTATTGTCATGTGGAACCTAAGTTCATTGCTTTTATATTGTCATGTATCAAGTTCTGCTATCTAACATGGGTATCACTATACAAACTCAGAGTATAGTAAGTAATTATAGAATAGATAAAACCAGCATGTGAAATTACAATTTACAAATGTTTTTGTGAGAAGCAAAACAGAACTACTGCTTTAATGTTAATACAGCAAAATATAACAATTAATATAACAATTGTTGTGAAATGAAATATAAATGAAAAATAGATCAACCTTACCCCTTTTAACTTGCTTAACCAGGCTAAGCAGGTTAGCATGCTGCAGCTGATAGACAACAACTTTTTCTTTGGCAAGAAACTTCCTAGGGAAAATTGTTTCTGTAGGATTTTAATCTTCCTACATCTGTACTGTTTTTTTTTTGTTTTAAATAATTTCTGTAGATATAATGAGCAGAATACTCAGCGTAAGCTGTGGCAACATCAAGCTTGCTTGCTTGTTTGGTAGATTTCGACTAATTGAAAGTGGCAGTTTAAGTCAGTAAAAAAGCTCCTGTTTTCATTCATGTTGTAGGTGAAGCAATGCCTGAATCTCAAAGGACTTCAGAGATGAATGAGACACAACTAGAACAAACTCCAGAAAATGGTGAGAGATTGAGAAACGTCATTAAACAAGATCCACAGATGTCTATTGCGTATGTCTTCCCTACGGAGCCTGAGGATACATGCATAGCTACAGATCCATCTTTAGAGGTGGAAAGTGGTTGGGCCAAAACAGCTGGATTGCTACACAGTCACAGACTTGCAACAGAAAAGGATTGTGAACCAGGCCAAACTAGAGGATCTCTACAGAGAGAGCTCATCAACTCTGTTGCGAAAGATGATGATGTTCTGGCTTCCCCAGGGAGAGATCAGATTTCATCCTCTGTGTCCCCTATGGCAAGACTGCAAAACAGTGATGCTTTTGGTGTGACTATCAAGCAGGAAGTTATTGTTGACTCTGATGAGTGTGTGAAAAGCGAGCATAAGGAAAAGAAAACAAAAAAATCTGGGTTTACATCTCTCTCATGTTCATTAAAACAACACAGGGGGAGTTCAGAATCATCCAAACAGAACCACATTTCCCATAAATCCACTGGGCAGGAGGTAACGAGGCTTCATTCTAAAGTGGGTACAGGTCTCAGATTGCAAGCTGCTATACAGCACCTTCACCGACCAATGAGAAAGCCCTCCCATGCACTCTTGAACAGTGCAGCAACAGCTCTGTCTATAGCTCACTCTCATGTTGTGACCCTTAATCCCCTCAACAGAATTCCCTCTACATCTAAAGCCCCTCATCCTGCTCCGCTCTCAGTCCAGCGAGTTCACCTGGGTGACAAACAAGCTGCAGCACATGTCAGAACTGGCGCCCCATGGGTCAGCATCAAAACCCAACTTCAATCGGCGAACTCCCATCATACCAACCCATCACCCCATCCAGACTCTCATCCTCACACCGGCCCCAGGCACCTTCGCTGCGGACAGTGTGGGAAGTGTTTTCCGCACCCCAGCAACCTAAAGGCTCACCTGCAGACTCACACAGGTGAGCGGCCTTTCTGCTGTTCCCTCTGTGGCCGCAGCTTCACCAAACTGAGCAACCTCAAGGCCCACCGACGGGTCCACACTGGAGAGAGACCATACTGTTGCATGGCTTGCGGCAAACGCTTCACCCAAAAGTGTAACCTGAAACGCCACCAGAGGATTCATGTAGATGTATGATGATAGACATCTAGTGAGACAAAGTTCAGTTTGGTGTGTTTGTTTATTTGAAATTTAGATGCTATGTAATACAGTTGCTGTGATGCATTGCAAAAATGCTTTTCGTGTACTCGTCTCTTGGAGTGATTGTCCCAGGTTCTCATGTGCATTTCACAAAGGTTTATGTAGTAGCTTACAAAAGTGTTGTGGTGTTATTTGAGGACAGGAATCAGTGTGTTGTGAAACAAATCTTGCACAGAGAAAGGTTAATGGTCATTTCTGATAACTTAGTAATTATTCTGTCAATACTCAAATTCTTCCAATATATCAGTATTTATATCAAGCCTGTAAGCACAATAGAACTTGCAGTGTATTTGACAGTTTATTAGGACCGGTGATAATCAACCTGCTCAAAGCAAATTTTTGGACTCACATGAAAGATGAAAGTACCTCACACGCTCTCTCACACGTGCAGTGTCTGGAGCTGGTTAAGAATAGAAACAGAGACAGGTGAGCACACATTGTGTGATAGTGTTCATTGTTGACCATAACTTGTAATACGTCACTGGAAGCAATGAAATTCAGAATAGTGTAGCTGAAGCCTATTATTTGCATCAAATGAAATCATTTTATAATACACAACTTTTTCTGTTTTTTTCTTTTTTCTAATTATAATGTGTTTGCCATTTGTTTCCACTAGATTAACGTTCTATTACTATTTATATAAATAAGATTTGTGTTTATTTGACTGTTAATTTTTACGGTTTCTTTTGAAACTGAACTATCAATATAACATTTAAAAAAATAAATTTGCTTCTTTTTAAGACCTTGCAAACTGACAAATCACTGTGTGCTATTGTTATAGCTTGTGTGTACTTTGTTATTGCTAAGATAACTGTACTTAAATCCAGAAAACTGCACCTTTTGAAGAACTCTGACAGGTACATGATGTATTATGAGTGATGACTAAATTTATACTCTTGACTGATGAAAGTAATTGTTGATTAAATACAGCTTTGTTACTAAAAACCTCTCTTTAGTTTTATAGCAGTAATGTATTTTTGCTTTTGACCACATGGTGTCAGGCTTTCATCTAACTTTGTGCAAATATTAAGACTATAGAAAAGCTCTCAGATCATATTGGTCTTCTTGTCTGGCAACAAAAGTATTAATGTAATAACGGATTACTTTTAATGAAAATAATAACATTAGAGTTACATATCATTATGACAAGTGTCTGTAGACAGTGTTCTAGTCTATTTGTGTGCCTAAGCCTATGAGTGTGTGTGCGTTACATATCTCATTTTCAGGATTAAGCTTGATGTGTTGTATCTGTAGTTAGCGTCAGAGCTGCACAGTGCAGGTGGTACCACTGATAACATTTTAATCTTATTTTCAAAGGGCGGTAAAAGCTAGCAGAGACTGAACTCACTCTCACTGTGTTTGTGTGTGTGTGAGTGAGAGAGAGAGACAGACAGAGAGAGAGAACGCGGATTAAAGCAATGCTTCTGTTCCAGATGGTATCTTTTCTTTTTGATCTTTGAACTCAATAACAAGAGAAGTTATCTATGGAGAGCAATCGAAATACCTACTTAGCTGAATCTGCGGGGAGCACAGTGTGAAAGGGGATTGTGAAACCATCCTGTTGGTTCTCTGTTGAATGTGTGGGAGTGCACAGTGTATATAAACATATTGCTGAATGTTGGCCAACATACACCTTGTGTCTGTGTTTTCCAAGCTGATGAGCTAAAACATGAGTTACAGCTTCCATTGAGGTCATGTGAATCCTTAGTTATTCTTTTACCTGGACTGCTAACCCTAAACCTCGGCAATTCTTTTGAAGATATATTATTACTTTTAAAAAGGTAAAAAAAAAGTAAAACCCTATTTCTCCTCTCTTAAGTCTGCTGATTTTGTCTCATCCCTTTATTCAGACAGAGTTAGTCCTCATAAGCCACACTATGGAAAGTGTTATAGGGAATCAGAGATTGTATTTCTGTGTAGAGGGTGGCTCTTTTTGGCTTTCAACAGTTTTACCGTACTGGAAAAGATCAGGCAAATAAAGACAGTGAGGGAGTTTGATCTAGACATTAGTGGAGCACTTGATATAGTTAAAGGTTTCTAAAAATTAGAAATGCAACAGGGCATGCGGCAGTGAAGACCCAAAGGTGACTTAAAGTTAACATCAGAGGCAGCTACGACTGCTTTAAACCATTTTCCGTCTTTAAGAGACTAAAGAAAAAGTTCTCACAAATTATTAATACCTCAACACACTTACAAAGCTGCAATACCCTTCCTCCAAATATCCTAAATATATATGTAATAATGTGTGTATGCATGGCAAACATAAAAAATGGAAAATGTAGGGCCGTCCGCCTTAAAAGAATAATAGATAAAGCTTTGTAAGTGCTGAAAATCAGTATGTTTACACTGAAGTGACCTTCATTAGGACTGAAGCAAACAGGAAGTCAGCATAGGATGGATGAATGGTTCGATAATAATGTCAGACTATAACACAGGCCCGGGCATCACTGCCATAAGTCCCACCCACATAGCTACTATGATGTTATACAGCTTACTTGACAGATGGTTTCCTCACAAACCTATACTCGTGAAAGCAAGACTATTGGTTTTCATTGAGGAGGCCCAACAGTTATTATATTAAAGCCTTTTGTCATGAAATGCTCTAAATATTTATGTAAAGTACTTCCTCAGTAGCAATGCTATATATGTGTGTAAACAAAGCCACCAATAAAACCAGGAAACAACATAACGCAGCTATGAGACACAGGCTTTGTGTTGCTGATTTCTCATAGCAATAGAAATGATTGAAAGAAGAAAATTACTCTGTTTTATTGGGGAACAGGGGCACTTTTACTGCAGTTGTCCATTCTACATTACTCAATGATTGGATAATATGCAATGACATTTAAACGAAATTGGAACTGCTTGCAGAGATCCTCAAATGGAAATAATCAATGACTGAAACAAGGATTATTATTACATACGGCTCTGAATTAATCAAATCTGTAATTTAAACTTTTCAGTGTCTTCAAATATGGGATCTAGGGCCATATCTCCTCTGGATGAAACTGTACAGTGCACTCATAATTTTTTGTCACGCTAGTATGGGCAGATAAGAGTTTAAGTTAAATAAATTATTAAAAATAAAATGTTATTGTCATAATTATTTAATGCCTGACAGTCAAAATATAAACATTTTTTTAATAAACAGCCCAGCAAAAGCTAAGCATCAATAAATCCAAACTCCTGGAACATAAAGCAAAGAAAGGGCCCAATGGTTTGGACAAAGGGCCCCTATCTTATCAAAGTAGCAGGAGTTTAACGCAAATTGCAGTGATTCCCTAACCTCAACATTGTGCTTAATTTAACCCAAACCATGATCAGTTTTTAACCTAACCAAGTTGTTTTTGTAAAAACACAACCAAATCTTAACCATAACATTGTCAGACTTAGGGAAAGATTTGAAATGGGTTTGAACAGAATAAATGATGCCTTTTCTACCAATAGGGGCCAAGCAAATGCAGTGTTTTACAGAGGAAATGTTGGAAAAATGCAGTAAGTGCAACACAGAGCTGCTAATTAGTGGTTATTATGGCCTTTAAATAAGTGGTGGGGGCCAGGGGACAACTCTGTCCTGCAGCACCACCGCTGCGTATGGAAATACTTCCAAGGTGCACAGGCATATTTTTATTTTCAATTTGTGATCTCTTTTTCATTTAAGAAAATTTACAAATATAGAATATGAAATTAAATAAACGAAAATAAGATGACAAATTAAAATATCCTCTCCTGCTCTCTATTATAATTTTTTTTACAGTCTCTAAATGATCTAAATATAGTACTGGCTAAGTCCCTAAAGAACCTCCTGTGTATCCCTTCACATTCAGGCTTGCTTTGCTTTACCTCCTTTCTCCTTCTGTTTTTTGGATACGTCTAAAATTGTAACATGTGAAACTCTGCACCGCCTGGTGGTTTTTATACATGACCTCATTACAGAGGCTGCTAATGTCTCCCTGAGGTTAGAGAGACATGAAGGAAAATGAAAAAAGGGCAAACAAGACAAATAGCAGACAGAAAGGGGTCAGAGAATAAAGCCAGTTTGAATAACAGGAAAAATAATGGCATTTTCTTGGCAATTTTCTGATCAAATTCCTGAAACCACATGGAATACTCACCCCATTAACCCCCATTACATTTACAAGGCATATAGTATTAATAATAGCATTTGCAGTTTTTACTTAATGTTTCCTCCTGCTTGAATCGATAGCTATGCTTTAAAAACAACTTCTTTTTTTCTCTTCTGTGTCAGATCGTACCACTCTTAAATTTAGTGCTTAACAGGCCACAAAGTGCATGGGGGAAGATTTATGCTATGTGTTGCAAGGCTAGTGTGTCTTATTCATAACACCTTCATATTTCATAAAAACAGCTCAGGCAGAAGAAATTGAACTTTGATGTCTTCCTCATTCTAACTTTTATTCTCATCTGTTGTAAGTCCACTAAATCCATTAAGAGAAGGCTGACATTCTCGTGCTTCACCTTCTTTTTATTGTGTGTGAATGAATAAAAGTAGCTATGAAATTGACACCAGTTTCTTGGTTTCTTATATGATACTGAGAGGTTGTATTCACAGACGTTCAGAGAGTACTCTCAGAGATCTCCGCACTTAGCCTTGCTGCTTTATGAAATGTTTTATAAAGAAATGTATTTGAAGTCGGAGTTGATGCTTTTTATTGGTTTTCACAGTGTACAGTTAAATTGTTGATGACAATCTATCAATCTGATGTGAGAAAGTTGGAGTAAAAAATAGTAGACTTCAGCTATGCTAGTAGCTCTGTGGAGATTTTTAAAGTTATTATTGGCTTTGAGCTAAAAGCTGAGGTCTACATGCTAATATGCTCACATTGACAGTGCTAACATGCTGTGGCCAAGCAGCTATTTTTTTTACCAATGGTAACATCATAGTTATGTTAGTGTGCTAACATTTGCTTAGTAGCACTCAACACAAAATACAGCTGAGGCTGTTAGGAATACTTACAA
Organism: Acanthurus tractus; assembly: GCA_029783725.1. Taxonomy (NCBI): domain Eukaryota; kingdom Metazoa; phylum Chordata; class Actinopteri; order Acanthuriformes; family Acanthuridae; genus Acanthurus; species Acanthurus tractus. Next base: position 22,621,284 of record JAQNCA010000024.1, on the reverse strand, counting down.
AGGCCAACAAGACAAAAAGCTGTTTGTTTTTAAAGCAGAGTACGTGGTAGAAGTCAAATTCTGACATGTTTACTGTGCCAGATGAACCAGACAGGGTATCACTGAAGCCATGGCAGTTTATTTTGTAGCTACCATGAATGTGTGTAATAATTTTGGCAATCCAAGTTTTGAGAATATTTCAACAATATCCAAGTGGTGAATGAACTGATCCCTCAAAACCTATAGACCCAGTTAATGTGGCTGAAAATTGCATTATGACCATATGAAAGTGTCCATATTATTTGTGCATTTGGAGTCTCCTAAGATAAGACTTTACTCTCATATAACACTGCAAACTCCCCAGCGCACAGTTTTATAATGATCAAAATTTATGCAGTGGTACCAGAGTGTTTGTGTTTTGCATTGCACTCATTTTCCCTTTATGCCTACATCACTCACAATACAGAATGCAGCTTGTCCACTGACGCCTTAGTCAGAGATGCTTGTAGCTGCTATTGTACTCATAAGCTACCAATTTTAACCTTTCACAAAGAACACCAAGGTCAACTGCATGATTTCTTTTACATTATTTTTCTCCTAATTGAGAGTAAATATTGCTCTCTGCAGCTACTTTTAATATACTTGGAGGAGACTCTTAGCTATGAGCATTTAGCTGCGTTCAGGAAAACTCCCAGTGGTAAAATAAAACACAATAAATGATATGAGAAGCACATCTCTTCTTTACCAGTGAAAGGGATTTTTTTTTGTATTTTGTCTCTGTCTTTTCACACACCTGTGTGTGTGAGTGTGAGTGTGTGTGTGTGTGCGTGTGCGCATGTGTGTGTGCGTGTGTGTGAGTGTGTGCAGAGAAATAAAGAAAACATGAGTAAAGCCTACCTGTGGGGTTCACACTGTCATCGTCAATGGACATCTATGCGCATCTTTCATCACTCTGTGTGTGTGTGTGTAATAATAGTTGTGCTGGTCTCTTTTCCCTGCCAGTCTCACAGTTTGACGCTTGTTTGTCCTTCAAGTCTGGCAGAAGCTTCTAAAACCATGTAACCTGTCTTGCTGTGTGTAAGTGCACCTACAGTTAAGAGATAAAGTAAGAGAAGAATGTACTTTTTGAAAAGAGGGAAACCTTGAACCGTGAATATTCGTACTCTACTGATATTATAGCTATGTATTGTACCAGTAATTTAAATTTAAAGTTCCCTACACGTCTAATTTATTTAACACTTTTCCATGGAGATCCTTGTGTTAAGAACCAGAGCAGCACAGGATCAAGCCAGATCCTTGTTACCAAGGCCTTCAAAAGGTATTTTAGGGTGTTTGAATAGAACGTAGTAAAGTAATAATGTGATTTAATTCTTTTGGATGTGTTTGGCAACATAGTGTTATATAAAGTAAAACTATATTATATACCACTATCAGACAAATGTATTATCTCTTATTTTTTCCACAAATGGTTGATTTAACGTGTTACAGTGGCTCCATAGCAAAAATACATTCTCCAATCAGCTCAGTGCATTATGTATGTATATACTCTGTTCTACACACAGCAGACTGTACACAGAGGACTAGACACAGATGCTTAATTATTTGCCCACAAACCCAGAAAATGATCCGATGTCCTATGTTGGAAAACCACCTGGCCCCAAGTTTTCTCCTGTGCGAATTAATTTGAGACATTTTAATTAAACTAGGCATTTAGGCACAGAGGCTAGATGAGACTGACATTTTCTCACAAGCAACAAATCCTAAATTTTGTGTATTTATCCTTTTGTATTATAGAGCTACATTGTTGTCCAATAACTATTAAAGAAAATGAGCCACACTCCTGGACTGAGTGACTTGTGGTGTCATTGAACATAAGCCGTGTAGCGTAATTCGATCCAGTTCGACTGACTTGTGTGAGTATGTGTTAAACTGCAAATAAAAATAGTCCCCAATTTAGGAGCGTTAATGTAATGTCTAGCTGTCTTAGTAAATAACTTGTAAAACATAATAATATATACAGAAAAGCCCAGGACATCAACATTTTTGAGAGGCAAACTTACATATCAGTGGTTTGAAGCTAAAGAAGGGATTTGTTCTTAGAGCTGCACTATTCAGTGCTGTTTATTCAATGCTATTTATGTGAAGTGTGAATCAGAATACTCTGTGGGACGTGGAAGGGGTCACTTATATGATGACCCCACAGAGAAAGATCACCTTACTCTGTGTTTTGGCATATTTCAGAATTGTTTCAGTTTTCTGGCTGGCAGATTTTCTATTTTGTTTGTTTCTATTCGACTTAAATAGTCACAGCAACTTGGTTTCCAGCTGCAGAGCTCTCCAAGTTATGATGAACCCACAGTATGTCACCTGCTCAGCACCGAGCAGCAGAAAAAGTGAACAACTAGCTGGCTTACAAGTAGATTTCCACTCACAGCTGTGCCAGAAAATCTACTTTTTAAAGTTCTAAATGTAGCCCTAAAGTACAATTTGATACTGCTTGAAAGATTATAGATCTAAGTCAGTGAAGCTTATGGCTTTTATGAATTTTATGACTGAGGCAATTTTTTCATGTTGTCATGTTGACTTTTTTCTCTTTGGAATAGAACTGTCCTCTGTTGCTTTGAAAACCCTCACTTACTTTGTCGTTACACTTACTGTAACATAGCTGCTTCTTTTGTAATAGTGAGTCTGTTTCTTTGAAGTTCCTTTTCATGTCGTTCTTTTATAGTGTTGTCCTCCCTTCATACTACGTCTCTTGATCTCTCTCATTTTTTCTTCATTTGTGCAGCCTTTTCCCCCTTGTTACACGCAATCAGCTCTCTTATTCTCACCTGTTTGACGCATTTCTCCTTCACTCACATCACATGGTGCAAATGCATTGATCAACATGCTGAGTTTTTTTTTTTTGGTTCAAAGGGACAACTGGTTATATGAAACAAGGGAGGAGGGACAGCAGAAAACAGAGACAAAACAAGAAAGATCAAGGGATGAACTATAAAGGGTGGACAACATGAGGGAACAACATGAAAAGAGTGTTTGGAGAAACAGGCCAATGATCGATGCATTGTTCAGTGCATTTATTGCCAGTGGGTTGCACAAGCTCACACTCTTCCTGTGGTGCAGCATTTTCAGCCAAGCATAGGATTACTCATGTTGAGCTGATAGCAGCAGCACTATGAGGAACCAGAACATTGAAAAGTGCCATTTTGACTTGTCATTTCCCCTCGTTTAGCTCTAGGCACATTCCCACCCACACTCCCAAAAGACAGCAGCTCCTGTCGCCACTGTCATCAGGCAGCGGTTTTATTATTCTGTTTAACTACTTTCTCAGTCTCCTTGTCAAGAAGCTGCAAATGCCACTCGTGTGTCTGCATTAACACAGCATCGAGTGATTTTTAAAAAATATTTACACATGTAGGAAGTGGATTTAATCTTGCCTTTTTAGCTTGTGAAGTGATCAGGTTTTTATGTTTACATATATGTGTATATACATATATTTATGCAAATTTCCACAATTGACTGAGTTTTTATTTTACATCGTCCCACTCAGAAACTTTATTTCACATAATTTGTGGTGATAGTTATTATTGTTCATTTTTTTTCCACTGATCAAATAGTTTTTCTTGCCTCTGCTAAACACTCCTTTTGCCAACAGTAACAATTTAACCACAGTTATAGAGTATAATTTTGTATTCTATGGCAATTAATTCAGCTAAATGCTATGATTAGCATGTCGTCAGCAGATATGTAATGTCTCCACCATCTTCGTTCAGCATGTTCACATGCTAACATATGCTTATTAGCTATAAATATGAGATACACTTAATGCTAATGGAAATGACAGTAGTTTTGGTGGTATGAGGTCATTATTTTTGACTGGACAAATTGAAAATTTGAGCAATAAGTGATGCTAAATAAAAAGTGTAGATCACCAGTGTCATTATAGCAAACCTGAAGGAGAGCTGAGTGTAGCTTATTTCATGGCAATAAATCCAGTTACTGATGAGACAAAAATTTACTGTAAGCCAGTGTCAATGTTATGGTTGTGCAAGAGAAGCAGTCTCTGCATTTCATCATATGGGGACCTCAAAATGCACATAAAATATGGATAATTCAGTATGAACTACAGTTATGAAGCAAGACAATGACATTTCCATCCTTAGAATCAAACTGCTAGCATGACTATAACAGAAAAATCCTCTCAGTTTATAGATGGTATTAATTTCCATCAAAAAAATTCTACTTTTGTTACTCTCACTTTTATCATTTTAGTTTGAATTATACTAACCACAGTTCCTCTAAACAGTGCTCTCTTACTTTCCAGCTTCCAGAATCCAGATGAGAGAAGAAAGCGAACTGATAAAAATGTTCATATATTAACTTGAGTCGCCTTCAGTTATTACCATGCACTCAGAGCAATAAACCAGCAGCAGCCAAGTGATTTATGGACTTTTTTCCTCTAGATTTTTCCTCGGGCTATATACATTCTCCTCTGTCTTTTTATATGAGGTCAGGAAGTCTAAGAGGTGGAATACAGACACTGCTCAGAACTTAAATTGCCCCCAAACCTGCATTATTTTGGTTAAAAATGATTTAGCCATTTTATCTCTAAGAACTATTAGAATCATTAAAATTCAAAAGCACAGATATCTTTTAGGGTAAACATGAAAAAGATTATCAGGTTATTATTAATGAAAGTGAAAGATTTTAGGTAGGGTTTTTCACCATCCACTGTTCTTTTATTGGTATTTTAGCAAACCAGTCTTCCAGTCTGATTCAGGCTCGCATACACAGCCCCACAAATCAAAAACAGACTGACATTAGAGGTTCAATCAGCCAATAGATTGCAGCTGAATCCCCAAATGGGCATTTGAAAATGTCATCAGTGCTTCTTGAGCACCGTGCGAGATATATACCAGCTCACGCTGCTGAACAATCATTACTTATAAAGAGAGCAGGGACTGAGGTCATTAAAAGTTTATACCAATGAAACCAAACATGATAAACGTAGCCTTTAACAGTTTGGAGGGAGAAAGAAGAGGAGAACTCATAAGAAAAGACAGGGTAGTGCAGGAGTCATTGTCAAAGAGAATAAGTCACATTCTTCCATTGTTATTGTTGAATTGTAGTGATGCATTCGCAAACACACAGCATCACGTTAACCTGTTTGTCCTACCTTGTTTATACTGACACAATAAATGACTTCTGTGCATAAAAAAGCATGAAAACCTATTATTCCTTGAGCCTCTGTCCATCACACTGAGACTAATACAATGAATTTGAACACTGGCTGCATTCAGTAGGGGTCAGTGTTGCTCCATTGAAATGTGTAAGACCACAAGCCCTCTGCGTGTTGATTGAGACGTGTGTGTGTGTGTGTGTGTGTGCCTGTATGCGTGTGTGTGTGTGTGTCTCATTTGGAGAAAACCTTGTCAACATAAATTGACATGACACCACGTACACACTCACACACACGCACACACACACTTGTCTCCAGCTCTGATTTCTGCAACTATCAAGCAGATGACACATTTTCTTTACACTGACTGCCTCCTCTTGCTTCCTCGTTTCCAACTTATTGGTCTTTTTCTGCTTTGTGAAGTGTTCTACCCTCTGGCCACTTACACAAACGCACACAAACACACATGCATGTACGATGGCAAAGAAAAGTGAGGGAGGCAAGACAGACTGTACGTGTGGGTGAGAGTGGAGAGGGATGATAGCTATGGTTTGGGTTTTCTACTTTTCTCTATTGGTAAAGTGAGCCACCCAAAGCAAAGGGACACACACACACACACACGCAGACAAACACACAACTCAGCTTTTTTTTTTTCTTTTGAGGGAACAGAGCAGATGAAATGAATCTCTAAAAGGGCCTACAAGCAGCAAGGCTGAAGAAATATCAAACAACCACTTCCCTGTAAGATTTTCTGTATGTGGAAAGAAAGTATGGTGATTTTGTCACGATTTTTTTGCTTTTATATCTTTTTTTGATTGTATGCACATAGGTAGAGTATGCATGTTGCAAAATGAGTATTTGTGGTATTTGAGTCCCATGCAGGATGAACTATTTGTGTGCACATGTTCATATGTATGTGTTATCAGCGTGAGCCAGGATGATTTAGCCAGCTTTAGCTATGTAATGTTCATTTACTGACTGGCTGAACGTACTTTTTCTCTCTTACTACCTCTCTATGTCTCTCTCTCTCTTTCCCTCTTACCAAAACCTATTAGACGACTTGTTGTAGGAGCCAAGAAGGACAAAATCCAAGGCTACATTTCCTCTCCCTGGCTAAGCCTGCTGCCACTATCTGGACAAACCATTGATGGTCTCCGAGCCAGCAGACAGAGGTCTGTCTCTCAATGTACTGAGGGAGTGTGATAGAGAGAGGAAGACAGGGATGGGAGATGGAGAAAGAGAGACAGATCGGATTAGCTGAGTCGCAGTTATTCCATTACCTTTCAGCCACACATAAAAGAATGTCTGTGTATACACACACACTCACACAATTCCCCACACTGTATTTGTCCGAAGACTGCAAATGGTGAACAGAAATGAAAAAGAGAGAAAAAAATTGAAGCATAAAAAAAAAAATAGAAATAGAAAGAAAATTGATTTGAGAAGCTACTCCTTTAATTGCAATCTGAACACTGGTTCTGGAAGCACTCTGAGTTTGGTTAGCGCTGAAATTATGAGTATCCCAGGGTGTCCTCGGATGATTCTGTCTTTTAAGTTGCTTTGCAGGATAATATTAATAACCCCTGAGTAAACACTGGGAGGAATTGCTCAATAAATAATTGAAGGGAAATTTATAAATAATTTTCCCTCTTAATCTACTCTAGTGCACTGCTGCCAGGTCCCTGAAGTGATGCTCATCCCTCTGGACAGTCAGTGGTTCTAGAAGGCACCTCATGGGGGCGCTCTGGTTATACAGAAGAAACAGCCTCCCCGAGACCGCTACATAAAAAAATAAAAAAATAAAAAAATAAATTGGTTATTCGCAAAAAATAGTACATGCTTCTAAGAAACAGGCCTTAACCCTCTATTAAAATCCTGTTTTTGAGAAGACTACTTTTGTTATCGGTGCTGTCTCAGATTTCTGGGCGTTTTCAGGAAATGAGAGAGGTTTTGTGCTCCCCGAGCAGCTGCAGAGTTCTACAACTTCCTCCTGGGTCTATACAAAATGTCACCAAGTATATTGAGGCAGGCCTGTTTGACTTTGCACTTGGATTGAGGTATGTATCACGTGTTCAAAAAAAAAAAAACACAATTAAGTTCTGATATGAAATGCATTGTGTTTTTGTTTCCTGCAATTTTCCTCTCTTTTTCCTCCTTTCACTCTTTTTCCTCCTTGCTTCTGCTGCTGGTAGCCTTGTATACAATTGACAAGTGTTTTCTGTAATGAGAAAGAGTGGGGGCTCATTATTCATTACATCATTAACATTTAATTGCACTGTGCTAATCCTAATAACCATCTCACAGTTCAATCAGTTCTCTCTTTCTGGTACAATCGCAATGTCATTGTTGTTTGATGTGACGGCTCCAGTGAGACAAAGGTTATATTTGTGTTCACGAACTCTTTTAAACTAAAAAACTGTGACTCTACAGACAATTCTGGTTATAATTTGGGTGGATGTCGGACAGCTCTTCCTGCTTTTGCGAACACTGTAATTTTAAAATGGATCTTACAAGTGTCTCTTCAGTTTAGCTGACTCTGGCTTCATCTTCTTCCTTGTCTTTGTTTCTCCTCATCTTTTGCCCCTCTTTCTATTGCTTTCACCACATATCTATAGTTTCTCATCTCTTTCCTTCCCTATCCATTTCCCAGCATGTTTATGTTTCGGTCTCCCACCTCACTCACCCTAATCTGTCCCACCGTGGTCCCATAAATTGTACCATGTCCGTGCTGTGGAGAATGTAGGAGATGCTGACACCCTGAATGGCAGGGAGGAAGAGACAGATCCTCTCTCCATCACTCATCACCTGAGAAAAGGGGGAAGACTTGGATATGGATGTGAAGAGAGGAGCAGAGAGTGAGAGAGAAGGATGAGAAGAGCGAGACAAAGAGAGATATACTATGTGGGGAGGGTTGAGAGGGAAAGTGAGAGGGAGTGAGCAGCCACCCAACACAGTCATCAACTGCCTTCCATCCATCATGTGTCTCAGCCCAAAGGCTGCCACTGCTTCATCAGCATCAGCTGCATGCGTGTGCACGTGCTCATTCTGAGGCTGGTTTATGAATATTTGTTTGTAAAAATACCCACAAGATTGAGTGCGTGAATGTTTATTGTGTGCTTGATCAAACTGCTATTGCGCTATATACTTCAATTTCAGGTTAGTTCATCTAGTTTTCTCCTGCTGTAAATATACAGTAAATATCAACAATGAAAGAAAATTAAATCAGATTATACTTTATAGTAAGTAAGTAAAAAAATCTATCTATCTAAGTTAGAATTCATCTAGGGTCTTTCCTGGTTTCAGATGCTTGTAATCTTCATTAATCAATAATAAGAAGCTTTGATAAAATTTAGCTCCCGAAGGAAGGAAGTCGAGCGAACTTGCTGGGTCAGAGAAAGCAGGTCACAGAGAAGCAAGACAGTGACCTTGCTAAACTCTATGTTATCCACCCTTACATGACTCCACGTAGGAGCATGACATTTACCCAGGAATGACTGGAATACACTTTCATGTCAACTGCAGCAGGCTGGGAGAGGCAGATGTCACAGTAATGTAACAAAATGGTCATGCTGGGCCAGACAGCAGCCTGCCACACAAAAGCCACAGACTCAGAACAGCAACGCACATTAGATTTCTTACTCATCCCTGCACTGTCTTATCTAACTTACAGACATGAACCCAGGTCTTGTCCTGCACCTCAGCTTTTTGAACAAAAAAGTAAATCGTTCATGGAGGAAAACTGCACTGCAAACGTCATTTTGCAGGTTAGATATCTAAGCACAATAGCTGCAGTATATTAAACAATGGCAGCATATAAACCAGCATCTAACTGTACCAAACTTTGCTATATTTAGTCAGACCCTGGCGCGGCCCTAACGTTTCAGAACCGCTGACCAAACAGTGTCTGCTCCTGACATGTAGCTACAGTGTCAGTTCGTCTTCTTTGTCTTTCGGCCCGCACAGCTGCACTTTGGTTGCCTGTCAGCTAAAAAACCCAAAAGAAACATTTGATATTTACAGTTTTGCTGACAAAGGACAAAAATTATACCAATATCAGGACATGAGTTTGACGCCAGAGCCACCAGATATGCTTAGCTTAGCATAAAGCTAGCCTGGCTCTTTCAATTCCAAGTAAGCAACCAACCAGCTGCTATACCTGCCTGTACTTTTTAAGCTAAGCTAATATAATTGACATCATAGGCCTATTTGATCAACATGAGAGTAGCTAAATCTTATTCAACTCTCATTCAGTGGCCGACAACAGTGCAAGATTAGCACAAAAATACCCAGCATGCAAGTGACATGGCACTGTGTAGCCCTCCTCCCTTTAAAAAAAAACAAAGGACAATAGGTCTGTTTCACTTTTGTTAGAAAGACATTGCATTTGCTAGTACTTTCAGTCATTCCTTTGTGACAGCCATTCTTTGTTTGAGAGGTGTACTTTCAATTAAAAGTATGTTGTAATTTAGACTAAGTATTCTTTTTTCTTCAGCATTATGTTAAACTATTGCAAACTGCTAATTTCAAAGATGAATGGCATGAGAGTGACATCAGGATAAAGCCCCTACAATTTAGAAAACAACTCCCACCCAAGCACAAAAAAACATCCTGGCATTTCCATACAAACTGTGCGCCACTCAACTCAATCTTTTTGTTTCTTTTAATTGCTTCCCCCAGCTCCGCCACCTCTTTCCTTCCTCTCTCCAGTTGCTTTTGGCACTATATTGCTAATTGTGCTTTAAGAGCAAGATCTAATTGTGCAGAAAGAAATCCAGGCTAGAAGACTTATCCCAAGCTTTAGTACTTGTTTATTATTCAGCCAAAAGCTTGAAACTAGTGGCTAATGCCTTCATTCACACCCCAATGTAGGTGGCAGCCATTTTAAGGGTGGATAAGTTTATGCATTTTGGCATACTTTTGTGCATTTATTTTCTGTTTGGCTGGATGTGACCTCAGATGATTTCCATTTGGCTTAATATGGCTTCTCAGTTTTGACAGTGAAAAATCTCTACTTCCTCAGTAAGCCTCATGGATGATATTTTGTGTGAATGCCCTTTTGCAAGACTTCTCTACTTCATTATATATGCTGCTTGCTCCAACCTCTCCTCCACCTTTTTCAGACAGTCAACAAAGAAGCCACACAGACAACTTCCCAAAACACTCTCTCTGCTCCATCTCCTCCTCCTCCTCTGAAGAAAGGGCAAACGAATGATGCTCACTATATCGACACAAAAACTTTTCCCTCACCCTCCCTCTTCGCTAATGAGCAATGCTAGCTCTATTGACCTACTTGTGGACTTAAAGGAAATCCAATCACAAATGCCTCAGGTCGCTTTCTTCCCACTTTAGGAGATTAAAAGATTCAATTCTCCCTGCCTATCCACACTCATCACCATCATTTCTCCTTCCTCTCCTTTCGTCTCTGTCTGCTCCTCCGCCTGCACCTCGCCCGAACCACCACCCCACCCCGCCCTACTGGCTGTCGCTGTCTCTTTCCCCCTTCCTTACTCTCTAACTAAGTTTTCAGGCTCTTTTACAAACTTGCTCTTTGTCTTTCCCATTTAGGCGCGAGGAGAGCAGCCGTGCAGATAATTATCAGCAAGAGACAAGGGTGTTATTGGGACACAATGGAGCTGGCGGACAAAGTCTGATCTCATCGGATACAGAAGGACAATGAATCATTGGCTGCAGCAAATCTGCAATGTGAACAAATATGCACAGGAACACACACTCCTATACGCATAACATCAGACTTGCTCTTAAAGTCAGTGCTGAAATTTTCCTTTGTATTCGATTCATGGGCTCAATCAAACGCATCTGTGATCCACACAAACACACATTTGTCAAGTTTATCAAGTTCATAGAAATATTGTATGCTAACCTCCATTATTCTGATCCCTTTGAACATACACTGTCTCTCTCGCTCACACACACACACACACACACACACACACACACACACAGCAGAGACCCCTCTCTGTGGCTTAAATGGCAGCAGGGCGCTGAGCTACTGTTTACTTTGCCTATTGCCAGGGTGTTTGTTTGGCTTCATGCATACTGCGCAGTAATAGAACACAGTGACCCAGGCTCCAAAGGGGGTCTGCTAACAAACAGACTGCACTTGCAAAAACAAATGCTCTGTGTGGGGTCCATGCAATATTCAGATTATATACATGCAGCTAATATACTTGTGTAGGAACAGACATGAAGGAAACTTGCTCGGTGTCACAAAGTTGGCCATTAGACATTTTAGCAGTTTTAAAACAGTTGACTTAAAAGAAAAAAACAAATTAATGGGAGATTTTTATGTTTAATGACCTCTAAAGGTATCCAATAAATCATTGACAGGACATCTCAGGCCTAATTTCAGTCAATGGCCACTACTGACAGAAGTTCTCTAAGGATGAATCAGTATAGATCAGTAGAATATCTGATACAAGTCAGCACTTACTGCTATACCAGGCCTAATTCTTGGTTGAAGAAACAATCCTGACAAAAATGTCAATTGGAACTGAGACTTATTTTCTTTGGTAAGTGCCATTAATGTGATAAATACTGTTATTTACGTAATAGCAGAGATTTAGATGTGAAGGATGACACCGTTCCTATCTGTCTTTTCTGCCCTTTCAGTGTGGAGCAAATACCAGAAGTCAGTTCGCTTGGTACAGCTTGGTGTCGAAGGAGACTGGGTATAAAAGTCCTGTGTTATGCCCATCCGTCCATCCACTCCTGCGCCATCTCATTATTTGAAAGCCTGATGCATTTCATAAGGAAGCTAACAGGCGCCTTGTGTGTTCGAGACGCCATCAGAGCAGGCATACATTTGTCTTGAATCTCTACAGCAGAGACTGTGAATAAAATATTTTTTATAATAAATAGCCGTAAGTGGCAAATTATCAGAATGCAAATCCAGATTTTTTATTAAATGTCCAACTTGTCTCCACAATGCTGAATCATGTATATAGTTTTTAAACATAATTTAAAAAATGAACGGGTGGGAAAAGCTTTAAAAGTAAGCTCAGGCTCTGAAAGCCTTAATATGTGAAATTTGTCTATTTAATGAATATTCCAAGCTCATGTTGGCTATCTGTTCTTTTGAAAAATTTGAAATATAACATGAAAGACTATTTAAGGGCTTAAGAAATTTTAAGAACCATTTCCCTCATGCAATATTATGCAAGATAAAGGTTTCTTTTAAAAGACTCTGTGAAAAGCAGCCTGTAACTTCAAAGTTTTTCGGTGAGTCAGAGAAGCAGAAAAGCGAGGAAAAGAGGGAGACATGAGAAATGAGAGAAGAAGGGCAAAGCTTTTCTGACTTTTTTTATTTGATGTTGATGTTTTGTTTTTCTCCTCCGCATTTGTCTGTCTGGACGTGCAAGACAGCTGCAATAGTGAATGAACTTTTAAACAGGAGATAAATCAAACTAACCCTATAGCGAGAAGAGTAACACAACAATAATGAGATGGTGAAATGGATAAACTATTGTAGGGGGATTGGGGATTTTAGGAAGAAATGCTTATCTACAGACTGCAAGTCTAAACCTGAAGAAGGGACGTCTAAAGATAAATGTGCAGCAAACATTTCTCATTATTCAGAAAAATTTAAGCAACCACAAGTCATTTACTCTAACAATTCATCAAAAATTAGTGGACAGGTTAGAATTTCTAAAATGGCTTGAAAGAAAAATACACAAGTTATTTTCACCTCACCTAACCCTTTTCAATTAGCTCAAACTTGCACTGGGCCCACTTATTTTTATAGCTGGACTGGAAAAGTGAATACCATCAATTGCTCGTGTCAGAGCAACAGCTTCATGTCTCCCCCTTTTGACAAGAATCCTTCCCTCGGCAAATTAATGGCAGGAGACAGCAAAATAAATTAGATTTATGTGAAACATCCTACTATGTTTTTGCCCTCTGATGCTCTCTCTCTGAGCAAAGGAAAAAATAAAGAGCACCTAAGAAACTTCTTCCCTGCCCTTTCTTCCTAATCGTCTTCTTTTTATTTTCCACAGCCGGACTTTTGGATTGAACAGTCGAAATTTTCACCCCGATCAAACTGTCCATTCTCAGTCGTTGTGTCCTTTTTGTTTTTTTTCATTCCTTTCCTTCCCTTCTCCTCTGCTTATCTTCTGTTCTGTTATCTGATTGATCCCTGGACCTCTGCGCCCCTCATCTACAGTAAGTCCAGTGTTCTAAGTTTGTGAGTGTGTCGATAACTAAGTGCATGTGTGCTTCTTTAGATACTTTACTATAAAGGTAGACATAATGCTTTGGCCACAGTTCTATTTTTACTTGTAAACAAAAATCAATATCAGCCTTAAATGCATTTTTGTTCTGATGGATTCTGTGCAAATTTAGTCATCAGCATGCAAGTGTGAAGCAGGTGATCTAAAGATGTGACTGGAGCAACGTGTTCCAGTGGTTCCATCAACATTTTTTTATGTGCACCTCGTGCCCATTTCAGGAGGTACACCTTGGTGCCGAGGACATTTCCCTTGGGAACAAGCTGAAATCTTCTAGGCCAAGATTCAGGGGACAGACGAGGTCCCGGTGACAGACACTGGTCACACTGTTCCTCATTTTGATGAGTTTTTACTGTGAGCTTTCCATTTTTCTAATTCTATATGTTTGGTTATGAAAAATGCAAAAGTGAGAAGAGAAAAATAAAGTGACAACCCTGGGACTTTTTTTTCCAAATGGTGTGTGCTTCATGACACAATATCCTGCAGGACTTTTCTATCACCCCATGGATAGACTGTGGTCATGATGAGCCCATTTAGTTTTCATTTCACCTGATTGAATAACAGTGAAAGAAGCCAGAATGGTTTGGTAATACTGCGGTCCATTCACTGACAAACTACACAGAGTAACCCAGGAATACAGTCTCCAGTTTGGTGCCTCTGCTCTTAGCTGATGAGGAACTATAGACTTCATAAAGTTTTGACAATGAGTTTGCACCGGGGCGGTTTAACAGTGAGACAGGCCTTCGTTTCTTTATTAATAATCAACCAAAATTACAGTCCCTCCCTAACTTAAGCAAAAAGCCTTTTTGTTGCCATTAATGGGCTTCAGGATGCACGTCTTTGGCACAGGAACAGGGTGTCAGTATTGGAGAATTCAGAGTGATGCAAGACTGGGAACTGTCTTGGTGAAGAAAGGAAGCTCAGCCTGAAATGAAACCTTTACACTTATACAGCAGCCACAAACAAATAGTGCTCATGCACAACTGAAACAATAAGGACTGTCCATTAAACTTGCTAGAATGTTTTCTTTTCCTAATTCTAACTGTCCTTATTCCTCAACAAATATGATAAACCAGCACAAAAACACTGGAGCAGTTTTTCTTTTCAGTGAAACATTACCACATTGGTTTACTTTATTTCTGATATTTATTACCTAAGAAGGCTCATACTCTATTCTGTATAATGTTAAATGAAATTGGTTATCGACTTTTTCTCTATGATGTTAGAACTGAAACGATACTGATGTCCATGAGAAGGCTTCAGCCAAAATGAAGAGGAAACATTCAAAATCTTTCAGCTCTTTGTAAGATTTTCTAAGAGTTTAAGAGGAGATAAGCAAAAAAAAAAAAAAGATAAAAAGCCATGCCCTACATGAAAATTTCAACTAATTTTAAAGAGGTACAAATATAATGATTGCAAAAACACTCCTTGAATTATTTCGTTAATTACACAATAGCTGCATTTTTTGAGTGACTTCATGACTCTGGGTTTTCTTTAAAACATTTTTATCTTTCAGCCTGAAACTCCTCTGTCATTCAACATCCTTCCCTCACCAGCAGTTGCCCTCAATGTGCACCTGCCAGTGTCAATTACCTGATCCTCACACCTGCTCCTCAGTCCTCGGATACCCTTTCTGAAGCACCGGAACAGCTCAACAGAACTGCATACTGGATGGTCAAACAGCTTTAGAAACCCCTTCCCCAACATTCAGTCCTAATTCACAGTCATTGACCAGGTTTGTGGATATGAGAAAGTAAGAAGAGTTTGAACTTCTCTTCAGCTCTCTTTTCATTCCTTACACAAATATTTCTGTCTCGTTTATGCACCAGTATGAGTGCCCTCCTTCTCAGACTGTCAGCTTTTCATCCTGTCTTCAGATCCAGCCACTGTACAGTCAGGCTGTCATTTTAATTTTTTTTATCACCCAGTCTTGGTTACTGGTTGGTAATTGTGATGTGGTTATAAGCCTGTGCATGTAATAGCTTAAGAATGGGCACAAAACCCAATAAAACCTGAAATTGTTGACTTTATTGCGCTTTCTAGCTGTTGCGCCTGATACAGGCTGGGGATGACAAATTTTGCATGTCATTTTTTCATGAATGGCCCAATGGTGCTTTGCTTTGCTGCTGCAACTGAGAATTGTGGGAAAGCATTATCTCCTTCATTTCATAAGGGATAGTCCAGTCCATCCTATTTTAAAGGAGATAAGAATAAAGGCGGTGAAGCACCTTTTCTCAGCATTTAGAGAATTCAAACAGCTCTTATCATGGCTGCCACTGAAGATACTCATTTTACTTAGTGAGGAACCTTGTATGCCTGCTTTTGTTTGCAGTTAGATCCTTTACCCTTTGCTTGTTTTTAACCAGCGGCAGTGAGATCATAGCTTAGATGTAACAGTTCATTTTGCACTCTGTTGCAAAGACACTTAGAGTATTTCCTTTTCAGACACTTGATCTTTCACAGTTCTGAGATAAGTATCCATTTCACAGGAATCAGAGGTGAAATCATACCTTTCCTTGAGTAAGAAAACCATACATTAAAGTTTGATGGCTGGTTTTGTATGAAAAAAAAAAAATACTGTCAGGGACACATGGCTTTTCCCTCCTTGTAATATCCTATAATACTGAGTTTTGCTTTCATGCCGGATGCCATTTGGATTGAAGTCAGGAAATATCTCAAATGGTAGATAAATCACTGTGGAGTACAACAGCTTCGGTGCAGATGGAGAGAAACAGAGAAGAGGAGAGAAGAAAAAGAGGAAAACAGGGAGAGAACAGGGGGCTTCTCAGATCCAGGTGTATTTATAGCTGGAAAAGAAGAGTCTCAGACACACACACACATGCACACACACGCACACACACACACACACTGGAGGCTATCCTAGTCCTGCTGTTAAATAATGCAACTGCTTTGAGATCAGAGGGACTCCTATTATATTAATCTTGTGTGTCTCTGTGTGTGTCTGCATGTGTGCTAGAAAGTTTACACGTGTCATTTGATACCACAAAACCTCCGTCTCTCTGCTTTGTAATTTTCTGCCGATTTGTGTGTTTGACTGAATTCATTATATCCAAGTTTACGACTCCATTTCCCTGTGTCTGCTTTGCATTTGAGAATATGTGTGTGTGTGTGTGTGTGTGTGTGTGTGTGTGTATGTAATTATTCTTGCCCTGTTATGTCCCTCTCCTGGATGTGTTTCATATTAGAAAAGTGTTTTTGAAGTGTTCCGCCACCAAACTTGTGAGGCCTCTTGTGCCCAATTAGGCGGCTTGTTTGAGTTGCCAACGTCACATGGTTCCCCTTTATCACTCCATCCCATCGTCCCTTCATCTGTCCACCCTGCAGTCTGAAAGTAAGAAAGGAAAAATAAATGAACGCCAGTCTTGTGGGTGTCACAGTAAATGTAAATGGTGCCTCTGAAGATGCGCCTCTGCTTACAAACTGTTGGATTTTAAACCTGAGAAAGGCTGATGGCACATGTAGGGATGACCCCTTGCACATACACACTTGTCACTCTTGTCTCTCTCTGACATTTGAGAGGATGACAGGACGACATGATGAGAGAGTGATAGAGACAAGGCAGAGAAGAAGAGGAAAGACAAGAGTGAGAAGAGGGGTCAGAGTCTCTGCTTACCTTCTTAACTAGTCAGTAAATCGGTCTCCAGGAGAAGGGGCGACACTGATAGCAGGTTGGGTCTTTGCCAGCTGGCAAGGGTGCACACACACAAAGACACACACACACACACACACACACAGACCTGCTTTTTCTCTCAGGGTGCTCTGAGACATTCTGTGACCTTGGTAGGGGCAACAAATTGTGCAGCCCTAACAAGGACACACACAATCACATTCACACAAACACACACACACACACACACACACACACACACACACACACACACACACAAACACACGTTAACAAGCCACCTGCTCTTATCTAAATTATACTCCATGTCGTTATTGACCTGTCATAAATTCAGGTTAGTTTGTTTGTGTGTTTTTTTGGTGAGTGCTAAAGCTGAAAAAAAAAAGCAGTGCACAATTCAGTTGGCTCTTTTCGACTTCACTAGGGTGACAAACAAGTGGAAAGATTTCACCTCGTGTGTGTGTGTGTGTTTGAGCAAGACAACTGTCTGAAATGCTAATTATCGCCTCTATCTGAAGCAGAGCATGGTGCAAAAACATCTCTGTAATTACAGGTGTTGAAGTTTTTTTTAGCTGGATTCATTCTTTTAGGTACATAACATTTACATTCTTTAAATAAACTCAAATACACACACTGTTGATTGGATGGCAGACTGCGTAAAGTGTTTGTCAGGGATTGGGAGAGAGAGAGAGAGAGAGAGAGAGAGAGAGAAAGAGGGAGAGGCAGTGTGTGCTGAGTTTTCTGCCAAACAGATGTTCATCAGCATTTCAGAGTGTTCCTGTGAAGCCATTAGACTACATTACCAAGAACACACTAATTACGTAGGTGCACGAGCAACTGAAGGGAAGCGGGCCACACACCGACTCTCACACATTTCAGATAAATACCGTCACTCCCACAAAAACCGAGAGTACAGAACACTGGGTAAAAAAACAGAACAAAACAAAAGTGACATTAAAAACAACCAACCGCGCAGAACCCCCATGGACCTACTGCATGCAAACCAAGTGCACATACATCAACAGTAAATATCTTTTTGAAAATAAATACATAAAAATATTGTGCGATGTGATACACCCACAAACGCTCTTCACGGCTTCGCCCGCACAACACAGGTACCTTTGTAAAGGCATCTCTCTCTCCCTGTTTTGCCCTTCCAGCCACACTCTAGCTGCTACTCTTCTTCTTCTACAAAACTACAATAAAGCTTTTGTACGAAAAACTCTCCAGAGTCCATGAATCTGAAATCCCCACTTGTTTCACGGTGATTACTGGACAAGCTTTTTGAAATGCTGATGTAGGGTTTGCACAAACGTGGGGAGGTGCATATGCAGAGCAGTGACATTCACAATCCAGCTCTCTCTCACTATTCTTTATAAATGCCATAGTAGCCAATAATACGCATAATACAGCAGTTGTCAGACTCATGTGGTGTGTGTTATAAGACAGCCTCACAGTGTTTGGCATTGCTGCCAGTGTGGTCTCAGACTACAAATTGAGTGCTCAAAACTGCAACTAAATTCACTTTCAGTGATTTATGATTCCAAACCGCTCTTAACATTGTTTTCTTATGACACAAATATCACACAAAACACAGTTTACCAGTCGTTCGTTTTGCTGCTGTGTGGGCTCTTTGCCTGTGTGAAAATATGCAGTGGTAAAACATCTGACTCCAAAATTGTTATGAATTCATGTGGAACAGCACACAGCGAGTGGGTGATTTGCAGTATGTGAAAAAAAAAGAACTGACTATAAGATGGGAAAGTCCTGGACTCCTTGTTACAAAATAACATTGGAAGTAAGCATCAACTATCCTCCAACTTGTTCCACATTCCTCAAACCTGCAATATCGGATTTTTTTTTGGGGTCACATAAAAACACAATATGGAAGAGAGCAACATGACAGAAGTGCTTGTCAGATGGTCGAACATCTTCTGCTGCTAAATGATCCACTATGCTCACTAGCTAGTTGCTAACTGTCAGCTGTTGGGTGCTGAGCAAGTAGTGTGCAGTGGATTTTTTACAGCTTATAATGTGAAAACAGCTGCTGCAGCCAAAAATCACACTATGAGGGCTGTGAGAGCTGTAAGAGGGAACCCCAACAGTAAAGTTGCAGGATGAAAACCAAAGCAATTAGCTGAAAGCTGCCATAAAGCTCTGTCGAGTGAAGGGACTTTGAAAAGCTGGGTTGTACTTTTTTGTGGGCTCATCACCCTGTAAATCTCCTTCACATACGAGTGGCAACGCAGAATTCTCCTGCCTAGGTCACTCTTACCAATGTCACGGACGCGACTGCTAATGATCTGACTATGGTCAGGAGGTGATTTGAGGGAGGATGCCATGACTCTTGTTAGCAAAATAACCAAAGTGTAACTCCCTTGTTAACCTGCCGACCCTCCTCTCCACCAGCAGCAGAGTGAGTGCAGGGGCACAGGGGTTATTTAGCTGAATATGTTAGTCTGGTCTGCCTGACCTGTTCATTCTTTATGTGACTAAAACTTTTACAGGTTAAAATCTATGGCCCTGAATACACCTCTAAAATGTCAGCAGCCTAACTGTGCTATGAACTGATTAATCCATGATGCTTTAGTTTGCAAACTGCGCCTTTCTCTCCAAGTCTCACCTCTCTGTCAGTGAGCTTTTGATTCATTATATTTCATAAAATATATGCTATCAGTTTTCAATATACTGAACTGTTATCAGTATGAACTCTGTAGAGTGGTGTCCCCTTGGTGGTCAATGTAATAAGAAACAATAATTACTGAGAGAGAAAATCACAGAGACACACTGCTGCCTGTAGCATTTCTAAAATATTCCAGTAATGATCAGTTCCATAATATGTGCTGCTGAAAGCACACCTGCAGGAAAAGTTACTTCTTTAACAGTGCATGTAGGTGGGAATTGACTACTACAGAAGTGCCAGAGATATACCTACACTAACACCGCTTGTTTGCAAACAGCCAGCTGCGTCTTCAATGTAACTGTTCAAATACTTGTTTAAGTAAGATGCACTGGAGGAGCCCACCAGAGGACACACCAGAGAATTACAATAACACCAAACCTCGGGTTTTGCACGGGGACAGCGGCAGCAGTGCCATCATAGATGACGATCTTTCTTCCAATGCAAGATACTGAAGAACAGAAATGGCACCACTAGTGAGTCATTCAGTTTGGCAGAGCGACTTACCATCAGCCCCTGCTCTCAAAGTGTTAGTCCTTGTCAGTGGAAATGGATTATTCATTTGACCCCAGACTTTACTTGACAACAGCTTTCAGACATAATTTTGCTGTTTACCAAATGAAAGAGGAGTACCAGAGGGAGATTTAGCATTTAGTGAAGTCATTTTATTCCTGCTTAATACAAAACTTTTAAAAGGCAATCTAAATGTGCAAATGTTCAGTGTTTTCCTATTAGAGTCTCTACATGAGTGTCCACTGAGATGGTATATATATATGTGTTGACACACAGTTTGGCAAATGTCACAATGACTTCCACTGATCCCTGGAGGGCTTAGCCTGACCTTAACTATAACCCCGTTTAGGACAGAAATTGTCTTACATTGTGCCGAGAGAAGGTGCAGGAAAAAAAAAAAAATTTGGGACACAGATCATGTTTCTGGTTTGACAAGTTGTCCCCAGTCAACTGGTGTGAAGGCCAGATTTTGTCTCCAGATGTGGCCTTTGACAGAATCAGACACACAAGTTCCCACAAGATGGCCAGCAGTGAGCAAGAGTGAAATGAGAACTGACAAAGGGAGAGCGAAGGTCTGCTGTCCACCTCTGTGATCTGACTGATCAGACAGAGAGAGACAGCTGTGGATTCCTTTGTACCCCGCCCTGCCTCCCTCCATTTCCTCTACATCCCTTACTCACAAATCCATTCCCCCCCACTCTCCCTCCTTCTTCCCCACCTCCCTCCCTCTCCCTTTCTCTCACGGGCCAGCACAAACACACTTCACTGACTTCCTCCTTTCCCTCTTTTTTTTTTTTTTTCCGCTCTCCCGTCTTGCCCAGCATCTGTCTAATTCAGTGGTCGGGCCCGTGGTTAGCAGCAGTATGGTTTTTATGATCACCCTCTGAGTACACAGTGACCTTGGCCATTATTCACACACAATGGATGGAGCTGTCCACACCGGGGAGCACTGCAACTGCTGTGGGCCATTGCGAGTGTGTGCCTGTGTGGGTGTGCGTGTGTGTGTGTGTGTTTCAGGGGAGGGGTGGGGGCAGTAAGAGTGAGTGTACCAATTTAAAATGTGAGAACCACTCTTCTCTCTGTGGTGGGCTAATGAATGTTAAAGCGTATGTGTGAAAAAGCTGGTTTCTTCACATGCGGAGGACAACAACCAGTGAATCTACACTATTACCCCAATTCTGAAAGAGTTGGGAAACTGTGTAAAATGTACACAAGTAATGTGATGCAATTATTTAGGAATGAACATAACAAGGTGTTTCCAAACTAATATTCTAATATCCTTTATATCAGTTGTTCTCAAACTTCTTTAGTTATGCCCACCTTCAGCTTTGGAGTCGTGTTGTGCTGGTTTTGTCAGTGTCTCTGTTATCACTTTCTGCCATAATAGTGAATTTGCAGTTTTGACATTAATGATAAATGTTTATCATATTAACAACCATGCAGCTCCACTGTATGCCACCTCTTTGTTGTTATGGATCAAACCCACCACTGTTGTATCATCTGCATGTTGAGTGATGAAGACCAAGGACTTGTAGTTCCAATTAACTTTGTGGGAATGATGTTTTAAAACACCGGAGCACATGTGTCAGTTGGAAAGAGGGAAAGCGAGTAGAGCTTATCGCCTGACAGGCAAATTGCATATGTGGTGTCTAGAATTTTTGCTTACATATGTGCAATAAACAGTCTCTGCCTGCACTACATAATGATGGAAAACACTGCCGGGATTACAGTTCAGATATGGGATGACCCAGGGACAGGAATGACTGTTGTTGTCTTAAATAAGGATTCCTATGCTTGAACCAGGGTTCGGGGACACACTGGAAATATTTCCAAGGACCTTGATGCAAGATGTGCACATTCCAAGGGGTGGAACGGTCCAAGAGCCAGGTCAGTTGGAGCTGCGAAAGTTCTGCAGTGTAGCTCAGAGCTGTGTGTTTCCAACCCTGCAAAAAATGTCTGCAAGCAGAGCTTTTCTCTCACAGTCTGTGATTGTTGGAATACCTCACCACATGCGGCGTCGGTAGGATTTGTTGTTAAAAGGAGAAAATATGTAGTTTGTATTTGTTCTTTGGCTGCCTTAAAGCCACACCTCAGGCTCGTCCTTGCCACTCGGAGGTCATCCTTATTTGAATGCTATAAGGCTGCATATTTTACTCTTCATCAGGGTCATCCTTATTACTTTTAGAGGCCGCATACGTGTCATGAACATTTTACTTTGGTCTGCTTTGAGGATCATTAAAAAGCAGGATTCACCCCTAAAATTAGAGGTCAAACATGGACCAGTGCAGACTTCAAACTAACATGCCCCCTATTTTTACCTTTGTATCCTTGTGTTCCTTTCTTGCTTCATGTTCTCTCCTTCCTCTCTCTCTGTTTGTGTTTTGAATGACTTCTCTCGGCAATGTTAACACAACATCTTTGGGAGCGAGCTAAACCTTATCGGCTGACATCAGTGCCTGATCTCGGTATCCTCTTGCGGTTGAATGGAAGCAAATTCCTGCTACCAGCTACCAAAATCTTAGTGTGTGTTGACTGAGCAAATACAGATTTCTAATGGAGAAAGGCAAGGAAAGCAATGCAGCCTGCAGAGACAGAAATAGACAAAACTTTATCAACCTCTGAGAGGGATCCTATCTGAAGTGTAGATGTAAATTATTAGAACCAGCAGGAAATAGTTTAAAAGTGACATCCTCACAGCAGTCTTAATGACAAATGTCCATGACCATCTACTGTCATTGTATAAGGCTCACTAGAGCTGAAAATGTTCATTTCAGATCAATATTTATGGGACAATATTGCATACTGGCGTCACCGTGACCAAATTAATTGCAATATGAAACCTTTCTTTAAGAACATTTGTATTTCTTAATTCCACCACCTGTGGTATAAGCTATTTGTCCTCCTCAGTGCACAGTCACACACATGTGCAAGCACATCCACACACACACATCTGCCTTGTTATAACACCAATCAGTCAACTGTCAGAGGCAGAGGGGGTTTATGGCAGCTTTATGGGAGGTGAAGCAGCACTCAGTAGTCCATTTGGCTGCCCGTAAAAATGACTCATCTATGTGTGTATGTGTGTGAGAATGTGTGGTGAATGCATGCATGCATGTGACACACTGAGTGACCATGCAGTTCACAACTGGGTATTTGTTAATGTGAAAGGCTTTTCACAAAGACATGCACGTCTCCGTGTTTTTCCAAGTGTGTGTTCATGTCTGCGTGCGGCAGTTGCACGTAAGTGTGTTGCGAGGGCACACAACTGTTTGATCTGTCGGGAAGCGGAGCAGATGAAGTGAACTTTGAGTCTGTCTCTGCACCATTTGAGGTGTAAGGTACCAAGTCAGAGCTGGAGACAGGGGGGGGGTTGTGTTAGACAGAGATAAGGATGAGGACTTCAGGAAAGAATGAATGTAACTTTTGACTTTCTCCACTGTAAATTACATCATCAGAGCCCTCATTTGGCCAAGTTTACATCCCTGTAAACTGTCTCATGCCGATGAGCTTTCTTTAGAGCAGTCTGCTAGCTTGAGTCTGGCTGTGCCGGCCTCTGAAAGAGAACTGTAGGTGACAATACAGATTACAAAACCTAAGGGGAAAAAAATGCTAATAACATTACATGTATATTTATAAGGACAGCAGTTGGTGTTTAAAAAGGAAACATGCAGTATGTCAAAATCAAAACTACTCCACAGGGTAGGTTCTGTGCTTTTAAGCCTTATCTTACTATATAGGAAGCAGAGGATGCATATACAAGATGAAGGTAAAATGATATGGGAAATAAATGGCTGTTTGCTCCATATGTAAACAGCATAGAACAGAGCAAAAACAAAGGCAAACAGTTTAAGCGGCCTAACATGAAAGAAGTAAATGTGGAACTGGTCTTATATTCTGTCATTGTTCTGAAATATCATTTAAGTGAGGCTTTGTCTGCCCCCATGGTTTACTTCATATAATGAAGCAACAAAGCAGTATGTGTTAACAAAGTTAAAGGAAAAAATTATTTAAAATAAAATAAATTAAAATTAATTAAAAATACTCAATCAAAAACTTGCTCTTAAAATTCCAGATGACCTCTCCATGCTTCGACCGTGCTGTTACTGCTAGAAACACAAGTTTAGAGTATATTAACCTTTAACTGTCCAACTTCTAAAATTTTAGGTAAAATTCTTAGTTTGACCTGAAATTCTTGTAGATGTATCGTTCTTAGCATATTCTAGGTGAAGCAAAGAGCCGCACAATCACTGTAAAGGGTAAAACCTTGTGGCCACATAGTGTGTAAGGTAAAGAGGCAACAACCAGAGTCGACTGAACACCACTGTGTAGCAAACTGCCATAATAAGCTGTCAGTATTAGCTAACCAGCCATATTCAGCTTCTGCAAGACTCTCTTTTGACTTTTAGACATTTTAGTTATGAGTGTAATTTCCCTTATAAAGAGAAACAGGGAGAAGACTTGCTTCTCAGTTGACATTTGCTAATTGTGCTACACTGCAGTGCAAATAAAGGAGTTCTTTCTTGCTGCTTGTGTCACGACAGGTAATGCACCGACAAGAAAGGCTTCTTTTGAAGACGCTGTCCCCACAGATTTTCATTTGCATGCTTGGATGAGTTAGAATGGAGGGACTGAAGCATAAAAACAAGATCAAACTGGAATATTTGGTAAAATATGACACACAAGGCTGTGAGTGTCTCATCATCAGTGTGTGAGACCAAAATGTAAACTAAGAAAA